>SKCR01038449.1:0-78404 GCA_019454045.1 Zanthoxylum bungeanum | reverse complement strand
CAAGACATGGTTGGCTTCTAGCAAAGCACCGTGCCTACCCATTCTCCAGAAATATTCTTACTGGAATATATAATCTATGTCAGACGTAGAATACCTAGTATCTCGTATTTCGATCCAGTATCAGATGTCACGTGCTAGGCCTGGGGCTGGAATAGTGTCTGCCCCGTACGAAGCACATATCGGATATCAAATAACTAGTCTCTTTGAATCGGATAATCATGACCTTGTCACATTATCCCGATGGTTGCAACACAATAGAGAATGAGTTATGAATCCCTGCGTGATCATCATCTCCATATGTCTGGAGTGACACTTCCGTCTTGACATCACATCCAATACACTACGATTCTCGATAAACCCAATAGAGGCGTACACAGAACCTGTTAAAGCCCTGGACGACCAAAACTAAAGTTTACCGATTGTCGCAAGTATTAGCGATGTAAGTCTCAGGTTAAGACCAAATACATCTACCCTGACGCGGACTCCCGTAGACACATATACATACTACCAATGGGATTCCGCGGGGTCTATCCAGAGCGAAGCTGTTTTCCGTACCATCGGTAAAACACAACCTCCTATCGCACTTGCATAAGTATCCTATACTTAAACATATGAGAACTGTGCCGTTATGCTCTCACAACGCGCACAAGTGCAATACTAGTCTATTCCGCATTATCGATGTCCAGTCTCGATAATACTACGACTAGGGATATTTAATGATTAAACCTTTATGGATTGATACTGTCTCATATCATCTCAATCCGGAACTAATCATATGGACTTTTACCATTTATATGTAATAGTAAATGAATTACGAAATGATAAAAGGCAATTTCAATATTACATAGTCAATTTTGTACAAAACACAATGTCTTTTACAAACGGTGACGCTATGGGTCATAATTGTCTAACAAATTGAACGTGGGGTTGATAGGGGACGAGTCTTCACCATGACAGATCACGAGACACATGATGGTGGTGATACTGTATCTAGCATAGTTTGGGTAGTTTGGGTATCAAGTATACTCATTTGAGCTTTATTTGATACGGGTTCTACGTATTCATTTATTGCTACTGGTTGTATTCCTTGTTTGGGTAGTGTATCGGAGACCAACAAGATTCCTTTGATTGTAAGTCTTCTTTCGGGGAAGGACATTATGATAGATATAATATTCAGAGGATTGAGTGTTGAGATTGAGGGGAGGCAGCTACTAATTATACTTTACCCATTAGATGGTGGACTTCAGTTTGATTTTAGGGATGGATTGGCTAACTGCTCACGGAGCCGTTATTGATTGCAGCGATAAGGAAGTGAGGTTTAAGTCAGATGACAAGGAGTTTAAGGTAGTCAGTGACCGTAATCGGGTTATAGTATCCATCATTTCTGCCATGTCGGCATGTAGAATTATTGGACAGAGGTATATAGGGTTTTTTAGAGAGTATCACTATGGTGGAGAAAGATGAATCAACGGAGATAGCAGATATTCCAGTTATGAGATAGTATTAGGATGTCTTTCTCGATGAGTTACCAGATTTGCCGCCTCATAGAGATTTAGAGTTCACTATAGATCTGATGCCTGATACCACCAATATTTTAGTGACTCCATATCGTTTGGCCCGTTAAGAAATGAAGGAGCTGAAAGAACAGTTGCAAGAGCTGTTAGATCGAGGGTTTATTTGGCCTAGTGTTTCACCTTATGGAGCATCAGTATTGTTCGTGATAAAAAAAGATGGCACATTAAGATTGTGTATAGATTATTGTCATATCAATAAGGTGACGGTCAAGAATCGGTACCCGTTGTCCCATATCGATGATTTGTTTAACCAAATTCAAGGATCTTCGGTGTTTTCAAAAATCAATCTTCGGTCTGGGTATCATCAGATGACGATTCGGGATGTGAATATTCCTAAGACTGCATTCCGAACGAGATACAAGCATTATGAGTTCTTAGTGATGCCATTCAGACTTACTAATGCGCCTGCAGCATTCATGGATTTGATGGATATAGTGTTCCATTCGTACCTAGACAAGTTTATTGTAGTGTTATTGATGACATCCTTTTGTATTCGCCTTCTCGGGTCGAACATGAGTAATATTTTCGATTAGTACTTGAGACTTTGAGAAGTGAGCAATTTTATGCCAAGTTCTCTAAATGTGAATTTTGGCTAGATAAAGTGGTATTTCTGGGACACATTATCTTAGGAGAAGGTATCTACGTAGATCCACAAAAGGTTGAAGCAGTTATGATATAGGAGAGACCGAGATCGGTGACAGAGATTCATAGTTTCCTGGATTAGCAGGCTACTACTGTTGATTTATTTGAGATTTCTCTATTATTATAGCTACGATGACTCAACTGACAAGGAAGAAGGTATCGTTCGTGTGGACTGATGATTGTGAAAGGAGCTTCCAAACTCTGATGAAAAAATTAACTGTTGCACTGATACTTACTCTACCATCCGAACTTAATGTATATGATGTTTATACTGATGCGTCACATCAAGGGTCAGGATGTGTACTGATGAAGTATAGGAGAGTGATTGCTTATGCTCGAGAGAGTTGAAGACTCATGAGAAGAATTATCCCACTCATGATCTAGAGATGGCAGCGATTGTACATGCTATAATGATTTGGAGACATTATTTATATGGTGTCAAGTGTGAGATTTATACCAATTATAAGAGTATGAAATATCTTCCCACTCAGAAGGAGCTGAATTTGAGACAGAAACATTGGATGAAATTCCTTAGTGACTACAATTGCACTATTAATTATCATCCAGGGAAGGCTAATGTTGTCTCTGATGCACTGAGTAGGAAGAATGTGGGTAGATTATAGTTCTTAAGAGCTAGACAGAGGATTTTCGATAGTGGAGGTTTTCTTGCCATATGAAGGTCCGACCTACACTAATGGATAGACTCAAAACAGCCCAGAATGAGGATGATCAATGTAGGAAATGAAGAGCATATATTCCAAATAGGGAGACTTCTATCTTCAGATTAAGTTCAGATGATGTATTACTTTTTGGTGATAGAGTTGTGGTACCACCTTCGAGAATGCTCAAGCAAGAAATCTTGGATGAGGCCCACGATACTCCTTATAATAAAAAGACTTATTGGTGGCTGGGAATGAATAGAGAGATTTCAGAGTTTGTATCTCGGTGTTTGGTTTGTCAATAGGTTAAAGGAGAGCATCAACATCCAGCCGGATTACTCCAGCCTCTACCTATACCTGAGTGGCCATGGGAGGTTATGATGCAATTTGGATAGTAGTAGATCAATTGTCTATATCTGCTAATTTTCTACCGATTCGCGTTACGAAATTATATGTGGAGCAGATTGTACGATTACATGGTGTACCATTATCGATTATATTAGATAGAGATGTCAGATTTACTTCTTACTTTTGACAGAGTTTCCAAAAGTCTATGGGGTCAAAGTTTTTATGAGTACTGCATTCCACCCTCAGACCAACAGCCAGTCAGAGCGGACTATTCAGATGTTAGAAGATTTTTTGAGATCGTGTGTTTTGACATTCACTGGGAGTTGGGATGAACATTTGTATTTGATCGAGTTTGCCTACAATAATAGCTTTCAGGCTAGTATCGGCATGGCTCCGTTTGAGGCTTTATATGAGAGGAGATGTAAGACCTCTTATTTATTAGGGTGAGGTTGGTTATAGATAGATTACTGGCTCAGACTTTATAGATATGACATCAGAAAGAATCAGGCAGATTCGAGCTAGAATGTTAGAAGTGCAGAGTCGACAGAAGAGTTATGCCGACAGAAGGAGGAAAGACATTAAGTTCCAAGTGGGAGATAAAGTTTTTTTTGAAAATCTCTCCTTAGAATGGAGTTTTGAGATTTGGCTGGAATGGAAAGTTGGCACCGCGCTATATTGGTCCTTATGAGATTTTGGAAAGAGTGGAAAAAGTGGCATATCATCTGGCATTGCCGCCATATTTGGAAAGAATTCATAAAATGTTTCATATATATGTGCTGAAGAAGTATGTACCAGACCCTTCTCACATTTTGAAGAGTCAACCGGTGGAGTTGAGCGAGAACCTGGCTTATGAAGAAAAGCCTGTGAAGATCATAGATCGAAAGGTTCAAAAGTTGAGATCGAGATGTATTCCTCTAGTGAAGGTCATGTGGTATAATCACCATATTCAAGAGGTGACTTGGGAAGTGGACGAGGATATGAGAGAAAAATACACAGAGCAGTTTGAGAATTGAGAAATTTCGAGAATGAAATTTTTACATTGAGGGTAGATGGTAATATCAAGCATTATTTTTTTCAATAATGAAAGCTTTTTCATAACAACCATTGTTTCTTTTTTTTTAACCTCCAACACAATCATCTAATCATCTCATATCATGTCTTCTAATGATCATAAACAAACAAACACACAGACCCCTTAACCCTACTAACATCCCACTCATCACATATTTATTTTTCTTTTAAATTCAATAAGAGTGGAGAGAGTTAAGCTGCCTTTATTATTTTTCCCAAGAGCATTGTGAGCAATTTTAGAGAGTTTTAGAGAGAGAAACTTAGAGCAATTTAGGGAGCATTCCGAGAGAGATAATATTTATGGACAGAGAGAGAATGAGACTTTTCAACGTTGTCTTATCTCTATTTTCTGCAATTGACCACATCTGAAGAATCCTCTCGACAAGATGAATCCAATACCGTCGGACCGTAGTCGTCATTCTAAGCCATGTGCCTTCACGCACCCCATGTGTTGCCTGATGTCATTGCCACGCGCTCCATGCACCACCTTGCGTGACCGATACCTCCCGAACCAGAATCTTCCCCTCATGAGATACGTGAGTTGGACACTTTGTTTGCACAAATCGGACCTTCGGTTGTTGAGAAATGAGCAAAATACAGTAGTTATTGGTGTTAAATCGATCATCGATAATCGTTGTGTTTTAGCCCCTACCACCATCATCGCCATGATCCTTGAGATGTTTCCTGACCAATGGCTCATTCGTTGAGATATTTGGAGGTCGTTGAAGCTAGGTACGTGATTATTATCGTTTTGGAGTGTAGATGATAGAATTTGAAAGTTTAAGACTTAATTGTATATTTGCATGATTTAGAGGACAATGATGTATATTCTGGTTTTCAAGGTTTAATAAGTCAGATTTAAGAGTTTTAGGACTATTTGGACATATTAGAAAAGTTTATGGGCTAAATTGGAAATTTAGAAAGTTTAGGGGTAAAATCATAATTTTAGAAAAATTGAGGGACCTAATCGTAATTTTATATTTTTCAGATTCTTAACGAGGATATAGGTATATTAAGGACTTTTACGTGGATAGAGGTAATTATAATGCACGATGATTCCCTTAACATAATTATTTGTTAATTGATAGTTGTTGTGAAAGTCCATATATTTATATTGAGTTATTGGAAGCTTGAGAAATATGAATTTATGATTGTTGAGATGAGACTGATGTATTGAATATGAGATATGATTGTATTAGATGATGTGTGCTGTTATGTTATGCTGCCGGATATTTTATAATAGTGGCTGGAGATGAAATGAGTTGTGATGAGATATTTTGCGAGTTTATATGGTGAAAAACCTTAGGAGTATGAGAGGGACTCTCCCATTGGTTTTAACCCACTCTCACATATTTTACGAGATGATATGGTGGAAAACCTTGGGAGTATGAGAGAGACTCTCCCATTGGTTTAATCCACTATTATTCTGAACCCGGATTAGCAACCATGTTTGATTGATGTTTGTATTGTTTTGGGATGATTGCTTGAGATGATATTATATCATATGTTATTTCCATACACACACACACATATAACCATATTTTGTTGGTGAGGTCATGTTGAGAGCATGAGTGCTTACTTGCTGAGCTCTTTAAGCTCACTCCCCTTTTCCCAACATTCCAGGTAGTCCGCCAACACAGCAGTAGCAGTACTAGATTTTGATCCACGTGCCACATTTATTTTCTTTGGGTTGGTCCAGATATTTAAGTCATCATTTGTATATTTTTAAGATTTTTGTTGTAAACTATAATACTGGAGAGATATTTAATGACTTGCTAAATTTGTTATTTAAGATATACTATTTGCGCATATTTGTTTGACTTGTATGACATATAGAATGCTCGAGCTAAAGAAGTCCACGAACCCATTTCTAGGGTTGGGTCCGATCTAGGGAGGGAGTCGTGACACACGTATTACAAGCTGTCCAGGAAGTATACTGAAGAAGAAACCATAGCCCCCTATATAAGAGAGCTTGTTCCAAGCCTTCGATATAAGTTGGGAGAGATTTTGAAACCCTACTTTCAGAGCTTCCAAGGTGATCTCTGAGAGAGAACAAGACACATCAAACAAAACATAGCATCGGGATTCAACATCGAGGAAGAGGAAGGTTGTCGTCTTCTATAAAGTTTACTCTTGCTTTCTCTTTTATGATGTTGTGTTTAACTGTGATTATTCATTTAGTAATCTCTATTATATTTTATAACTAAATCTTAATCCATGGTTGTGATGAAACCCAATATTCATGAGTTTATAAATTGAATTTTCTTATATTTTGCGTAATGATTTGGCTTATTTATTGAATCTAGCTCTTAATGCTTCTTATTGGTAGATCACCAATACGATTGACGTGGTAAACTTAGATTAGCTTGACAAATGAATTTTAGGTTTAGCCTTATATTCAATAGCACACGATCTCATTTTAGGCATTTCCCTTCAGGATAGAAATATACCTATCGGGCGGGTGTAGCCATAATTGGAACTTTACCTTAATGAATTTAAAGTTTCTTAGTTAACATATAAATATAGTTAATTAAGTTATTCCAGGTTAATAAGCTAGTGTATTGCACAAGTATAGAAGAATCGATTCATCTTTAGAATAATATTATGTGGATTCATAACCCTGAATATTTTCTCTTCATTGACTAATTTTGCAATCTATCGTAATTTTATTTATTTATTGTAGTTATAATCAAACTCCAATCAACAATCATATTCCGACTTCAATAAGATATTCGTAGGTAGTTAGTTTCAACAAGTAATAATATATGATATAAATTCTCGTATGATCGATAATTTTTTATACTATTTGAGTGATACATACTATTACGTAACTTGTGAAAAATGCGATCGATCCTTCGAAGCAATATGTGTGGACATCCTCAAAGTTTTCCATATATTACAACACCAGGAAAAAATGCAGATTTTGTCTTTGTTTGGTCATTAATAAAATAAGGGATCCTTCATTGGAAAGTGATGTGTGCGTCTATGTGAGAAGGATTGAAGAGATGGGGCCACAGGAAGATAAAAGAAAATATTAAAAAAATCTTGAACAGAACATGGCTATGTAAAAATAAATGTATTTTTAAGTAGTACTTGATCCATATTCATATATATATATATATATATGATACTCGCAACATTCTCCCATAATCTATATTATCATCTCTTTCCTTCTCTCTCCCTTGCTGCAACCCGCAGTGTTAAAAGTTGGTCCAGCCATGGTAATTCGTCATCTCTTGGACAAAAATGCATGCTCCAATTCTTTCTTTACGAAATTTCTTGGCATCTGCATGCATCTATGTGATGTTATAATGGTTGTGTATTAAATGTTGAGTCAATTTCTGATAGTCTAATGTGCAGGAGTTAAACATCAAAGTTGGTGTAAAAGATTTAATTTACCAACATACGAAGAATATCAGGAAAGGAGGATTTAAGGCCACCTTTTTCATATTTGGTAAATGATTTAATATACCCTCTGTTTAACATTTCTTGAGTAAAAGTAACCTCATGTTACAGTTTGTTATTTTTCATATATATTGTTGGTAGTTAGCATGTTGAATACATGCAGCGCAGGAAGCTAATGCTTTTAGTGTGTGTCCTATATTTACAGCAATGATGGGGCTGGATTACATAGGCTTTGTGGCCAACATGATGACCATGGTCTTATATTTCTTCAACGTCATGCACTTTGATCTCTCTGGTTCAGCAACAACTACAACAAATTTCTTGGGTACCTCGTTCCTGCTGACACTCGTTGGAGGGTTCATTTCTGATACTTATATGAATCGTCTTAATACCTGCTTGCTCTTCGGTGTGATCGAGTTGCTGGTAATATAATTATATTCGCATCTAATATCAGTAACAAACTTTATAATAATATTAAAACACTTTTGCAAATGAAGATTACATAAATATTAATTTGGTCCTTGATAATATTGATCAGGGATACTTGTTGATGATTATTCAATCCCATTTTACTAAACTTCAACCTGAGCCTTGTGGGGAGAAAAGCTGTGTTCACGGAACTAAAGCTCTCTTGTTTTATGCTGCAATGTTCTTGTTGGCACTTGGAGGGGGTGGAATCAGAGGATCAGTTCCAGCTTTAGGCGCTGATCAGTTTAACTATAAGGACCCAAACGAACGCAAATACATAGCCAGCTTCTTCAATTGGTTATTGTTAAGTATAACGATAGGGGCTGCTATTGGGGTCACATTTGTAGTGTATGTAAGCACAAAAGTCCAATGGGATATAGGTTTTATCATTTCTATGTGTTGCTCTTTTGTTGGCCTTATCATTATTGCATTAGGAAAGATATTTTATCGAGTTCGAGTGCCAGGAGATAGTCCACTGTTGAGAGTACTGCAGGTTTTAATAGTGAGTATAAAGAACTGGAGGACCAAATTGCAACAGAAGTCGGATGAATTATACGAAATACATGATGGTGAAACGATTTCTAGTGGGGAGCTGATCCCCCATAGCAACCAATTCAGGCAAGTTTCTTCCAAGCATTCAATTTGACCTTGTTATTCAAACACACACACATATATATGCTTGAAGAAAATGTCTTTGATGCTTACTAATCAATAAATAAATTTACAGATTCCTAGACAAAGCAGCAATTCTCCCGAAGGGTGCGACGCCAGGAAGATGGAGAGTTTGTACAGTGACACAAGTGGAAGAAGTGAAAATCCTGACAAGGATGATGCCCATCCTACTGAGTACTGCCCTTATGAACACTTGTTTAGCACAGTTGCAAACGGTTTCTGTCCAGCAAGGAACCATTATGGATACAAATCTAGGAGGCTTTCATATCCCACCAGCCTCAATTCCTGTGATTCCTTTTGTGTGCATGTCCATTCTTTTACCCTTTTACGAAATTGCATTTGTTCCGATGTTGCGGAAAATCACTGGCCACCCAAATGGCATAACTCATCTGCAAAGGGTTGGGATTGGGCTTGTCCTCTCTGCTATTTCAATGTCTATAGCAGGAGTGGTAGAAGTGAAGCGAAAGCATGAATTCAACAACCACAATCACAAGATAAGCGTTTTTTGGCTTTCTTTTCATTATGGAGTTTTTGGAATAGCAGACATGTTCACTCTCGTTGGGTTGATGGAGTTCTTTTACAGTGAGGCACCTGTTGGCATGAGATCTCTCTCAACTTCGTTTTCGTTCCTCTCTTTGTCAATTGGCTATTACTTGAACTCAGCTTTCGTTGATGGAATTAACTCAGTGACTGCTAAGTATACAAAATCCAAGAGAGGATGGCTTGAAGGGATTGACATGAATAAGAACCATGTAGAGCTATTCTACTGGTTTTTGGCAATTGTCAGTGTGCTTAATTTTGTAAACTATATATTTTGGGCCAATTGGTACAAGTACAAGAAAGATGTTTCAATTGATGAAGAAAGGCTACAAACGGCAGGGCCTGCTGGCACCGGCGGCGGCGAGTCATTTTCTACAAGTGCAAGCTCTGTATCTAAGCAGCGCGATGTTTCCCTTGGCGAACTTAAATGATCATGAGAGGCAGACGGAAATAAAATTCAACATTTAAGTGTTATTTTAGCTTTTTGTAATGATTAATGAAGTCTGATGAAGCTCCGTTTCTTTTAGACACTTGTAATTGCAAAAAAAAAATGATATATATACTTAAACTTTTCCCGAATTTTATCCCGAACGTCTCACTGTAGCTACAGTGAATTGCTGCAGATCACTGTAGCTACAGTGAGATGTTCGGGATAAAATTCGGGAAAAGTTTAAGTATATATATCATTACTGTTTGCAAAAACTGAAGGTCAAATGGTCAAAGCGTCCATTTTCCACTTTAACTGACCTTTGGACCTGATTGCAACATTGTCTTAAATTTGGACCATAATGTAATTTAAGTAGACAATTGTAAGAATACCAGACTTGGGTGTCAAATTGCAATTACACGAAAAATAATCCAAATGCACTAACAAGAGTGTGACATGTGAAAAAACCCTATGAATTACTGACTTTCTCACCCTCCGAACAGAACTCTAATTTCTCCATTTTTTTTTATTCCTTCTATCTTCTTTTTTTAACCAGGTGGTGAGATCACCAGACCTTCCCCGAAACAGAGATGTCCTTGAAATTCGCTGCCAACCTACTTGAAACCGCTTTGCGTGCCACCATGCAGCCACTTTTTCTGTCACCATCTTCTATTGAGCACTCCTGTCTCCAACATACCCACCCATATCCCTATAATTCTTGAGCTGGAAAATGTCCATTATTCCACTTGGGCAGAACTCTTCAAAGTCCATGATCGCTCTCATCGAGTTCTTGACCGCATCATTCCACCAACATCCACTCAAACAGCCTCATCAACCGCCACCGAGGCAACCACCACCACCGAGGAGACCGAACTATGGTCAACTCTTGATGCAACAGTTCTTCAGTGGATTTATTCCACCATCTCTACGGATCTCTTGCATACTATCATTGAACCCGATCAGACAGCAATGGCGGCTTGGACTCGACTCTGTGATCTCTTTCAAGGCAATGAACACTCTCGTGCCGTGACTCTCGAACATGAATTCTCCTCTACTCATATGAGTGCTTTCCCAAATGTCTCAGCATACTGTCAACGGCTTAAGATACTATCCGATCAACTTAAAAATGTTGGAGCTCCCGTGAGCAACAATCGGTTAGTGTTACAATTAGTTGCCGGCCTCACAGATGCCTATAGTGGTGTTGGGACGTTGATTCGTCAAAGTAAGCCACTCCCTCCTTTTTATTATGCTCGCTCTATGCTTACCCTCGAAGAAGCTGGTTTTACCAAGAAAGCCGCCACGACACCGACTCTGCCCTGTTTTCCAGTGCATCTGAAGATACTTCATCCTTCTCTGAAACCAGACCACACAATCGTGGCCACAACAACAAAAATCACACCAAACCCAAGCCTCGTAACCACGGCGGTGGCAGAAACTCCAACAGAGGTGGCCACGGCGGCTCCAGTAACCAGAGGAATTCCAACGGTGATCGGTCTGGCACGCCCTCTCAGCGACAGCCCCCGTGGGCAAGGACTTCTTGGCAACCTTGTGTTAGACAATTATGACCCATAATGTCACTATTTGTATAGATCATGGTGTTGTTATACAAATTAACTATGTAACAAAGAAAATTACTCTTTTATCATTTGTGATTAGATCACCAAGATATATAAATGATGAAAGGTCCATATGATTAGTTCCGGATTGAGATGATATAAGACAGTATCAATCCACGAAGGTTTAATCATTAAATATCTCTAGTCGTAGTATTATCGAGATTGGACATCGATAATGCGGAATAGACTAGTATTATACTTGTGCGTGTTATGGGAGCATAATGGCATAGTTCTCATTTATTTGGGTATAGGATACTCATGCAAGTGTAATAGAAGGTTGTGTTTTACCGATGGTACAGAAAACAGCTTCGCTCTGGATAGACCCCTCGGAATTCCATTGGTAGTATAACTATGTGTCTATGGAAATCCGAATCAGGGTAGGTGTATTTGGTCTTAACTTGAGACTTGCACCGCTAATACTTGCGACAATCAATATACTTTGGTTTTGGTCGTCCAGGGCTTTAACCGGTTCTAAGTACGCCTCTTCTAGGTATATTGAGAATTGTAGTGTATTGGGTCTGATGTCAAGATGGAAGTATCACTTCAGTTATAGTGGATATGATGATCACGTAGGATACGAAACTTGTTCTCTTATATGCTGCAGCTATCGGGATATTATGACTAGGTCATGTATATCCGATTATAGAGACTAGTTACCAGAGATCCGATATGTGCTTCGTACGAGGCAGACATATTTCCAGCCCCAGGCCTTGCACGTGACCATCTGATACTGGATCGACATACACAATACTACGTATACTATGGCTGATATAGATCGCTTATTCCTGTAAGCATATTTCTGGAGAATTGGGTAGGCAATGCGCTTTGCTAGAAGCCAACCTTGTCTTGTAAATCGGTAAAAACGTAGTACTTGGTACGTACGTATTTGGATAGTACGATAGCCGTATTTACTGCCAATATATCCGAGGATCTCATGGGTCGCTTCCCGAAGATTCACCGATGACGTATGACTCGCACTTTATTAATCTGGGATTAATTAGATGATAGAGAAAATTAATCTGGGATTAATTCGAAGATATTTTATCTGGGATAAAATATTATTTAAAGAGAGAGAACGATTAATTTGGAATTAATCGATAAAATAATATATTCGATATATTAAACGAAATTGGATTTCGACGCGGAATTGAAATCAGATTTTAATTCGGGTAAACAAGTTAATTTAGAATTAATTTGTTAGCGACGTAAATAGTAATTATGCTAGGCATGATTATTTAATTAAATTAGATTTAATTACGACGCGACGAAAATTCATTAATTCGGAATTAGCGAATCCAAGCCCGGGAATGTTTGCGGAACCATTCGCATTTAGAATCGAAGTGGGACCCGCAAGTCACATCTAGCATCACATCATTCGTCAATCAAGTGATAGAAGTCTTATCACCTTTTGGTGAGTGACATCTAGTCACTATTCATTGATTGATGGGAGTTGATGGAAGTGATTGGAAAGCTTTTTGAAACTTGAAAGACATTTATCAAAATTTTAATTGATTTTTGACTTTTGGTAAATGAATTTTAAATTCATTTTTTGTGTATTAGATACACCAACCACCAAAGCATAATTCCTCTCTCTCTTTCCCTTATGATTCGGCCAAAGAGGCCTTCTTCCTTCTCACTCAAATTTTGGCTTTTGCAGCCATTTTTCCTTCTCATTTTCTTGGCTTGGCCGAGAGATGCAAAGAGATACAAAGTGCTAGCACACACAAAGGGTTATACAAGGTGATAGGGAAACCCACATGTGGGCATGGAATCACAACACAAAGCTTGGAGCTTTATGGACCACCATGGCCGAATTTAGAGGAGCTCAAAACCAGTAAATGCCGTGAGCTTCATGGAGTTCAAAGGGCATAAAAAGTTTTGTTATTCGATTCATCCAATTCAATATGAGTATGATTCCGCCATATTTCATTGTTGTATTCACTTGTTTCATTGCTTGAAAATGATCATTGGGACTTAATAGAAACCCAACAATGGTATCAGAGCCATTTTGAGCATGAAACTTGATTAGGGTAAAATTTGGGTAAAATTGATTTGAGCATGTTTGGATGAAATTGGATGTTTGAGTATGCTTAAATATTGATAACATGGTGTTCTGTATTGTCAATTTGATGAATTTTGAATTGGACAAATTTTCCCCAATTGGATTAGCTTGGCTGAATCTACATGAACCCTAAATGTCATGGTATTTTTTGATTTTGATCATTGGATGAGTTGGAATCATGTGGGAAATGTTGATTGTGGATTCAATTGGATTGAAATCGAATTGGACATTAAAAACCCTAAAATGTCGTGGACATAAAGAGCATGAAATGATGTGATTTTATGATTCAATGATGTTGGACATATGTTGATGATGATGAGCATAATTAATTGTACAAATTTGTATTTTAGAAATTTTAATTTGTGTGATTAATTATGGATTACATTTTGAGTAATTAAATTGTGAAATTGGAATTTTGGAATTTAATTATGTTGGGCTTAAATTGGATTTGGGCTTGAAAAGTTGTTACTGGGCTTAATGGGCTTGGTTTTACCAAGTTTGGTTTAGGCTAAATTGGTTGGATCCAATTGGGCCCAAAACCATATCCATAAAGTCCAAATGCAACTATTGGGCCTTTAAAGTTTAATTGGGCCTAATGGGCCGAAATTGATTTCTAGGCTTATGGGGCGATTCCTTGATTGGGCTTTGGTTTCCGAAGCCCATGCCTTAAGAAATTAATTGAAAGCCCATTAGACTTTATTGAACGACATTGGATGTTGATCGGGCTTTGAGACCTGTAACGATTAGATTTGGAATCTAAGTCGCAAAGGTTCATTAATAAAGTGTAAATATTTAATTTGGAATTAAATAGTGAATTAGTATTAAATACAAGTTAAATTGGATTTAATGTTGTAGTTTAGTATAATTCATGAATTCGTACTTTGAGTACTTATTCGCAAATTGAGTTTGACTCGCGCAAAATCAAATCGTTGTTTGAACATTGGATGGTCATTAATATTCAGATTAATTAATTGGATTAGATTGATTGATAACATGCTTGTGTGAATACATGATTGCGATGCATGAATAATGTATATCAGATGGATATTCGATGGGTGGGGTAATTTTAGAAATTGTTGTAATAAATTTAGAATTTATTAAATTAGACATGCGTGACCAGCCTATTACCTCCTTACTCTTTGTATTTCTCTACTCACCTATTCCCCTCAATGTAAATGAGGTTTCTTCAGAAGTGTTATGTAATCGGGTAGAAGTAATACTTGTGCTAGCGGGAGAGAGGAAAGAGAGAGATTTGTTCTAGGAATAATGTGTTTAAGTATCCATCTGCATATCATTATTATATTTACTTACGCGCCTTATTATGTGTTTAGAATTCATGTTTAAGGGTGTATGATGATAATACCCTAACAAAGATAATAAATTGGTTGCCAATTTGCACACGAAAAACCCTCAAAACATATTAAGCGTTTTTCCTTCCATTGAGTGATTCTTACTCAAGATCCAAGACCGGCACTGGTTTGTTGGCTAAAGTCAAGACCTTTGTCCGTCGCGGATGTGTTTGAATCATGAAGGCTTTGTTCCATATCGCTGTCTTGTCCAAGTTGTGATTTTTTGGCCAAAGTCAAGATCACTTCTTGTCCATCGATATTGATTTCAAAGCTTTCCAAGGTCAATGGGCTCCGCTTAACTAGGATCATTAAGTTTGTTATGCCAAATCCAAGGCTTAGTTGATTCAGAGGAAAAAAAAGGTTAGGGAATATATTGGATATATTGGCATATATAAGATCTATGTTTCGGACTTGGATGTCCACCTACTGGATCTAGGAATTGGATGAGATCCATATGATCTTAGATATCTACCTAGTTAAGTATCATACAATTTGTTGGCCAAAGTCAAGATTGTGTGTTATTTAACGGGATCCTAGCCCACTAGGAAACAAGGTTTCCCGAGTACTCAACAGAGGGTTAGAGGCTCGCCGAAAAATAGTGGGAGGTAAGTATTAAATTTACAATTTCGTTTAGATACTTGCCATACGAGCATATTTCATTTTTCGTCAAATAATTAATATATTAGTTGGAATAATATTTAATGTTGTTTTAATTAAAAAGTTGGACTGTATTCAAACTAATTCAATAAATAGTTGATTTTATAATTGGATTATAGTAATCAATATAATTGAATTTAACCAATTAAAAGTATAGTTGATTATATAGTTGGACTATAATAATCATTATATTCAATACTACCTAAAATCGTTGATTAAATAGTTGGGCTATAACAATCAAGATTAAATTAAAAGATTAGTGTTTAAAACATAATCCAAGGAAAATGTATTTAAACGACTTTATTTTTCAAATTGGGAATAAAGAATCAGGATGGTCCTGAAAACTGAGAAGTTACTTTATTTGATAAAATAACCTCTTGGGCCTAAGCTAGGAGTTAAGCAAAAGGTAGAGCATGATCTTTGGAAGATTCATGTGATGATAACTTTATTTCTTAATCCTTTATCCTTGCCATAATGACTCATTAATTTCGTCGTCATAATTAAGGATTAGATCTTTAAACCATGATGTTGAAATTGAAGGATCTTCATAGATCTATACTTAGATCTTAGAAGTGTTAATTACAATTGTTAGCTCTTGGAGAGTTAATGGCTATGCTCAAGGAGCCAAAGCCAAAGTTTACAAAAGGGCAAGTAGCGCAAGGCACATCCTAATTCGATATCCCAGAAGGCCAAGGCTTGGCTGAAGGCTCTGGGGTGTAGAAAAGGGCAAAGGCAATATCATCTCTGTCTTCTAGGAAGAAAAAGAACATATCCCAAAATGTCTGCCTAAAATATGGCAAACGGGGTCACTGAAGAGTGACTGCCGTATGGACAAGGCATACATGAAGGAATAGAAGACGGGCAAGGCTCTGACTTCAAGTATGTTTGTCATAAACATGTTCACTACAAGTATTAAAATTGGATTTTAGATACTAAGTGTGGTACATAAATATATACTGATGGGCAGAATCTGCTAATTAGCAGGATACTGACTTCAGATAAGATTTATCTGCGAATCGAAAACTGGACGACAGTCGCTGTTTTAACTGTAGAAACCTAAGTTTAGGAACTACCCCTAGGGTGTGTACTTAAATTAGGAAACTGTTATAATGTAACTAGTTTAACTAGAAACATTATCTCTATATCGTGTATAACTCGTTGCGAGTGTACCTTTATATTCTAGAACACTAAAGTGTTTTATTTTATAAAGATGATATTGAGATAATCACATTAGATGTGAATAACAATATTTATATTTTGAATATAAATAAATCTCAAACGTATGACATGATAAACAAGTAGCTCAAACTGATTTGATCAGATGAGACTTATTTGTGGCAGTGTTGTCTGGGACACATTAAACAAGACTCGTATATCCACACTTTTGAAGAGTGGATACTATGACAAATTTGATTCCATTCAAATAATGTCTACGAATATAGTTTATTGGGCAAAATGCCTAAAATACCTTTTACTTGGTAAAAGTGTAAATGCCAACGATCTGTTAGCCCTCGTTCATAGTGACGTAAGTAGGCCCATGTCTAGCTAGGCTAGATGTGGATATGAATGTTTCGTGACCTTTACGGATATGGCATCACGTTATGGTTATGTGTTTCTTTTGAAACACAAATCGGAAACTTTTAGAGTCTCGACACGAAGTAAACAAACAGATCGGCTAAAGTATTAAAACCATCACGGTTAGACCATGATGAAAATACTTAAGCAGTAAGTTTCTTGAATACTTGAAAGAGTATAGTATTTTTTCAATGAGGACTCCTCTCGGAACAAGTCAATTTGACGGTGTGTCCGAACGGAGAAATCGAATTTTGTTGGACATGATAAGGTCAATCATGAGTCGCTCTGAGCTACCATTTTCCTTCATGGGATACGCATTAACAGTGCAAGACTTATTTTGCATAAGGTTTCATAAAAATCTGTTAGCCATAATTCATATTAGATATGAATAGGAAGAAACAGAGTTTTCTCATTCCTAAAGATTTGGGAATGCTAGGTATACATTTGGATGATACCAAACTAGAACCCAAATCGGATAAGTGCCTGATTGTAGTTTATCCTAGGGTAACCAAAGTATAGTACTTATACATCTCACAAGAGAATAATGTAATTGTTGCTCGCCATGCGGTTTTCCTAAGAGGAATACCGATATGCAGTGGTAAGTGGGAGAATAGTAAAACTCGATGAAAATCAGAGTAATACTGTTCAAGGCAGCGAGTCCTTAATGGAACACAAACAGTTCATCAAGGATGAAACTGTACCATAATCTTCAAATACACAAGAACTGCGTAGTTGGAGAGAATCAGAAAATAACCCGAGGTATGGGTTTCTGATATCACCTCATAAAGATGTCAATCTTATTGAGGAAGACGAGCTGACTACGTATGAGGAAGTGATACAAGGTATCGACTCCCTATTATGGCAAAGTGCCATGATGTCCGAAATGGATTCCATGTATACCAACTACGTTTGGATACTAGTTGTTGTACCGAATGGCATTGTGCCTATTGGTACTATATAAGTCTTCTAGGAAGACATACATGGATGGCAACATACCAACGTACAAAGTTGGGCTTGTAGCGAAAAGGTATAGTTATCAACATTATGTTGATTACGAGGAAACCTTTTACCTGTTGCCACGGTAAATCCATTTGGATAATGCTTTCTAATGCTACATGTTTCATTTATGAAATATGGCAGCTGCACGTCAAAATCGCTTTCCTTAAAAGGAAACCTTTTGGAGGATATTTACAAAATCCTAACGATTTTGTCGTACGAATAACTAGCAAACAAGGTTTGCAGGTTATTCGATCCATAGAGGGATTGAAGCAAGCATTGGGTTCTTGTAACTATCATTTTGATGTAATCATAATGGTGTATGATTTGATTCAAAACGAAAATGATTCTTGTGTATATATGAGGGTTAGTGGGAGCGCACTGACAGTGAATGTCCTAATAATAATGATATGTCATTTCTTGGAAATGATATTCCCATAATACAATCGGTGAAAGCTTGACTTCATGAAAAATTCTCCGTAGAATTCTTGGGAGAAACAACCTTTATTCTACGAATAAAGATCTGCAGGTTTAGATCTAAAAGTTGTTGGCACTCTCCGAGAACTCGTACATTGAAAAATGTGCGTGATCTGGTGTCTCATACACTTTGAGCATATGGAGTCACAATCAGGCCAATCCAAGTGATAGTCACTGGATTGATGTTAAGAACATCATTAAGTATCTTCGATGAACTAAGGATGCTGTCTTAAGCTATGGAGAAGGAGAACTTGAAGTGACTGGGTTCACTGCTGCAAGTTTCCTAACCGATAAAAACGACTGTAAGTCGTAATAAAGGTATTATAAAGTTTGAATAATGGAACAGTGAGCTGGAAATCTTCAATGCAAGATATTATTACCGAATAAACAATAAAAGCGAAACTTTACTGCGACTGTCGCAGCAATAATATCATCTTAGATCTAAATAATTCTAATTAGATTAGAAATAGTTCTGTTAGCAGCTGAGCTAGGCTACAGCAGAGGCTAAAGAATTAACGGTCTCATCAATGATCCGATATATACTTTAAATTATTTTCATCTGATTCGTCGGATCATACATCGTGGCGATGTGATGATTGCATAAATCACATCAGATGATAATCTTTTAATCAGCAGACGAAAGCTATTTTCTCAGCAAAAGTTTAAGCGACCATTATATAGTTCAGGTGTAAAGTACCTGAGTGACTGGCTATAGGCCAAGTGGGAGATTGTTGGACAATTATGACCCATAATGTCACTATTTGTACAGATCATGGTGTTGTTGTACAAATTAACTATGTAACAAAGGAAATTGCTATTTGATCATTGTGATTAGATCACCAAGATATATAAATGATGAAAGGTCCATATGATTAGTTCCAGATTGAGATGATATGAGACAGTATCAATCCACGAAGGTTTAATCATTAAATATCCGTAGTCGTAGTATTATCGAGATTGGACATCGATAATGTGGAATAGACTAGTATTACACTTGTGCGTGTTATGGGAGCATAATGGCATAGTTCTCATATATTTGGGTATAGGATACTCATGCAAGTGTAATAGGAGGTTGTGTTTTACCGATGGTATGGAAAATAGCTTCGCTCTAGATAGACCCCTCGGAATTCCATTGGTAGTATAACTATGTGTCTAGGGAAGTCCGAATCAGGGTAGGTGTATTTGGTCTTAACCTGAGACTTGCACCGCTAATACTTGTGACAATCAATATACTTTGGTTTTGGTCGTCCAGGGCTTTAACCGGTTCTGAGTACGCCTCTTATGGGTATATTGAGAATTGTAGTGTATTGGGTGTAATGTCAAGATGGAAGTATCACTTCTGTTATAGTGGAGATGATGATCACATAGGATGCAGAACTTTTTCTCTTATATGCTGCAGCTATGGGGATATTATGACTAGGTCATGTATATCCGATTATAGAGACTAGTTATCAGAGATCCGATATGTGCTTCATACAGGGCAGACACATTTCCAGCTCCAGGCCTTGCACGTGACCATCCGATACTGGATCGACATACACAATACTACGTATACTACACCTGATATAGATCGCTTATTCCTGTAAGCATGTTTCTGGAGAATTGGGTAGGCATGGCGCTTTGCTAGAAGCCAACCTTGTCTTGTAAATCGGTTAAAATGTAGTACTAGGTACGTACGTATTTGGATAGTCCGATAGCCGTATTTACTGCCAAATATCCGGGGATCTCATGGGTCGCTTCCCGAAGATTCACCGATGACGTATGACTCGCACTTTATTAATATGGGATTAATTAGATGATAGAGAAAATTAATCTGGGATTAATTACGGAGGTATTTTATCTGGGATAAAATATTATTTAAAGAGAGGGAACGATTAATTTGGAATTAATCGATAAAATAATATATTCGATATATTAAACGAAATTGGATTTCGACGCGGAATTGAAATCAGATTTTAATTCGGGTAAACGAGTAAATTTAGAATTAATTCGTTAGCGACGTAAATAGTAATTATGCTAGGCATGATTATTTAATTAAATTAGATTTAATTATGACACGACGGAAATTCATTAATTCAGAATTAGCGAATCCGAGCCTGGGAGTGTTTGCGGAACCATTCGTATTTAGAATCAAAGTGGGACCCGCAAGTCACATCTAGCATCATATCATTCGTCAATCAAGTGATAGAAGTCTTATCACCTTTTGGTGAGTGACATCTAGTCACTATTCATTGATTGATGGAGTTGATGGAAGTGATTGGAAAGCTTTTTGAAATTTGTAAGACATTTATCAATTTTTTAATAGATTTTTGACTTTTGGTAAATGAATTTTGAATTCATTTTTTGTGTATTGGATACACCAACCACCAAAGCATAATTCCTCTCTCTCTTTCCCTTATGATTCGGCCAAGGAGGCCTTCTTCCTTCTCTCTCAAATTTTGGCTTTTGAAGCCATTTTTCCTTCTCATTTTCTTGTCTTGGCCGAGAGATGAAAGAGATATAAAGTGCTAGCACACACAAATGGTTATATAAGGTGATAGGGAAACCCAACCGTGGGCATGGAATCACAACACAAAGCTTGGAGCTTTATGGACCACCTTGGCCGAATTTCATGGAGTTCAAAGGGCATAAAAAGTTTTGTTCTTCGATGCATCCAATTTAATATGAGTATGATTCTACCATATTTCATTGTTGTATTCACTTGTTTCATTGCTTGAAATTGATCCTTGGGACTTAATAGAAACCTAACAATGGTATCAGAGCCATTTTGAGCATGAAACTTGATTATGGTAAAATTGGGTAAAATTGATTTGAGCATGTTTGGATGAAATTGGATGTTTGAGTATGCTTAAATATTGATAACATGATGTTATACATTGTCAATTTGATGAATTTTGAATTGGATAAATTTTCCCCAATTGGATTAGCTTGGCCGAATCTACATGAACCCTAAATGTCATGGTATTTTTTGATTTTGATCATTGGATGAGTTGGAATCATGTGGGAAATGTTGATTGTGGATTCAATTGGATTGAAATCGAATTGGACATTAAAAACCCGAAAATGTCGTGGACATAAAGAGCATGAAATGATGTGATTTATGATTCAATGATGTTGGACATATGTTGATGATGATGAGCATAATTAATTGTAAATAAATGTGTTTTTAGAAATGTTAATTTGGGTGATTAAATATGGATTACACTTTGAGTAATTAAATTGTGAAATTGGAATTTAATTATGTTGGGCTTAAATTGGATTTGGGCTTGAAAAGTTGTTACTGGTGGGCTTAATGGGCTTGGTTTTACCAAGTTTTGGTTTAGGCTAATTGGTTGGATCCAATTGGGCCCAAAACAATCCATATCCTAAGTCCAAATGCAACTATTGGGCCTTCAAAGTTTAATTGGGCCTAATGGGCCGAAATGATTTCTAGGCTTATGGGGTGATTCCTTGATTGGGTTTGGTTTCCAAAGCCCATGCCTTAAGAAATTAATTGAAAGCCCAGTAGACTTTAATTGGACGACATTGGATGTTGATCGGGCTTTGAGACCCGTAAAGATTAGATTTGGAATCTAAGTCGCAAAGGTTCATTAATAAAGTGTAAATATTTAATTTGGAATTAAATAGTGAATTAGTATTAAATACAAGTTAAATTGGATTTAATGTTGTAGTTTAGTATAATTCATGAATTCGTACTTTGAGTACTTATTCACAAATCGAGTTTGACTCTTGCAAAATCAAATCATTGTTTGAACATTGGATAGTCATTAATATTCAGATTAATTAATTGGATTAGATTGATTGATAACATGTTTGTATGAATACATGATTGCGATGCATGAATAATGTATATCAGATGGATATTAGATGGGTGGGGTAATTTTGGAAATTATTGTAATAAATTTAGAATTTATTAAATTGGACCTGCGTGTCCAGCCTATTACCTCCTTACTCTTTGTATTTCTCTTCTCACATATTCCCCTCAATGTAAATGAGGTTTCTTTAGAAGTGTTATGTAATCGGGTAGAAGTAATACTTGTGCTAGCGGGAGAGAGGAAATGGAGAGATTTGTTCTAGGAACAATGTGTTTAAGTATCCATCTGCATATCATTATTATATTTACTTACGCGCCTTATTATGTGTTTAGAATGCTTGTTTAAGGGTGTATGATGATGAGGCCCTAATAAAGATAATAAATTTGTTGTCAATTTGCACGTGAAAAAGCCTCAAAACACATTAAGCGTTTTTCCTTCCATTGAGTGATTCTTACTCAAGATCCAAGACTGGCACTGGTTTGTTGGCCAAAGTCAAGACCTTTGTTCGTCGCGGATGTGTTTGAATCATAAAGGCTTTGTTCCATATCGATGTCTTGTACAAGTTATGATTTGTTGGCCAAAGTCAAGATCACTTCTTGTCCATCGATATTGATTACGAAGCTTTCCAAGGTCAATGGGTTTCGCTTAACTGTGATCATTAAGTTTATTGTGCCAAAGCCAAGGCTTAATTGATTCAGAGGAAAAAAGGTTAGGGAATATATTGGATATATTGTCATATATAAGATAGATGTTTCGGACTTGGATGTCCATCTACTGGATCTAGGAATTGGATGAGATCCAATTGATCTTTGAGATCTACCTAGTTAAGTATCATACAATTTGTTGGCCAAAGTCAATATTGTGCGTTATTTAACAGGATCCTAGTCCACTAGGAACAAGGTTCCCCGAGTACACAACAGAGGGTTAGAGGCTCACCGAAAAATAGTGGGAGGCAAGTATTAAATTTGCAATTTCGTTTAGATACTTGCCATACGCGCATATTTCATTTTTCATCAAATAATTAATATATTAGTTGGAAAAATATTTAATGTTGTGTTAATTAAACAGTTGGACTGTATTCAAATGAATTCAATAAATAGTTGATTTTATAATTGGATTATAGTAATTAATATAATTGAATTTAACCAATTAAAAGTTTAGTTGATTATATAGTTGGACTATAATAATCATTATATTCAATAGTACCTAAAATCGTGATTAAATAGTTGGACTATAACAATCAAGATTAAATTGAAAGATTAGTGTTTAAAACATAATCCTAGGGAAAATGTATTTAAACGACTTTAATTTTCAAATTGGGAATAATGAATCATGATGGTCCTGAAAACTGAGAAGTTACTTTATTTGATAAAATAACCTTGGGCCTAAGCCATGAGTTAAGCAAAAGGTAGAGCATGATCTTTGGAAGATTCATGTGATGATAACTTTAGTGCTTAATCCTTTATCCTTGCCATAATGACTCCTTAATTTCGTCGTCATAATTAAGGATTAGATCTTTAAACCATGATGTTGAAATTGAATGATCTTCATAGATCTATACTTAAATCTCAAACGTGTTAATTACAATTTTTAACTCTTGGAGAGTTAATGTCTATGCTCAGGAGCCAAAGCCAAAGTTTGTAAAAGGACAAGTAGCGCAAGGCGCATCTTAATTCGATATCCCAGAAGGCCAAGGCTTGGCTGAAGGCTTCTGGGGTGTAGAAAAGGGCAAAGGCAATATCATCTCTGTCTTCTAGGAAGACAAATGACATATCCCAAAATGTCTACCTAAAATGTGGCAAACGGTGTCACTGAAGAGTGACTGCCGTATGGACAAGGCAGACATGAAGGAATAGAAGACGGACAAGGCTTTGACTTCAAGTATGTTTGTCAGAAATGTGTTCACTACTAGTATTAAAATTGGATTTTAGATACTAAGTGTGGTACATAAATATAAACTGATGGGCATAATCTGCTAATTAGCAGGATACTGACTTCAGTTGAGATTTATCTACGAATCAGAAACTGGACGACAGTCGCTGTTTTAACCATAGAAACCTAAGTTTAGGAACTACCTATAAGGTGTGTACTTAAATTAGGAAACTGTTATAATGTAACTAGTTTAACTAGAAACATTATCTCTATATCGTGTATAACTCGTTGCGAGTGCACCTTTATATTCTAGAACACTAAAGTGTTGTATTTTATAAAGAAGATATTGAGATAATCACATTAGATGTGAATACCATTATTTATATTTTGAATATAAATAAATCTCAAACATATGACATGACAAACAAGTAGCTCAAACTGATTTGATCAGATGAGACTTATTTGGTGGCAGTGTTGTCTGAGACACACTAACAAGACTCGTATATCCACACTTTTGAAGAGTGGATACTAGGGCAATTTTGATTCAATGCAAATAATATCTACGAATCTAGTTTATTTGGCAAAGTGCCTAAAATACCTTTTACTTGGTAAAAGTGTAAATGCCAACGATCTGTTAGCCCTCGTTTATAGTGACGTAAGTGGGCCCATGTCTAGCTAGGCTAGATGTGGATATGAATGTTTCGTGACCTTTACGGATGTGGCATCACGTTATGGTTATATGTTTCTTTTGAAACACAAATCGAAAACTTTTAGAGTTTCGACACGAAGTAAACAAACAGATCGGCTAAAGTATTAAAACCATCACGGTTAGACCATGATGAAAATACTTAAGCAGTAAGTTTCTCAAATACTTGAAAGAGTATAGTATTTTTTCAACGAGGACTCCTCCCGGAACACGTCAATTTGAAGGTGTGTCCGAACGGAGAAATCGAATTTTGTTGGACATGATAAGGTCAATCATGAGTCGCTCTGAGCTACCATTTTCCTTCAAGGGATACGTATTAACAGTGCAAGACCTATTTTGAATCAGGTTCCATAAAAATCTGTTAGACAGAATTCATATTAGAATATGAATAGGAAGAAACAGGGTTTTCTCATTCCTAAAGATTTGGGAATGTTAGGCATACGTTTGGATGATACCAAACTAGAACCCAAATCGGATAAGTGTCTGATTGTAGTTTATCCTAGGGTAACCAAAGTATAGTACTTATACATCTCACAGAGAACAATGTAATTGTTTCTCGCCATGCTGTTTTCCTAAGAGGAATACCGATATGTAGAGGTAAGTGGGAGGATAGTAAAACTCGAAGAAAATCGGAGTAATACTGTTCAAGGCACCGAGTCTTTAATGGAACACAAACAGTTCATCAAGGATGAAACCTGTTACCATAATCTTCAAAAATACAAGAACTGCGTAGTTAGAGAGAATCAGAAAATAACATGGGGTATGGTGTTTCTAATTTCACCTCATAAAGATGTCAATCTTATTGAGGAAGACGAACTGACTACGTATGAGGAAGTGATACAAGGTATCTACTCCCTATTATGGCAAAGTGCCATGATGTCCGAAATGGATTCCATGTATACCAACTACGTTTGGATACTAGTTGTTGTACCGAAAGGCATTGTGCCTATTGGTACTATATAAGTCTTCTAGGAAGACATACTTGGATGGCAACATACCAACGTACACAGTTGGGCTTGTAGCGAAAAGGTATCGTTATCAACATTATGTCGATTACGACGAAACCTTTTACCTGTTGCCACGGTAAATCCATTTGGATAATGCTTGCTAATGCTACATGTTTCATTTATGAAATATGGCAGCTGCACGTCAAAATCGATTTCCTTAAAAGGAAACCTTTTGGAGGATATTTACAAAATCCTGATGATTTTATCGTACGAATAACTAGCAAACAAGGTTTGTAGGTTATTCGATCTATGGAGGGATTGAAGCAAGCATTGGGTTCATGGAACTATCGTTTTGATGTAATCATAATGGTGTATGATTTGATTCAAAACGAAAATGATTCTTGTGTATATATAACAGAAAATGTCCATTATTCCACTTGGGCAGAACTCTTCAAAGTCCACGCTCGCTCTCATCGAGTTCTTGACCACATCATTCCACCAACATCCACTCAAACAGCCTTATCATCGCTCGCTAACCGAGGCAATCACCACCACCGAGGAGACCGAACTATGGTCAACTCTTGATGCAACAGTTCTTCAGTTGATTTATTCCACCATCTTTACGAATCTATTGCATACTATCATTGAACCCGATCAGATAGCAATGGCGGCTTGGACTCGACTCCGTGATCTCTTTCAAGGCAATGACACTCTCGTGTGTCGTGACTCTCGAACAAGAATTCTCCTCTACTCATATGAGTGCTTTCCTAAATGTCTCAGCATACTGTCAACGGCTTAAGATACTATCCAATCAACTTAAAAATATTGGAGCTCCCGTGAGCAACAACCGGTTAGTGTTACAATTAGTTGCCGGCTTCACAGATGCCTATAGTGGTGTTGGGACGTTGATTCGTCAAAGTAAGCCACTCCCTCCTTTTTACCCTGCTCGCTCAATACTTACCCTCGAAGAAGCTGGTTTTACCAAAAAAACTACCACCGACACCGAACTCTGCTGCTGCCCTATTTTCCAGTGCATCTGAAGATACTTCATCCTTCTCTAAAACCAAACCACAACAATCGTGGCCACAACAACATAAATCACACCAACCCAAGCCTCGTAACCACGACGGTGGTAGAAACCCGCAATAGAGGTGGCCACTGTGACTCGAGTAACTAGAGGAATTCCAACGGTGATCGGTCTGACACTCCCTCTCAGCGATAGCCCCCGTGGGCAAGGACTTCTTGGCAACCTTGTGTTGGACAATTATGACCCATATCGTCATTATTTGTACAGATAATGGTGTTTCTGTACAAATTAATTATGTAACAAAGGAAATTGCTCTTTTATCATTTGTGATTAGATCACCAAGATATATAAATGATGAAAGGTCCATATGATTAGTTCCAGATTGAGGTGATATGAGACAGTATCAATCCACGAAGGTTTAATCATTAAATATCCCTAGTCGTAGTATTATCGAGATTGGACATCGATAATGCGGAATAGACTAGTATTACACTTGTGCGTGTTATAGGAGCATATGACATAGTTCTCATATATTTGGGTATAGAATACTCATGCAAGTGTAATAGGAGGTTGTGTTTTACCGATGGTACGGAAAATAGCTTCGCTCTAGATAGACCCCTCGGAATTCCATTGGTAGTATAACTATGTGTCTATGGAAGTCCGAATTAGGGTAGGTGTATTTGGTCTTAACTTGAGACTTTCACCGCTAATACTTGCGACAATCAATATACTTTGGTTTTGGTCGTCCAGGGCTTTAACCGGTTCTGAGTACGCCTCTTCTGGGTATATTGAGAATCGTAGTGTATTGGGTGTGATGTTAAAATGGAAGTATCACTTCAGTTATAGTGGAGATGATGATCACGTAGGATACGAAACTTGTTCTCTTATATGCTGCAGCTATCTAGATATTATGACTAGGTCATGTATATCCGATTATAGAGACTAGTTACCAGAGATCCGATATGTGCTTCATACGGGGCAGACACATTTCCAGCCCCAGGCCTCACGTGTGACCATCCGATACTGGATCGACATACACAGTACTACGTATACTATGCCTGATATAGATCGCTTATTCCTGTAAGCATGTTTCTGGAGAATTGGGTAGGCATGGCGCTTTGCTAGAAGCCAACCTTGCCTTATAAATGGGTAAAAACGTAGTAATAGGTACGTACGTATTCAGATAGTCCGATAACCGTATTTACTGCCAACATATCCAGGGATCTCATTGGTTACTTCCTGAAGATTCCCCGATGACGTATGACTCGCACTTTATTAATATGAGATTAATTAGATGAGAGAGAAAATTAATCTGGGATTAATTACGGAGATATTTATCTGGGATAAAATATTATTTAAAGAGAGAGAACGATTAATTTGGAATTAATCGATAAAATAATATATACGATATATTAAACGAAATTGGATTTCGATCCAGAATTGAAATCGGATTTTACTTCGGGCAAACGAGTTAATTTAGAATTAATTCGTTAGTGAAATAAATTGTAATTATGCTAGACATGATTATTTAATTAAATTAGATTTAATTACGACGCGACAGAAATTTGTTAATCGGAATTAGTGAATCCGAGCCCGGGAGTGTTTGTGGAACCATTCATATTTAGAATCGAAGTAAGACCCGTAAGTCACATCTAGCGTCACATCATTCGTCAATCAAATGATAGAAGTCTTATCACCTTTTGGTGAGTGACATCTAGTCACTATTCATTGATTGATGGGAGTTTATGGAAGTGATTGGAAAGTTTTTGAAAGCTTGAAAGACATTTATCAATTTTTAAATTATTTTGACTTTTGGTAAATGAATTTTGAATTCATTTTTTTTTTTTGGTATTAAATACACCAACCACCAAGGCATAATTCCTGTCTCTCTTTCCCTTATGATTTGGCCAAAGAGGCCTTCTTCTTTCTCTCTCAAATTTTGGCTTTTGAAGCTATTTTTCCTTCTCATTTTCTTGGCTTGGCCGAGAGATGCAAAAAGATACAAAGTGCTAGACACACAAGGGTTATACAAGGTGATAGGAAAACCCACCCGTGGGCATGGAATCACAACACAAAGCTTGGGGCTTTATGGACCACCATGGTCGAATTTGGAGGAGATCAAAACCAGTAAATGCTTTGAGCTTCGTGGAGTGCAAAAGGCATAAAAAGTTTTTTTCTTCGATGCATCCAATCCGTTCATTGTGAGTATGATTCTGCCATATTTCATTGTTGTATTCACTTGTTTCATTGCTTGAAAATTATCCTTGGGCCTTAATAGAAACCCAACACCTTGGGCATGGCAGCCTTGGGCCATCCCTCCATGCCCTTATCCTACCTCAACTTGGGCTAGACCCAACACCACCGCTCATCAACAGCACTCTAGCATACTCGGTCCACGACAACAACATCAAGCCAACACCACATCTGCCCCCAGCCAAACCAACATTGAAGCAGCCTTACACACCATGAGTCTCGCTCAACCGGACCCAACTTGGTACATGGACACTAGGGCAACATCACATATGACATCATCGCCAAGTAATCTCTCGTCTTATTTTAATTTGAGCAATGACCACGGTATAATTATCGAAAATGGCCAATCTATTCCAATTCATGGTTATGGTAGTACAAATTTATCACCCCACACCCTCCATTATCTCTTAAAAATGTTCTTCATGCCCTTAAATTAATTAAAAACCTAGTTTCCGTACGAAAATTTACTACTGATAATAACGCTTCTGTTGAATTTGATCCTTTTGGGTTTTCTGTGAAGGACATACAGACGGGGATTCCCCTAATGAGATGTGATAGTCGGGGCGACCTATATCCAGTCACAACCATCCACTCCAATAATAAATCCCTTTCAACTTCATCTTTTGCAGCCTTGACTCCTTCTCTTTGGCATAATCGGTTGGGTCATCCGGGTGCACCTATTTTCAATTCTCTTAGGCGAAATAATTTGATTAATTGTAATAAAACAAACACCTTTGTGTTTTGTCCCACTTGTCCTCTTGGTAAACATATTAAAATTCCATTCAATGCATCTAATAATTCTAACTCTCTTCCCTTTGCCATTATTCACAGTGACTTATGGACCTCTCCTGTTTTAAGCTCTTCAGGGCATCGATATTATGTTCTTTTTCTTGATGATTTTTCGAAATTCTAGTGGACATTTCCTATTGCATAGAAATCACAAGTTTATCCTACATTTCTCTCTCTTAGATCACATATTCATACTCAATTCGAATGGGAAATTAAAAATATTCAATGTAATAATGGTAGAGAATATAATAATGATTCATTATTAAGTTTCTGTAAGGCTCATGGGATTTCTTTTCGCTTTTCTTGCCCCCACACTTCCTCTCAAAATGGCAAGGCGGAACAAAAAATCCGCACCATAAATACCATCATCCGAACCCTATTAGCCCATGCATCATTACCATCCTCCTTTTGGCACCATGCCTTGCAAATGGCCACCTATCTTCTTAACATTTTACCAAGTAAATTACTCGCCTATACCTCGCCACTCCAAATTCTATATCAAAAACACCCATCCTATTCTCACTTACGCGTGTTCGGTTGTCTATGTTACCCTCTTATCCCATCAACCACAATTAACAAACTACAACCCCGATCAACACCGTGTGTCTTCTTGGGTTTTCCTACAAATCAACGTGGCTATAAATGCTTTAATATATCATCTAACAAAATCATTATCAGTCGTCATGTTTTGTTTGATGAAAACACTTTCCCTTTTGCTAAAATCCACACTCCCTCCCCCAACTCTTATAATTTCCTGGATGCCGACACTTCTCCCTACACCATTTATCATCATCCAAACCATCTCCAAGATTTTGAAATCCAACCACCAATGTCCCCCACCAAATCCACTGGACAAATACCTTCTCCTAATAACCAAATTCTACCAGATTCACCCATGGCTATCCCCTCTAGCTCAGGTCGACCGCCACCACATCAACCCTCATCACCTCCGCCTGCTTCTAGTCAACCCACCAGACCGATCACACGCAGTCAACATGGAATTTTCAAGCCCAACTCTAAATACCAACAAAGTCTCATTTCCCAAGCCCCTCCCTCGAAACCCCACCACCGCACTTCAGGACCAAAATTGGAAATTGGCTATGGAAGATGAATACAATGCTCTCATTAAAAATAAGACTTGGGATTTAGTACCTCGCCCCCCCGATGTTAATGTGATTCGTTCTCTAGGGATTTTTAGACATAAAGTCAAATCTGATGGTTCTTTTGAAAGGCATAAAGCCAGTCTTGTAGATAATGGTGCAGGTCAACAGGTTGGCACTGATTGTGGTGACACTTTTAGCCTGGTCGTAAAACCAACTACCATTCGTACCGTACTGAGTCTGGCCCTATTTAACGCATGGCCTATTCATTAGCTCGATGTTAAAAATGCTTTCTTGCATAGGGAACTACATAAAACAGTCTACATGCATCAGCCTATGGGTTTCAAGGATCCAACTCATCCTGATTATGTATGTCACATAAGGAAATCTCTATATGGCCTCAAATAGGCTCTTCGGGCCTGGTATAAGTAATTTGCTGATTATGTATCTTCGGTTGGATTTACTCACAATCGTTCTGACAATTCCCTCTTTATATATCACAAAGGTACTGCTACGGCTTATATTTTATTATATGTCGATGATATCATCTTGACTGCATCTTCTGATCATCTCCACAAGTCTATCATGGCCCTTCTCAGCTCTGAATTCGCTATGATGGATTTAGGACCATTGAGCTATTTCTTGGGCATTTCTGTAACCCATCACGTGGGTGGTCTCTCTCAGAAAAAGTATGCCGAAGAGATCCTTGGACGTGTCGGAATGACATCCTGTAAATCGGCCCTTACTCCCGTCGACACAAAACCTAAGCTCTCTGCTACTTCTGAATCTGGCACACCTTATGATGATCTGTCTCAGTACCGCAGTCTCGCAGGTATATTACAGTATCTCATCTTTACAAGGCCTGATATTTCATATGCTGTGCAAAAAATATGCTTATTTATGCACAACCCCATGATGGAACATATACATGCTCTTCGACGCATTCTGCGCTACATTCAGGGTACTCTTGATAATGGTTTACAATTGTATCCTTCTTCAACATCCACTGTCGTCTCTTATACTGATGCAGATTGGGGTGGGTGTCCTGATACCAGACGCTCGACCTTTGGCTATTGTGTGTTTCTCGGTGACAATTTGGTATTCTGGTCCTCCAAATGCCAGGCCATCTTATCACGCTCAAGTACTGAAGCAGAATATAAGGGTGTTGCTAACGTAGTTTCTAAATCTTGCTGGTTACGTAACCTTCTTTTGGAGCTTCACTTCTCCATTCAAAAAGCCACCTTAGTATACTGTGATAATGTTAGTGCGGTTTATTTATCTGGAAATCCAGTTCAACATCAGCGTACTAAACATATCGAGATGGATATTCTCTTTGTTCGTGAAAAAGTTGCTCGTGGACAGGTACGTGTCATGCATGTCCCGTCCCGATACCAAATTGCCGATATTTTTACGAAAGGTCTCCCTCTGGTTCTCTATCAAGATTTTCGGGACAGTCTCAGCGTTCGACAGCCTCCCGCTTCGACTGCGGGGGTGTGATGGAATATATGTTAATATATTCCTAAACTAAATCTATTGATATCTTTTGTAATCTTCTAAATTAGTTAGGCATATTTTTAGCTAATTAGTTTCCTTAAACTTGGCCTTAATCTTGGCCTGACTTGTCTCTTGTATGGTGTATATAACATCAACTGTATCAATGAAATATTCAAGGAAAACAATTACCTTCATTTCGGATGCCCTTGGACATGAAAGTCGAGTTTAAAATATCTACGCGATAATCTAGAGGTAAGTTACGAACATAAAGAGTATTAACAAAATAAGTAATAACTACAAAAAAGAGCTATAATAAAAGAGTAAATACATGCCCATATGATTATTCTAAGTAATGAAAAACAACACAGGACAATAAGATAAGAAAACCAAGTATTTAATTAATAATGTATCTGTTACATAAATATTAATAGATAAACAACTTATCTAAGGGTGAAAGGGGCTTACATCTAAAGCTTCTAAATCATTAAAGCCCAAGACCTCACTCAGGCTAAAAAGATCATCCCCTAAAGTGGTTTAGAAATAAGACAAAAAAATACACCTAGAGCTCAAGTTGTCAGATCCTCCTAAAATTTAACTACAAGGAGTTTACACAGTGCTATTAGCGATCATTGACACCCATGAAAAGCATCCATGGGCTTGGCTAATGGTCATAGAGACATCCTATGACCGAATTCATGTCCTACAATATCTTGTAATATGTAAACGGGATTATTATCGGAATAATAAACGATGTAATTTTCATTTATCGGTTATTTATTTCAATTCACATATTGTAAAATATCATGCATACCTATAATTATTTAATGTACTTTCAAACTTAGTGTATGAGTGTCATATACAATCAGTGTCGAAAATAAGGTAGGTGGCTGCATAGGCAACCTCTAGGCATCCTTTAGCCTGTTTTGAATATGGAGCAAATCAGTCATTTAGGCGGTGTAGGACACAGAAATCGGCGACGCTGTTCCAGGATCGCGGCCTGGCAGGGAGTACGGAGTAGCCCACATGGGACTAAACCAGAGAATAAAAGAGTCGCCACCCAGTGCGAACTGGGAAATGATTTAAGGCTGCATTCACCCCTCGCAAGGGAAGACCTCAAACCGTTGGGTTCGGAATGGTCCCTTACTTATGCCACTTGTAACGAACGGATTTATGCGATAATATAACCATGTCTACACAACATACATACACAAGAATAACCTACATCTAAGTTTGCATACAACCTATATCTAAGTTTGCATACAACCTATATCTAAGTTTGCATAAGACCTATATCTAAGTTTGCATACATAAAAGTAACTCGAAATAACGACAAGCACATAATCTCATGAACACATTAAATTGATAAACGCGGAAATATAAGTAAATAATTGTCTAAACATAAATATCAAAGAGAGATAACCAAATTCCTAACGTGAAGGAAATAACTAAATCATGCATGAAAATAACATACTATTTCTAATAAACAATGGATAAACATAAGATTAGATGAAATGAAATATGTGAGTTTCTCAAGCGGTAATTGTATCCCAAGTACAGACCGCACTACTGTCCATTCGGATTCGGCTACGGAAGGTTTCCATCCGATACACCACGATAGATAACACAAAATCATTCATCCAATGGCCACAACATACATGAATCAACAATACGCATGCGAAGAAATACTAATAAATAATAATAAAAAAAGAACGGGAATAAATAAAAGAGTGCCCTCAGGTCTAACCTCTTAAGTCGCCTCTTGAAATTGTATTACACGGCCGTCGGGAGGGTTAATGCTCTGTAACTTTTCCTGTTCACTGGTTCAATATTTCCATTCGTTGTTTCACTGTTTTGGGCTGTTGTTTCCTCTATTTTTGCTGCTGTTTTCTGGTCGTTGTTTTAGGTTATTGTTTGTGGTAAAAGGTGTATTTTTGGGTGACTGTTTTGTGCAGTTTTGGGACTATTTTTTGCAGTTTTTTTTTTACTATATTTGGGTAGTTTTATGGGGCTGTTTCGGTGGCTTTAAGGTTGTTTTTCAGTGCAGTTTTTTGGTGGTTTCAAGTAGTTTTTTCGGTTGTTAAAGGGATGTTGGCAATGTGGCGTGTTTTTACATCAAAGTCTGCATTTATTGGGTTGTGAAGGGTATTTGGTTGTTGGTCAGTGGTTGAGTGGATGTGTTTTTACGTCAAAGTCTTCATGAATATTTGGTCTTCACGTGGCCATTCTTTGTTCATGTTTGATGTGTTTTTGCGGCTTTGTCCCAATGGCTTCTAGTTTTAGTGTTTAGCTTATTACTGCCGAGTTGTAGAGTTAGGGGGCTGCATGGTTATCCTCGTGGGTCTATTATGAGAATGAGTGGTGGCCAAGAACATGAGATGAGAGCTGTACGTTAGTGGGCAGCTTGCTTCACAGTTTGGCAGTTTTTGTTTTATGTCTTTATCGATTTAGTGGAGGCTTAATGCTTATTGCTTACGTTTCTGTAAGGAGAAGGCTTTAAGGTTTATTGTCAATTTGGTTGGGTTCCTTGGCAGGCCTGGCTTATTTGCGTGAATGAGTGAATGAGGGCCGGCTGCTTAGGGTTTTATTTTGGTGTTTTGGTTGCCGTCCAGAAGAGTTAAGAAATGTGAAGCTTTGTGCTTAGATTGGTTATGTTGATTGCCGAGAAGTGAATAAGGAGAGAGAGGCGTGGGTATCTTGCTATGGTTTGTTCACGTGAAGCTTAAAGTTTTTCTTTTTTTATTTTATTTTTGGGGTTACCGTGAGTGTTGAATGAGAGAAGCCGAGAATATGGTTGGTTTTGGTTGGTGTTTATAAAGAGAGAAGAGAGAGGATCCTAGGGTTTTGGATGTGCAAGGGGCTTTCAATAAGGAAAAGGGATCAAGTAATAAAGGGACACATCATTTTATTATAGGAATAAAATCATGTAATTATAGTGGGGGTATATCTATTCAAATTATTTAGGAAAGAATTTGTGTAATTAGGTGGGGAATATTTTAATTTGGTGAGTGATTTATTTAAATTAGGAATGTGATTTGATTTGATTTATTTAAATTGGGAAGGTGATTTGTTTGGATTTTAACATGTGTTTAATGTGTTTGTATATTTTTGGAGGGGATTTGGTGGGCCTGGTCGTATGGAGCTTGGTTCTTTGGTAGGCTTGGGTGTGAGGGCTTGGATGTGTGGCTTGGTGTGGTTAAAATAGAGGTCCAACGAGCGAACCCGACGCTAAGCAAATGAATTAAATCCAACAAGGTATTGATTTTTGAATTTTCCCTTCCGATGTCCGTTTCCCGCGACTTCCGTAACTTATCGGGTAGTGCCTCCGTACGAGGCTCATCATCGGGACTTATATGCAAAAATACAGTACCTACAGTCACCCCCACTTTGATGAGACTTGTCCAGTATGTGACAGTGATAATCCTATCAAAGTTATGCACGTATTTTTACTTACATGCTACTACCTGACTTGTTGTTGCTTCGAACTGAGTTGACATAGTGGCGAGGTGCTTCGACCCCAAGGTTCATCCCTGCAAGATGTTGTGATATCTAGGATTCATTACCTAATTGAGATGATACGAGGTGGTTCATTCCCGAACCGTTACTGTGAGGTGGTCGAACCATTACTGAGTTGAGATGAGGGTCTTGTTCCCGAATTGAGATAGGGGTCTTGTTCCCTAAATTGAGTTGAGATTGATGGTGAGGTGCTGTGATCCCTAGGTCTTGTCCTCGAACCACTGAGTGGGTTTTGTTCCTGAACTTAGTTGAGGGCCTTGTTCTCGAATTGAGTTGAGGGTCTTGTTCCCGAATTGAGTTGAGGGTCTTATTCCCGAATTGAGTTGAGGGTCTTGTTCCCGATTATGGGTCTTGTTCCCAAATTGAATTGCGGGTCTTGTTCCCGATTGTGGGTCTTGTTCCTAAATTGAATTGCGGGTCCTGTTCCCGGTTGTGGGTTTTATTCCCAAATTGAATTGAGGTTCTTATTCCCAATTGTGGGCCTGATTATAATTTTTTTCTCCCAGTTCTTTTCTATTGATTGTTCATTCCTCTTTGATCCCATGACTCAAGATTCGATTGTGTCCCTTATTCGCGAGGTGGTAGACTGGTCGCCCCCAGTCTTGGTTTAGCTTTCTGCTCTTCGTTGCTTGTACTCGGCCAAAGTAGATCATGTGATGCGACATTCCATATCAACATACTATATTGCCTCTTACAGAATAGTCCTAATAGTTATACATATTGTTGCCCTCAAAGGATGCCCAGTGTTGAAACCAGAGAAACTTCAAAGTACTCGATGAAACTCAAATCCGAGCGTTTGAATAAATTATTGGAATCAGACTCAAAGTGTGCGCGCGCTAAAGTTCTTTTATAGCTTAATCCTTAGGTAAGCCAACTCAATGATTTTGTTTCAAAGAATGGGATTAAAGGGTCAAACCAACCTAGATGTCTTGATCATGCTCTGTAATTACTTCTCCGTACTCAATGTGATATGATTTTCTTTTTCTTTCATCTTTTTTCATCTTTTTTTTACACACCTACCCTTTAAGGCAGCGTTTCTCCTCATGGTGGTCCTAATACTCGCCCATGGGTAGCTTTACGCTTATCGGTTGTAGGTGGTTTATATTTTTTTCTTTAGAGACTTTTCTTTCGTATCTAACCATATCACATATCGTAACACAAGTAAACCAGGATGGACATCTAAGTAAATGGTCATTCACTGATCCGCCATCTCTTCAACTAGTCATCTTGCCGACTACTCAATCTTTTACTGCTAAGATCCCTTAATTAAGTGCCCACGAGTCTAGCCGAGATCAACCACTTAAAATACCGGATGAGAGCATATCTCACACTTATCGGTTCTAAGGTTCTAACCTAGGGCAAACAATTTCATCATCGGACTAATGATTAACTATTGAGGAAAAAAACTCGAACAAGTAGGCGAAATCAATGTCTTTATTATTATAAATGTAGGATTGCAATCAAATAAACTAGAGAAAACATCTTCATCGTCTACAACATTGTCTTCTACCTTGGCCTATGGTTCTTCACTGCTGTCATCCCTTATCTCCATGCAAGAAGCTTGGTGGTTGAGAGTCTGGAGGATAAATGTTTAGAGTAGGCCGGAGTTGATTATGTAGTTGGGTGGTGGAATAGAGTCGTAGTTGGGTAGAGGATTTCTGTGTGTATTGGATTGTTCTTTTTCTGGATCGGGTATTTTATATACATCAATGAGGTTTTGGATCTCATACCTAAGGCGGGTGCAGTTGTCCGTTTCGTGGCCTTTCTGTTGGTGGAAGTGATAGTATTGGTTTAGGTCGAATTATTGTGGCACAGGGTCTGGAATTAGTCTAGGTTCTAAAAGTTTCAGGAGTCCTTGTTCTTTCAACTTTTCAAGCACCTTTGACAAAGGTCTACCAAGATTGGAGAATCGCCTGTTTCTGACAGTAGCGATCTCAGAAGTAAGAGGTTTGGTCTCAGGAGGCCCCTCAATAATCCTCATATTCAGGGTATAAAACTTCCTATTCTCAGCTTCTTCTTACTCAATGTCCATGACAGTCTCTCTCAACTGTTGAAAATCAGTGATCATGGAGGTCATCCTCCTCAGTTTGCTATAAATAGAGGGCTTGGTGCCCTTGATAATCTTGATCTGGTCTTTCTTTGAAGGTTGAGTTTGAATCTTCAGAAGCTGGCTTCTCCAGCGATCTACATAATCATTGAAGCTCTCCTCAAGCTTCCATTTGGTATTCTCCAAGTCGCGAAGAAACAAGTCGATCTCCAAATCCGTGACACACTGATGCAGAAAAGCCTATTCCAATGCCCTCTAATCATCTTTGACTTTCCTCTCCATGCCATGATATCACACCACAGGTTCCCCTCAAGTGACATCTCAAACATCTTCTGAACCTGACGTTTCGACAGACCCACTAAACTCATCACAGAAACATACTGTCGGAGATGGACCCTCGCATCTCCGTTCCCGTTCCCGTTAAATTTGGCTATGTCAGGCATCTTGAATTGAGCCGGCAGTTGCTCCTCAAAAGTCATCACCTCAAAGTCTAGCAAATCTTCATGCTTACCCCTCATCTTGCGGGTAACTGACTCTACCTGATCCCTGAGTTTCTACAACTATGCCTGAGACCCGACTATCCTTCCCTTGGCATACTAAGCCACATCATCGTCAAAAATATGGATCTCATCACTCAACATGTTCGAAGGTTCCCCACGTCTCTCATTCTCAAAGCCTGCCCCAGCGTGGGGCATAACCATACTTGCCACAACAATGGTCACAGCTCGCAACTGCTCGGTAACCTTAGTGAGACTAGTCTCCAGCTGATCCATACGAGATCCCTCGTTAACTGAATCGCTCATGTGGCTAGTGGTCTTTTGACGAGTCTTCCTTCTTCCCTAACCCAACGGGTATCTATGGTGGCTTTTAAAACTTTTAGTCAGTATGTATACGTGCGATGCATGGAATATACAAGCCCATCAAAGTTTTCATACAAGTTGGCCCATTATCATTTTAAAGCATTCAACCATACTATTGCGAGGTGCAAACGAATCCCAGTTGAAAAAGGCCCAATAGGTTTACACTTTTGCTATAACGTGGCTAAATAATTTCAAATGATACGGGGCCCAAACACACGGCGGCCCACCGGCATTTTAAAATCTTTTGGCCTAATTGCATAAGGCACGAACTTGTCCCAGTTTAAATTCCCAACAAGCTCGTACCTCATGACAAAATATCCAACTGAATCCAAATGACGATGGTCCCAAACACAAGCATAAAGGAATGGTTTCTATTAGTCAGGTAGCTAAGGTTCACATGTGGGTTTATGAGAGTGTAGACAAAGGCTCCCGCTGGCGAAGGATTGCCCACGACTAGGACTCCCCACTCAATGGTTCGAGCGACCAAGTGAGCGCACCTTTTTTATATCTTAGGGTACGTGCCAACGAGTTATGATGCGTAACTGACTATCAAATGGATTTCCTATTAAAGATTCCCCATAGGGAGGGTGGAGCTAACTTTCTTAAATACCCAAGCCTCTTAGGCTCTTATCGCCTTAGTGACAAGAATAATCAATAGGTCCTCCAAATTAGTCCATCACAGTGAGCTTCGAGTAAATGATTATCTAGGTGCCTTCGCAGCTTTTCCTTTCAGGCATAGAAAGGTAGTGACGTTGGTTTTTAAGGCATTCCCAAGATCAATTTAAGCAATGAAAGATAGTGAATACAAAATGAAGTATAGCAGAATCACACTTACATTGAACGGATTTAGGATGTGTCAAACACAAAATTTTGCTCTTTGAATTCGGCCAAGGTCCACTTTAAGTGTTGATCTTCAAGCTCCAAGCCTTTGATCTTGATTCCAAACTTTTGGGATGGTTTCCCTAACACCATGAATGATTCCTTGATGAGCTAGCAACTTAGGAATTTTGCAATAAATTTCCTTCTCCAAGCTTCAAAGTTTCGGCCATGGAGGTTCTAAGGAGAGAGAGAAGTTTTTCTTTGTTGTTTGAAAATTATATCATGTATTTGATTTTCAAAAAATCAAAATAACATATACCAAATCTCAAAATTCGGTAAAATTCATACATCATGTCAACTTTTGTGTATTACAAGTCATCTTCACATCATTCACTAACTTCCATCACCAAAAAGGTGAATGAATGACTAGTGATGTGACAAGTGATATGACATGTGGGCCCCACTTGATTCAAAATCCGAGTGGGCCCACAGACACTCCCGGGCTCGGGTTCGCTAATTCTAAATTAACGAATTTTCAGTTGCGACGTAATTAAATCAAATTTAATTAAATAATCATGCCTAGCAAAATTACTATTCACATCGGTAACCAATTAATTCAAAAGTAAGTCATTTACCCGAATTAAAATCTAATTTTAATTCTGCGTCGAAATCTAATTTCGTTTAATATATCGATTATATTATTTTATCGATTAATTCCAAATTAATCGTTCTCTCTCTTCAAATAGTATTTTATCCTAGTTAAAATCTCTCCGTGATTAATCCCATATTAATTATATTCGAATCAAACGTCATCGGTGAATCTTCGGGAAGCGACCCAAGATATCCCTGGATATGGTGGCAGTAAATCCGGTCGTCGGACTATCCGAACACGTACGTACCTCGTACTATATTTTTACCGATTTACGAGACATAGTTGGCTTCTATCAAAGCGCCGTGCCTACCCAATTCTCCAAAAATATTCTTAATGGAATATATAATCTTTGTCAGGCATAGTATACATGGTATTGCGTATTGCGATCAAATATTCTGATGTCAAATGCTAGGCCTGAGGCTGGAATAATGTCTGCTCCGTATGAAGCATATATCGGATCACGAGAAACTAGTCTCTTTAATCGGATAATCTTGACCTTGTCATATTATTCCGATGGTTGCAACACATTAGAGCACCAGTTCTGTATCCCTGTATGATCATCATCTCCAAATGACTGAAGTGATACTTCCGTCTTGACATCACATCCAATACACTACGATTCTCAATAAACCCAGCAGAGGTGTACACAGAACCTGTTAGAGTCCTAGACGATCAAAACTAAAGCGTATTGATTGTCACAAGTACTAGCGATGTAAGTCTCAGGATAAGACCAAATACACCTACCTTGATGCTGATTCCCATAGGCACATAGTCATACTACCAATGGGATTCTGCGGGGTCTATCCGGAGAGAAGCTTTTTCCTTACCATCGGTAAACACAAACTCCTATCACACTTGCATAAGTATCCAATACTTAAATCTATGAGAACTTTACTGTTACGCTTCCATAACATGCACAAGTGCAATACTAGTCTATTCCGTATTATCGATGTCCAATCTCGATAATACTACGACTAGGGATGTTTAATGATTAAACTGTTATGGATTGATACTGTCTCATATCTTATCAATCCGGAACTAATCATAAGGACTTTTACCATTTATATTTCCATGTAAATAAATTACAAAATGATAAAAGGCAATTTCCATTGTCACATAGTTAATTTGTACAAAAACCACAATGTCTTTTACAAATAGTGACGCAATGGGTCATACTTGTCCAACAATCTCCCACTTGGCCTATAGCCAGTCACTCAAGCATCTAACACCTGAACTATGTACATGTCGCTCAAACTTTTGCTTAGGAATAGCTTTCGTCAGCGGATCTGCCATGTTGTCCTCTTATGCGACCTTCTCGATCTTCACATCGCCACGATGTATGATCTCATGAATTAGATGGAAACATCGAAGAACATGCTTGGATCGTTGATGAGACCGTGGTTCCTTAGCCTGTGCTATAGCCTCATTATTATCACAATACAATGGAATGGGCTCAGCTGCTAACGGAATTATTCCTAATCCAATTAGGAATTTTCAGATCCAAACTTCCTATTTTGCTGCTTCAACTTCAGCAATATACTTCGCTTCTGTTGTTGAATCTGCAACAGTCTCTTCCTTGGAAGATTTCCAACTTACTGCTCCGTTGTTCAAACAAAATATGTACCTGGATTGTGACTTGCAGTCGTCTTTGTCGGTTTGGAAACTTACATCGGTATACCCAGTTACCTCAAGTTTTCCATCTCCATAGATTAAGAAAGCATCCTTAGTTCGTCTAAGATACTTAAGGATATTCTTAATCGCCATCCAGTGACCTTCACCTGGATCGACATGATAGCGACTACACATGCTCAAAGTATAAGAGACATCAGGTCACATACATATCATGGCATACATGATCAATCCGAATACCGAGGCGAACAATATCTGACTCATATTGTCTCTCTCATCTTGAGTTTTAGGACACATGTCCTTAGATAGAGTGACTCCATGTGACACTGGCAACGGTCCCCTCTTGGACTGATCCATGTTGAATCTCTTCAACACTTTGTCAATATACGTGCTCTGGGAGAGTCCAAGTAGCTTTCTAGATCTATCCCGGTAGATCTTTATTCCTAGAATAAAGGCTGCTTCTCCTAGATCATTCATGGAGAATTTTAATGAATGCCAAGCTTTCACCGACGTTAACATGGGAATGTCATTGCCGATAAGAAATACATCATCAACGTAAAGGACAATGAATGTTAGTGTGCTCCCACCAACCTTCTTATATACACAAGGATCATCATCGTTTTGAATGAATTCATATTCTTTTATGATCTCATCAAAACGTTGGTTCCAAGAACGTGATGCTTGCTTTAATCCATAAATGGATCGATTTAACTTACAAACCTTGTTTGTAAGTCTTGGTATGACAAAACCGTCAGGCTGTTGCATATAAACATCCTCCAAAAGGTTTCCGTTAAGGAAAGCGGTTTTGACGTCCATCTGTCATATCTCGTAATCGAAATATACAGCAATAGCAAACATTATCCGAATGGATTTAATCAGGGCAACGGGTGAAAACATTTCGTCGTATCGACACTATGTCATTGACAATACCTTTCGCTACAAGCCTAGCTTTGTATGTTTGTACGTTGCCATCCATGTCGGTCTTCTTCTTGAAGACCTATTTGCAACCAATAGGCTTTACGCCTTCTGGTGCATCAACCAGTTTTCAAACTTGGTTGGGGTACATGGAATCCATTTCGGATTTCATGGCTTCTTCCATAAAGCGGAATCGATATCTTGTATCGCTTCCTTATACGTAGCCGACTCGTTATCCTCAATAAGATTAATATCCACATGAGGTAAGATCAGAAACCCATACCTCTCAGGTTGTTTTCTGACTCTCTGCGACCTACGTGGCTCTTGTGTATTCGAAAGTTGTGGTACACTCTCATCCCTGATGGACTGTTCATGTTCTGTTAAGGATTTTGTGCCAGGAATAGTATCACTCCAATTTTCATCGAGTTCTATTTTCCTCATACTAATCACTGTGTTTAGGAATTCATTCTCAAGGAAAATCGCATGTAGAGCAACAACTACTTTGTTCTCTTGTGGGTGATAGGAGTAATATCCTTTGGTTTCCCTAGGATATCATACGAATATGCATTTATCCGATTTGGGTTCAAGTTTGGTACCTTCCAAACATTTGATGTATGCCCAGCAACCCCAAATATTCAGGAATGAGAAACCCGGTTTCTTTCCTGTCCATATCTCATACGGAGTCTATTGAACAGACTTTGACAGAACCTTATTCAAAAAAAGTATTGCACTGTTCAATGCATATCCCCAGAATGAAATAGGCAGCTCTGTGCGACTCATCATAGACCTCACCATGTCTAACAAAGTTTGGTTTCTCCGTTCGGACACACCGTTTAATTACGGCGTTCCAGGATGAGTCCATTGTGAAAGAATACCATATTCTTTCAAGTAATCAAGAAACTCATTGCTCAAGTATTCGCCACCACGGTCCGACCGTAATGTCTTAATACTTTTACCGGTCTATTTTTCAACTTCATGTCAAAACTCTTTGAATTTCTCAAAGGTTTCCGACTTGTGTCTCATAAGATACATATAACCATAACGCGATGCATCATCCGTAAAGGTTACGAAATATTCATATCCACCTCTAGCTTGGCTAGGCATGAGCCCACATACGTCAATATGAACGAGGGCTAACAGTTCAGTGGAACGTGCACCCTTTCCGCTAAAAAGGTGTTTTAGGCATTTTACCTAATAAATAAGATTCACAGAAGTCATATGAATTTGGATCAAATCCATCCAAGTACCCACTCTTTGAAAGTGTGGATATACGTATCTTGTTTATTGGTCCCAAACGACAATGCCACATATAAGTTTCATCTTTGTTACTTACTTTAAGCCTTTTGTTTGTTACATTATATGTTTGATATTGATTAATATTCAAAAAGTAAAGACCATTATTTGCATCAGCTGTGCAAATTTTGATATCATTTTTATATATACAAAAGTATACCGCATTGGGCTAACATAGATAAAGAAATAATATTCCTAGTCAAACTAGGTATAAAATTACAGTTTATTAGTTCAAGTACATGCCCCAAGGTCAGTTCCAAAACATAAGTGCCTACGGCCAAAACGGCAACTCGAGTCCCATTTCCAAAGCGGAGGTCAATCTATCCTGAGGCTAGTCTTCTGCTAATCCGCAGATCCTGCATATCAGTACATGTGTGAGTACCACAACCAGAATCAAAAATCCAATTTTTAAAACTAGTAGTAGACATGTTTATTTCTATAACAAACATACATGAAGCCGGTGCCTTGCCTGTTGGAGTTTCTACGGTCCCGAGGATCGAATAACAAGTAATGAAATACATATGAATACATCCAACGAAGTTGCGGAATAGTTACATTGAGCAGTTGAGCGATACGCCAACGAACAAAAATAAACTTTCTGCCCACTGGAAGTCACGGCAGTGAGCTGCTGGATGTCCTCCATTTTTGGCCATCTTGGTCCTCCTCCAAGCTCCAAGCTTTATCATGGTGATTCCAAGCTTATGGGTGGACTTCTCTATCATCTTCGCATGTCTCTCGGAGTGCTAGCTCTTGATATTTTTGCCACAAAAACACCACACTTTACTTTCCTTCATCCACGGTTTTTGCCCAGAAAAAACAGTGAAGAAAATACCCAAATAGGCGTGAGAGAGATGAGTGAAAGAAAGAGAGATAGTTGGGTTTTTGTTACTTAAAAATGATAAATGATTTTCCAAAAATCATATACACAAAATTACTTTCAAAAAGTCAACAAGTACAAGCTTTAAAAAGCTTCCAACAACTCCCATCAAGTCACATCACTCAATCAATCAAGTTGTCAAGTCACATCACTCAAAGTGACAAGTGATTTGACGCTTGAAGTGACTAGCGATTTGACGCTTGATTTGACTTGTGTGCCGCACTCGAATTCAAAATACGAATGAGCTCGCAAAAAATCTCGGGCTCGGGTTCGTTAATTCCAGACTAATGAATTTTTCGTTGCGTCGTAATTAAATCTCATTTAATTAAATAATCATGCCAAGCATAATTACTATTCACGTCGCTAACGAATTAATTCCAAATTAATTTTTTCTCCCGAATTAAAATCTAATTTTAATTCCGCGTCGAAATCCAATTTCGTTTAATATATCAAAAATATTAATTTATCGATTAATTCCAAATTAATCGTTATCTCTCTTTAATTAATATTTTATCCCAGATAAAATATCTCCGCAATTAATCTCAGATTAATTTTCCCTCTCTTCTAATTAATCCCAAATTAATTAAAGTGCGAGTCATACGTCATCGGTGAATCTTCTGGAAGCGACCCATGAGATCCCCGGATATATTGGCAGTAAATCGGGTCGTCGGACTATCCGAACACGTAAGAATCTAGTACTATATTTTTACCGATTTACAAGATAAGGTTGGCTTCTAGCAAAGCACCATGCCTACCCAATTCTCCAGAAATATCCTTACAGGAATATAAGATCTGTATCAGGCGTAGTATACGTAGTATTGCGTATTTCGATCCAGTATCAGATGATTACATGAAAGGCTTGGGGCTGGTTCAGTGTCTGCCCCGTACTAAGCATATATCGGATGACGAGCAACTAGTCTCTTTATTATCGGATAATCATGACCAAGTCATATTATCCCGATGGTTGCAACCCTTTAGATAACCAGTTATGTATCCCTGCGTAATCATCATCTCCATATGACTGGAGTGATACTTCCGTCTTGACATCACACCCAATACACTACGATTCTCAATATATCCAGCAGAGGCATACACAGAAACCGGTTAAAGCCCTGGACGACCAAAACTAAAGTATATTGATTGTCGCAAGTATTAGCGGTGCAAGTCTCAGGTTAAGACCAAATACACCTACCCTGATTTCAGACTTCCATAGACACATAGTCATACTACCAATGGAATTCCGAGGGGGTTTATCCAGAGCGAAGCTGTTTTCCATACCATCGGTAAAACACAAGCTCCTATTACACTTGCATGAGTATCCTATACCCAAATATATGAGAACTATGTCGTTATGCCCTCACAACGCGCACAAGTGTCATACTAGTCTTTTACGTATTTATCGATGTCCAATCTCAATAATACTCTGACTAGAGATATTTAATGATTTATCCTTCGTGGACTGATACTGTCTCATATCATTCTCAATCCAGGAATAAATCATAAGGACCTCCTATCATTTATACATCTTGGTGATCTAATCACAAATGATAAGAGAGCAATCTCCTTTGTCATATAGTTAATTTGTATAACAACACCATGATCTGTACAAATAGTGACGCTATGGGTCATAACTGTCCAACAATCTCCCACTTGGCCTATAGCCAGTCACTCGAGTGTCCTACACCCACCTATGTACGGTTGGCTCAAATTGCTGATAAAGTGCTTTCGTCAGCGGATTTGCTTAATTGTCATCTGATACGATTTATTCGATCATCACATCGCCACGATGTATGATCCGAACGATGATCCGAACGAATCAGATGAATAGATGAAGTATATATCTAGATCGTTGATGAGACCATTAATTCTTTAGCCTGTGCTGAAGCCTAGCTCAGCTGCTAATAGAACCATATCTAATCTAATTAGATTTATTATTGAGCCAGATGGCCTCTATTGCTGCCTCAGCTATAACAATAACTCGTATTTGTTGTTTATTCGGTAACAGTCTCTTGTTTGGAAGATTTCCAGCTCACTGTTCCGTTATTCAAATTGTGTAGTACCATTATTTTTATCGGTTAGGAAACTTGCAGCAGTGATCCCAGTCACTTCAAGTTCTCCTTCTCCATATTTTAAGACATCATCCTTAGTTCTCTAAGATACTAACTGATGTTCTTAACATCAATCCAGTGACCATCACTAGGATTGGCCTGTTTGTGAATCCATATGCTTAAAGCGTATGAGACACCAGGTCACGTACATTTTTCAATGTACGCGTTCTCGGAGAGTCTTAACAACTTTTAAATCTATCCCAGTAGATCTTTATTCCTAGAATAAAGGTTGTTTCTCCCAAGAATTTAAACTTTTCCCAAGTCCTTAAACTCATCCAATGATCAAAAGAACAAAAAATACCATGACATAAGAGTTAGCAAGTATTCGGCCAAGCCTAAATTTGGTCAACAAATTAATCCAATCAACTTTTTATAAAATTGATCATATATAACTCCAAGTTATCCGTATACAAGCTTGCTCAAACAATCAATTTGGTCAAAACATGCTCAAGTCAAAAATACCCAAATTTCATGTTAAGAACCCTAATAAAATTTCATGCTCAAATTAGGCTCTGATACCATTGTTGGTTTCTAAGGCATTCCCAAGATCAATTTAAGCAATGAAAGATAGTGAATACAAAGTGAAGTATGGCGGAATCACACTTACGTTGAACGAATTTAGGATGCGTCAAACATAAAATTTTGCTCTTTGAATTCGGCCAAGGTCCACTTTGAGTGTTGATCTTCAAGCTCCAAGCCTTTGATCTTGATTCCAAGCTTTTGGGATGGTTTCTCTAACACTTTGAATGATTCCTTGATGTGCTAGCAACTTAGGAAATTTGCAACAAATTTCTTTCTCCAAGCTTCAAATTTTCGGCATGGAGGTTCTAAGGAGCGAGAGAAGTTTTTCTTTGTTGTTTGAAAATTATATCAAATATTTTATTTTCAAAAATTCAAAATAACATATATCAAATCTCAAAATTTGGTAAAAGTCATACATCATGTCAACTTGTGTGTATTACAAGTCACCTTCACATCATTCACTAACTTTCATCACCAAAAAGGTGAATGAATGACTAGTGATGTGACATATGGGCCCCACTTGATTCGAAATCCGAGTGGGCCCACAGACACTCCCGTGCTCGGGTTCTCTAATTCCGAATTAACAAATTTTCCATTGCGACGTAATTAAATAAAATTTAATTAAATAATCATGCCTAGCAAAATTACTATTCATATCGCTAACTAATTAATTCTAGATTAACTCATTTGCCCGAATTAAAATCAAATTTTAATTCCGCGTCGAAATCTAATTTCGTTTAATATATCGAATATATTATTTTATCGATTAATTCAAAATTAATCGTTCTCTCTCTTCAAATAGTATTTTATCCTAGATAAAATCTCTCCGTAATTAATCCCAGATTAATTATGTTCGAATCAAACGTCATCAGTAAATCTTCAGGAAGCGACCCAAGAGATCCCTGGATATGTTGGCAGTAAATCCGGTCGTCGGACTATCCAAACACGTACGTACCTCGTACTATATTTTTACCGATTTACGAGACATGGTTGGCTTCTAGCAAAGCGGCGTGCCTACCTAATTCTCCAGATATATTCTTAATGGAATATATAATCTTTGTCAGGCGTAGTATACGTGGTATTGCGTATTGCGATCCAGTATCTGATGTCACATGCTAGGCCTGAGGCTGGAATAATGTCTGCTTCGTACCAAGCATATATCGGATCACGAGCAACTAGTCTATTTAATCGGATAATCTTGACCTTGTCATATTATTCCGATGGTTGCAACACATTAGAGCACCGGTTCTTTATTCTTGTTTGATCATCATCTCCAAATGACTGAAGTGATACTTCCGTCTTGACATCACATCCAATACACAATGATTCTCAATAAACCCAGAAGAGGCGTACACAGAACCTGTTAGAGTCCTGGGTGATCAAAACTAAAACGTATTGATTGTCGCAAGTACTAGCGATGTAAGTCTCAGGTTAAGACCAAATACACCTACCCTGATGTGGATTTCCATAGACACATAGTTATACTACCAATGGGATTCCGCGGGGTCTATCCGGAGCGAAGCTGTTTCCGTACCATCGATAAACACAACCTTTTATCACACTTCCATAAGTATCCAATACTTAAATATATGAGGACTATGCTGTTATGCTTTCATAACACGAACAAGTGCAATACTAGTCTATTCTGCATTATCGATGTCCAATCTCGATAATACTACGACTAGGGATGTTTAATGATTAAACTGTTATGGATTGATATTGTCTCATATCTTATCAATCCGGAACTAATCATAAGGACTTTTACCATTTATATTTCCAAGTAAATAAATTACAAAATGATAAAGGCAATTTCTATTGTCACATAGTTAATTTGTACAAAAACCACAATGTCCTTTTACAAATAGTGATGCTATGGGTCATAGTTGTCCAACAAGTGAATGAAGGAAGACACCAAATCATTACTTAGTTCTAATAATGCCTTTGATTAAACCCCTTCAACCCGCTGTAGACACGGTTGACTAAAAAAAAAATCACGAACATTACAATATATTATTTCGGGGCTGATTCTTTATTTCCAGTGGAGTCGCCAGACTGTAGGACACAGAAATCGGCGACGCTGTTCCAGGTTCGCGGCCTGGTTGGGAGTATGGAGTAGCCCCAGGGGACTAAATCGGAGAATAAAGGAGTCACCACCCAGTGTGAACTGGAAAATGATTTAAGGCTGCACTCACCCATTGCAAGGGAAGACCTCAAACCTTTGGGTTCAGAATGGTCCCTTACTTATGTCACTTGTAACGAACGGGTTTATGCGATAATATAACCACGTCTACACAACATACATACACAAGAATAACCTACATCTAAGTTTTCATACAACCTATATCTAAGTTTGCATAAGACCTATATCTAAGTTTGCATAAGACCTATATCTAAGTTTGCATGCATAAAAGTAAGTCGGAATAACGGCAAGTACATAATCTCATGAACACATTAAATTGATAAATGCTGAAATATAAGTAAATAATTTTCTAAACATAAATATCAAAGAGAGATAACCAAATTCCTAACATGAAGGAAATAACTAAATCATGCATGAAAATAACATACTATTTCTAATAAATAATGGATAAACACAAGATTAGATGAAATGAAATATGTGAGTTTCTCAAACGGTATGTGGAATTATATCCCAAATACATACCGCACTACCGTCCACTTGAATTCGGCTACAGAATTTAGGTATGGGTTTCCATCCGATATACCACGAGAGATAACACAAAATCATTCATCCAATGGCCACAACATACATGAATCAACAATATGCATTCAGAGAAATACTAATAAATAATAAAAAAAGAACGAGAATAAATAAAAGGGTGCCCTCATGTCTAACCTCTTAAGTTGCCTCTTGAAAGTACGTTACACAGTCGTCGGGGGGGTTAATGCTCCGCAACTTTTCTGTTTCACTGGTTCAATATTTCCCTTCGTTGTTTCTCTATTTTGGGCTGCTGTTTCCTCTATTTTTACTGATATTTTCTGGTCGTTAATTTAGGTTACTGTTTGCGGTAAAATGTGTAGTTTCAAGTGACTGTTCTGTGCAGTTTTGGGATTGTTTTTGTTGCATTTTTTTACGGTATTTAGTAGTTTTTTTGGGCTGTTTTGGTGGCTTTAAGGAAGTTTTTGAGTTTAATTTTTCGATGTTTTCAAGCTTTTTTAGTGCAGTTTTTTTCGGTTGTTAGAGGGACGTGTGGCAACGTGGCGTGTTTTTACATCAAAGTCTGCATGCATGGGGTGTGAAGGGTATTTGGTTGTCAGTTAGTGGCTGAGTGGATGTGTTTTTACGTTAACGTCTGCATGAATATTGGTCTTCACGTGGCCATCCTTTGTTCACGTTCGATGTGTTTTTACGGTTTTGTCCCAATGGCTTCTGGTTTTAGTGTTTAGCCTATTGCTGCCGAGTTGTAGAGCTAGGGGCTGCATGGTTATTATCGTTGGTCTATTTGTTGGGATATATGCCCTAGAGCTATATGTGATGTAAACGGTTTCATGTGTTTTGAAATAAAACGATGCATTATTCATTTATTAAATTGTTTGTTTAATTTTCGCATATTATATATCTCCTTAAAAACCCTAGATTACTTATGTACCTTCAAACTTAGTATATAAGTGTCATATACAAGAGGATTTAAGTCTGAAGCTAGTAATCTTAAATATTCCATAAAGAGCAAACAAAGCGGGTACTTTATTTGTGGTTTATCTATAACTGCGGTCCATTCTATATTTGTATGGCGATCTTGATCCGGATCGTACATGTAGAGATATGAGAATGGAGGCACCTTGTATGATGCGATCATATAGGGCTGGACCCAGATAGAAATTACACTCTTATAATATCCGTTAAGCAAAGAAAGTCATTTCAATCTACTTGATGGTCATATATGGATTGATCTTAATACAGAGTGTACTACGAACTCCTACATGGCAGGCTGTGTCCTTTCATTTACAAAAGTGAGGTTGGTGTAGCAGTCCCGACCAATAGCTACGTACTTTGGGGGCACAGTTTATTTTGTAGCTGGGAACATTTTACATAGACATGGAGTTCACTCTTTCTTGCGAGAAGTAGATGAGTATCTTTTTTAAGGGTTGATTCGGTACTTGAATAATTTGAGTGCTCAAGTCTTTCTATTACGAATAGAAAGATTAATATTCATAATAGTTATGAATAAATCGTTCATTAGAGAATCAATGGAACTTAAGGTAAAAATAATTAGCGGGGTATAACGGACATTATGATCCTGCTCTAATAACGAGATACTCATGAAAGGGTTAATTCATATTCAATGACTATATCGGTGGACACCGACTTGGTTGGCTTAATATTTCATCTACGGCAACGAGAGTGCAACTTCAGGTTTTTAGTGGAATAACCCGGAGTTAATAATTCGGAATATTTAATTAAGAGCTTAATTAATATTTCGAGATTATTGGAGCTCGGAACTGTAGGTCCATTTGGTCCCCGTGCCAACTCGATATACTATAGCGAAGTTAATATAATTGGATAGTCCAATTATATACTCACAAAGAATAAATATTATTAATATAATTAATAATATTAATTATGTCACACTCGAAACTATATTTAAAAGTTAATGTATGGTATTAATAATTATATGATAATTATTAAATATAAAAATATTGAATTATATATATGATATAATTTAATAAGGCTAAGATTGTAATTTCTATGTTATGGGTTTTGGAAACCCTTGATTTAATTTTGGAAGTAATGACTTTCAAAATATTAATTATACATTTAATTTGTAACATATATTGACTTTATGGAAAGTAAATAATATTGTTTCAAAATTAATGATGGAATATAAGGCATGGCTGAATTCCTTAGTCTATAAGGGAAATGATTTGTTTATTTTGGAAACAAAATAATCATTTGCATTATTATTGGAAGTTATGACTTTTAATAAGGATTATTGTTTAATCAATTTTATAACATCTTTTTAATTATGGTAATTACGATTTGATGTTACAAAATTTAATCCAAATCATAAGCTTGGCCGAATTTCACTATAGGGAGGGGATTGGTTGCCTTTATTTTGGTGAAACAAAATTGACCTAAGTATAAAAGGAAAACTTGATTTTCTTTTGTCTCTCGCTCTCATTCAAGCAACCCTAGCCTCCTTATTCTTCTTCTCTACCATTCTCTCAAAAGTTGAGAAACTCCATTGAAAAACAAAATAAGAAAAATAAAATAAGGGTGTGTCTGAATCTATAAATCGTTTAGAGATTTGTTTTGTGAGTGTAACCCACACTACTCTCCGTTGGTAACGAGACATAGCACGGAAGACTTTGTGGCGACGAAAAAATCATCCTCTTCCTCCTTTCATATTGGTCACGGCAGTGAGGCCTTATTTTGGCTCATGGCCGCACCCTTGCCTTTTGATTCGAGGCTCGTTTTATTTCGTTTTAATTCTGGATTTTGGGAAAATCTTTGGGGACGTTTTGGGACTGAGTTGGGACTGTTTTTGAGTGATTAAATCAGACCTTAAATACTCTTATAGTTCATGCCTAAAATGGATTGGTTTGTGTGCAGTTCGCTTGTGTAACGGGTGTAAAATAGTCCAATAATTCACTGCAGTTCGGGGGCTGTTCAGGGACTGTTTCGGGGGAATTCCGGGGCTGAAATCTTATGTGAAATAGAAGTAAATTTTCAGTATGCCCACTGGTTCCATTCGGCCAAAGGAAGGGTAAAGCAGAAAAAAATTTCAAGTTCGATCCGTGGGCCTAATCGCTTCCGCTACGCGAGGAAAGCGTTTCCTTAAATTGGCATCAAGAGCGAGGTTGAAAAGTGTTCTTAACCCTTCACTTTTTCATTTAAAGTTTCTGTTTTTAATATATTTATATGAGTTATAAATATCATATGCATGTTTAGATGAGTGGGCACATTGTGATATTCATATGATGAATACTTTTATTATTTCATGTGATAAATGGATTTTGCATTGGTCGTAAATTTTTCCGGCTCTTATTTTTGTAGTTGGATTTTTTTTTGGGGTTGTAAGGCCATAAGGCAAATGTTTACATTTGTTGTAATTTTATTTTTCAATGTAAAGTTTCAATTTTTGTAATATGGAGCACCGAATACGCAAAAGGAGCTAACACCACTTTGGAGCGGGATTTGAAGACCAAGGGATGCCTTGGTGAATCTTATGTATTAATTAGATTAGTATAGGAAAAATAAGAGCCCGATCAATGCAAAATATTTTTTTATATTATATGTATGTTTATTTCGAATTGTTTGAATAACATGTCATATAGCTTAGGGTGCCCACTCAAACATTTTACTTGCCATAACATGTCATAGATGCATTATCATTATAGACATAAAATTATGATTTTATGTAATTTAAAATATTTAAATTAGAATATGATATGCATGGAAATCAATTAATGAGATTAGTTGAATTAATGGTTTAAAATTTGAATTCTTATATATTGGGCTTAATTGGTGCATAATAAATTCCATTGGTATATAGATGGAAACCCGGACTTAAATTCCATAGCCGATTCCGAATAGACGGAAATGTGGTCTGCACTCGGGATACAATTCCACGTACCATTGGATTTTATGACGCACCAAGATTTATTAAAATGTTTAATTAAATTTTTGACCTTTTAGAATTCGATAAATTTTAAACTTTTAAGTGTCTAGTATTTTAAAAGTTAAAATGTAATAGCTCACTTATACCACTCTAATTAAATTGGTTTAATGGAGTATATCTGTTAGTAGAGACTGATGAAATATTAAGCGACACAATTTTAATAGTTAAAATTGATTAGCTCACTTATGACAAACTAGTGTAAATAATAATTATGATTTATCCGCCATAAGTTTATCCACTGGTTAAAATAAAATATTAGATATTTTAAATAGAAACCTTAATATTTTAAAATAGTGAGTGGGAGAGGGACATACGACAGTATATCCCGCGATCTCCGTTGTTAGTCCAAAAATGTGAGATTCAAAAGGCGCCTCGAGAGGGCTTTGTTTTCATCCCCCTACGGATGGTGTCCATTTTGGGTCAATATCAGGTTTAGGTTTCGAGAGGATAGGGATTCTAGATGTATCTTGTGAACTGACCTACCCTACGGCGGCACTTCACTCGTTAAGTCAAAGAATCCTGAAACGGTGGGTTACACTCACAAAGGAATAATTAACTGTCAATGAAATTCTTTGATCAAATAAAACGGTAGTAGTTTAATATAGGAATAAGAGTTATTCCCGCATATATTAAATTGACTGAGATTGTCTCGATCTATCATGCGAGTACTTGCCTACCCTACCCCGACACTTACTTGTGGATGATAGGTTTTCGTGGCATAGTAATTCTCTTAGGTTTCTAATTCATTATTCATGGTTCATGCATCATGTTTAATTTTATGCCAAAACTCTTTGATGATTTTAATATGCGATGAATGAATGTTAAATTCATGTTTATTTTATTTTTAGCCATGATTTCTCCAATTATTTCCATACTCTCAAACGATAAATTAACCGGGGAAAACTATGTTAAGTGGAAAAGTAACATGAACGCTATCCTGGTCTGTGAAGACCTTAAGTTTGTCCTGACGGAGGAGCGTCCTCCCGAGCCGACCAGAAATACTGGCCAAGCTGTACGCGATACCTACCAGAAATGGGTCGCAGTAAATGAGAAAGCCTGCTGCTACTTACTAGTAGGGATGTCTGAAGTTCTTGCTACAAAGCATGAACCTATGGCTATAGCATCTCAGATGATGGAGTCATTACAGGGCATGTTTGGGCAGCCTTCGGAGCGTCAACGCCATGAGGCTATGGTCTCAACGATGACTGCTACAATGAAGGATGGGACATCAGTCTGAGAGCACGTCTTAAGGATGATGACTTATCTCAAAACTACTAAAACCCATGAAGCTCGTATTGCGAGCGTAGCCAGGTGACCATGATTATAGAAACTCTACCGAAGAGTTTCCTGTAGTTTAAAAGCAACTGTGTTAGGAACAAGTTGTCTTTTACTTTGACCCAACTGCTTAATGAGCTCACCCATTACGAGTCCATGCTTGTGGATCCTCGTAAGTCCAGTGCAGAGGCAAATGTTACCGAGTCTTCTAAATCTATAAAGAAGAAGAAGAAAAGCACTGGAAAGGCCAAGGGAAAGCCCATGAAAAAGAAGAACAAGAAAAGCTCCAAGGATGCCAAGCCCAAAGGAAAATGTTTCCACTGCGACAAGAATGGGCATTGGAAAAGGAACTGTCCTAAATACCTTGCTGAGCTGAAAGAGAAAAAGGAAACAGGTAAATATGATTTACTCGTTGTTGAATCTCTATTAGTGGAGGATGATAAATCCGCTTGCATTGTTGATTCTTGAGCCACTAACCATGTTTGTTCTTCTTTGCAGCTACTTGATTCATGGAGGGACCATGCTGAAGGTGATTACACCATTATGGTCGGCACAAGGGATGCCGTTTCAGGAAGAGTAGTGGGAGTTTCCAGTTTAAATTTTATTAATAATAGTTATTTAAATTTGAACAATGTGTTATTCATTCCTGATTTTCACAGGAATTTGATTTCTGTTTCTAGACTTTTGGATGATGGTTATTCAGTTTCTTTTAATAGCAATTTGGTTATTATTGGTAGAAATGGATTAACTATATGCACAGGAAACTCAGAAAATAACTTGTATGTGTTAAGACTGTTAACACATAGGTCACTACTCAACACTAAAATGTTTAAGGTTGAAAAACCAAAACAAAACGGCCAAAGATTTCTCAGATAACACATATCTATCGCATCTTAGACTTGGTCACATCAACCTTGACCGGATAAATAGATTGATAAAGAACGGAGCCTTAAACCAGTTAAAGCTCGGGACTTTACCAGTTTGTGAATCCTGTTTAGAAGGAAAAATAACCAAGAGACCTTTTACTGGAAAAGGTATAAGAGCCAGTCAACCACTTGAGCTAATACATTCGGACGTTTGCAGACCGATGAATGTAAAAGCCCGGGGTGGTTATGAATACTTCGTCTCATTCATTGACGATTATTCAAGATCTGTGTATGTCTACCTAATGCATCACAAATCAGATACCTTTGAAAAGTTCAAGGAGTATCGTGCTGAGGTTGAGATCCAATTAGGTAAGACAATCAAAACTCTACGATCAGATCGTGGAGGGGAATACCTCGACAGAGATTTCGAGGAATTCTTAGTTGAGCATGGGATAGTATCCCATGCTCACAATACCTGGAACACCACAGTAAAATGGTGTTACAGAAAGGAGGAATCGAACCCTACTAGACATAATGAGATCTATGTTTAGTTATAGCTCACTAACTAGTTCATTCTAGGGATATGCAGTACAAACTGCAATGCATATCCTTAATGTAGTTCCATCTAAGTCTGTTCCTAAGACTCCCTTAGAGTTGTGGAATGGTCGTAAAACTAGTTTACGATATTTTCGCATATGGGGGTGTCCAGCACATGTGCTGAAGAATAAGAATACAAAGTTGGAGCCACGTTCTCAGGTGTGCCTATTTGTAGGCTACCCTAAGGAGACTAGGGGTGGATTCTTCTACAGTCCTGATGATAACAAATTATTTGTATCGACAAATGCTACGTTTCTAGAGGAGGACTATATGAGGGAGTTTAAGCCTCGTAGTAAAATATTACTCGAGGAGTTACTTACTGGTTCGACTAGCATGCCATCATCAATGAAAGTTACTAACACATAGCACCTTCAACATCTGATAGTCAGATGGTACCTAGTCAGAATGATCTACCACCTAGACGTAGGGGAGGGTTGTACGACAACCCGATCGCTACCTAGGGGTTGGAGAGGCATAAATTGTCACCTCCAGCGATGGCATAGATGATCTATTGACCTATAGTAGTGCAATGGATGATTCTGACAAAGAGGAATGGCTCAAAGCCATAAACCTAGAGATGAAGTCCATGTACTCCAACTCGGTCTGGGAACTTGTAGACCAACCTAATGGGGTGAAACCCATAGGTTGCAAGTGGATCTACAAGAGGAAGAGGGGATTAGATGGGAAGGTACAAAACTTCAATGCTAGACTAGTGGCCAAGGGTTATACCCAGAAAGAGGGAGTTGACTATGAGGAAACTTTCTCGCCAGTAGCTATGCTTAAATCCATCCGCACTCTTCTATCCATTGCCGCATATTATGACTATGAAATTTGGCAAATGGATGTCAAGACTGCATTCTTGAATGGCAATCTTGATGAAAGTATCTATATGATACAACCAGATGGATTCATCGCCCAAGGTCAAAAGCAAAAGGTTTGCAAACTGCAAATGTCCATTTATGGACTCAAGCAGGCATCTCGATCTTGGAATATAAGATTTGACTCAACAATCAAGTCTTATAATTTTGAGCAGAATGTTGATGAGCCTTGGTAGACAAGCGCGTCATTGACGGGAATGTGGTTTTTCTTGTTTTATACGTTGATGATATTTTACTCATTGGGAATGATATAAGGATATTATCAGACGTAAAAACCTGGCAAGATGACCAATTCCAAATGAAAGATTTGGGAGAGGCCAGTTATGTTCTTGGGATCCAGATACTTCGGGATCACAAGAAATGACTGTTAGCTATGTCTTCGGCATCCTATATCGACAAGATCCTTGTGTGATTTGGGATGTAGAATTCCAAGAAAGCCAATCTGCCTTATCGGCATGGAATTCATTTGTCGAAGGAACAGTCTCCTAAGACACCTCAGGAAGTTGAGGAAGTGAGATATATCTCATACGCCTCAGCAGTTGGTAGTCTCATGTATGCCATGTTATGCACGAGACCGGACATCTGTTTGGCAGTGGGAGTAGTCAGTAGGTTTCAGTCAAACCCATGATTGGATCATTGGGTGGCTGTGAAGCATATTCTCAAGTATCTTAAGAGAACGAGAGATTATATGCTTGTATATTCCGGTGAGGATATGATCCTAAGGGGATATACAGACTCTGATTTTCAGACAGATATTGATTCCAGGAAATCTATATCTGGATCAGTGTTCACCCTAGGTGGTGGGGCTATTGTATGGCGAAGTATAAAACAATATTGTATTATTGACTCCACCATGGAGGCTGAATATGTAGCGGCTTGTGAAGCAGCTAAGGAAGCAGTCTGGCTCAGTAAATTCTTGGGAAATCTGGAAGTTGTTCCAGATATGGATAGACCACTCACACTCTATTGCGATAATAGTGGTGCGGTGGCAAACTCCAAGGAACCAAGAAGCCATAAGAGGGGAAAACATATAGAGAAAAATATCATCTCATTAGGGAGATAGTGCAGAGAGGAGACGTTACCATCACAAAGATTGCATCAGCAGAGAACCTTACTGATCCATTTACAAAGACCTTACCGGCTAAAGTTTTTGAAGGTCACCTAGATGGACTAGGATTACGTGACATGTCCCATTTGCTCTAGTGCAAGTGGGAGATTGTTGGGATATATGCTCTAGAGCTATATGTGATGTAAACGGTTTCATGTGTTTTGAAATAAAACGATGCATTATTCATTTATCAAATTGTTTGTTTAATTTTTGCATTTTATACATCTTCTTAAATACCCTAGATTACTTATGTACCTTCAGACTTAGTATATGAGTGTCATATACAAGAGGATTTAAGTTTGAAGCTCGTAATCTTAAATAGTCCATAGAGAGCAAACAAAGTGGGTACTTTATTTGCGGTTTATCTATAGCTGCGGTCCATTCTATATTTGTATGGCGATCTTGATCTGGATCGTACATGTAGATACATGAGAATGGAGGTACCTTGTATGATGCAATCATATAGGACTGGACCCAGATAGAAATGACATTCTTATAATATCCGTTAAGCAAAGAAAGTCATTTCAATCTACTTGATGGTCATATATGGATTGATCTTAATCCTGACTGTACTACGAACTCCTTCATGGCAGGCTGTGTCCTTTGATTTACAAAGGTGAGGTTGGTGTAGCAGTCCCGACCAATAGCTACGTACTTTGGGGGCATAGTTTGTTTTGTAGCTGGGAACATTTTACATAGACATGGAGTTTACTCATTCTTGCGAGAAATAGATGATTATCTTTCTTAAGGGTTGATTCGGTACTTGAACGATTTGAGCGCTCAAGTCTTTCTATTACGAATAGAAAGATTAATATTCATAATAGTTATGAATAAATCATTCCTTAGAGAATCAATGGAACTTAAGGTAAAAATAATTAGAGGGGTATAACAGACATTATGACCCAGCTCTAAGTACGAGATACTCGTGAAGGGTAATTCATATGCAATGACTATATCGGTGGATACCGACCTGGTTCGGCTTAATATTTCATCTACGACAACGAGAGTGCAACTTCGGGTTTTTAGTGGAATAACCCGAATTAATAATTCAGAATATTTAATTAAGAGCTTAATGAATATTTCGAGATTATTAGAGCTCGGAACCGTAGTTCCATTTGGTCCCTGTGCTAGCTCGATATACTATAGCGACGTTAATATAATTGGATAGTCCAATTATATACTCACAAAGAATAAATATTATTAATATGATTAATAATATTAATTATGTCACACTTGAAACTATATGTTAAAAGTTAATGTATGGTATTAATAATATATGATAATTATTAAATATAAAAATATTGAATTATATATATGATATAATTTAATAAGGCTAAGTTTGTAATTTCTATGTGATGGGTTTTGGAAACCCCTGATTTAATTTTGGAAGTAATGACTTTCAAAATATTAATCATACATTTAATTTGTAACATATATTGACTTTATGGAATGTAAATAATATTGTTACAAAATTAATGAAGGAATATAGGGCGTGGCCGAATTCCGTAGTCTATAAGGGAAATGATTTGTTTATTTTGGAAACAAAATAATCTTTTGCATTATTATTGGAAGTTATGACTTTCAATAAGGATTATTGTTTAATCAATTTTATAACATCTTTTTATTTATGGTAATTAAGATTTGATGTTACGAAATTTAATCCAAATCCTAGGCTTGGCCGAATTTCACTATAGGGGGGATTGGTTGCCTTTGTTTTGGTGTAAGAAAATTGACCTAAGTATAAAAGGAAAACTTGATTTTCTTTTGCCTCTCGCTCTCATTCAAGCAACCCTAGCTTCCTTATTCTTCTTCTCTACCATTCTCTCAAAAGTTGAGAAACTCCATTGAAAAACAAAATAAGAAAAATAAAATAAGGGTGTGTCTGAATCTCTAAATCGTTTAAAGATTTGTTTTGTGAGTGTAGCCCACACTACTCTCCGTTGGTAACGAGAAATAGCACGAAAGACTTTGTGGTGACGAAAAAATCATCCTCTTCCTCCTTTCATATTGGCCACGGCAGTGAGGCCTTATTTTGGCTCATTGCTGCACCCTTGCCTCTTGATTCGGGGCTCGTTTTGTTTCGTTTTAATTCTGGATTTTGGGAAACTCATTGGGGAGGTTTTGGGGCTGAGTTGGGACTGTTTTTGAGTGATTAAATCAGACCGTAAATATTTTTATAGTTCACGCCTAAAGTGGACTGGTTTGTGTGCAGTTCGCTTATGTAACGGGTGTAATGTTAGACAATTCTGACCCATAGCGTCACTGTTTGTAAAAGACATTGTGTTTTTGTACAAAATTGACTATGTAGTAATGAAATTGCCTTTTATCATTTCGTAATTTATTTACTTTGATATATAAATGGTAAAAGTCCATATGATTAGTTCCGGATTGAGATGACATGAGACAGTATCAATCCATGAAGGTTTAATCATTAAATATCCCTAGTCGTAGTATTATCGAGACTGGACATCGATAATGCGGAATAGACTAGTATTGCACTTGTGCTCGTTGTGAAGGAATAACGACATAATTCTCATATGTTTAAGTATAGGATACTTATGCAAGTGCGATAGGAGGTTGTGTTTTATCGATGGTACGGAAAACAGCTTCGCTCTGGACAGACCCCGTAGAATCTCATTGGTAGTATGTATATGTGTCTATGGGAGTCCGCGGTAGGGTAGATGTATTTGGTCTTAACCTGAGACTTGCATCGCTAGTACTTACGATAATCGGTAAACTTTGGTTTTGGTCATCCAGGGCTTTAACAGGTTCTGTGTACGCCTCTATTGGGTTTACCGAGAATCGTAGTGTATTGGATGTGATGTCAAGACGGAAGTATCACTCTAGACATTTGGAGATGATGATCATGCAGGGATTCATAACTAGTTCTCTATTGGGTTGCAACCATCAGGATAATATGACAAGGTCATGATTATCCGATTCAAATAGACTAGTTGCTTGATATCCGATATGTGCTTTGTACGGGGTAGACACTATTCCAGCCCCAGGCCTAGCACGTGAAATCTGATACTGGATTACAATACGCAATACTACGTATACTACGCCTGACATAGATTATATATTCTAGTAAGAATATTTCTGGAGAATTGGGTAGGCACGGTGCTTTTCTAGAAGCCAACCATGTCTTATAAATCAGTAAGCATGTGGTACGAGGTACTCACTTTATCGGATAGTCCGATAACCGGATTTACTGCCAACATATCCAGAAATCTCTTGGTCGCTTCCCAAAGATTCACCAATGATAGTTGACTTAAATTAGAATTAATCTGGGATTAATTTAGAGAGAGAAAATTAATCTGGGATTAATTGGGGCTTTATTTAATCTGGGATTAAATGTGTTCAGTAGAGAGAGAACGCGATTAATTTGGAATTAATCGGTAAAATAAATTTAATAGTTAAATTTGATTTTTCTATTTAATTTATTCGAATGGGCTAAAATTAATATATCGGATATATTAATATGAATTGGATTTCATTACGAAATTAAAGTCGGACTTTAATACGAACGAACGAATTAATTTAGAATTAGTTCGTAAACGACGTTCGTAATATATTGCGAGGCATCGTTATTTAATTAAATTAGATTTAATTATTTAGCGATGAAAGTTCGTTTAATCGGATTAAACGGAACCGAGCCGCGGCAAATGTTTGTAGAGATATTTGAATTTTGAATTCAAATAGTGGGGCCCACTTCACAAGCCACCAACCACCCAACCACCTTGTAATGGTTTTGGTAAAACCATTTACCCAACTACCAAGTTTTGGTGAAAAGGGTAAAAGGGTTTTACCAAAAGCAAATCTCTACACATCATTTTACACAAGTTGGAAAATAGAACCCTAGAATACTCTCCCTTGGGCGTGAGTTCCTTTCTCTTCTTCACTTGGATTTTGTTCTTCAAATCAAAAGCTAGCACTTAAGCAAGTCAACAAAGGTGATAGGGAAACCAACTTAAAGCTTGGAATCAACATTTAACTTGGATCTTGGAGATCATCTTCACAAATTTTTTTAAAAGCTCAAATCCATTCGTTGTAAGTATTCTGCAACTTATAATGTTCTTATTCAATGTTTTTCATGCTTATTAGATCCTTGGCATGTTCTAGGAACACTAACATGTAAAACAGTCCAATAATTCACTGTAGTTCGGGGGCTGTTTTCGGGGCATTCCGGGGCTGAAATCTTGTGTGAAACAGAAGTAAAATTTCAGTATACCCACTGGTTCCATTCGGCCAAAGGAAGGGCAAAGCAGCAAAAATTTTCAAGTTCGATCCGTGGGCCTAGTCACTTTCACTGAGCGAGGAAAGCGTTTCCTTCACTATTGTGAGAATGAGTGGTGGCCGAGAAGATGAGATGAGAGCTGTGTGTTAGTGGGCAGCTTGCTTCACAGTTTGGCAGTTTGTGTTTTGTTTCTTTGTCGATTTAGTGGAGGTTTAAGGCTTATTGCTTACATTTCTCTGAGAAGGGGGCTTTAAGGTTTGTTGTCAATTTGGTCCCTTGGCAGGTCTGGCTTATTTGCGTGAAGGAGTGAATGAGGGCCTGCTGCTTAGGGTTTTGTTTTTATTTTTTGGTGTTTTGGCTGTCGTCCAGAAGATTTAAAAGCTGAGAAGCTTTGTGTTTAGATTGTTTATGTTGATTGCCGATGAGTGAATAAGGAGAGAGAGTCGTGGGTATCTTGCTAGAGTTTGTTCACCTGAAGCTTAGGTTTTTTTTTAGGGTTGTCGTGAGTGTTGAATGAGAGAAGCCGAGAATAGGGTTGGTTTTGGTTGGTGTTTATATAGAGAGAAGAAAGAGGATCCTAGCATTTTGGATGTGCATGGGGCTTTCAATAAGGAAATGGATCAAGTAATAAAGGGACACATCAATTTATTAAGGGAATAAAATCATGTAATTTTAGTGGGGGTATATCTAATCAAATTATTTAGGAAAGAATTTATGTAATTAGGTGGGGAATATTTTAATTTGGTTAGTGATTTATTTAAATTAGGAATGTGATTTGATTTGATTTATTTAAATTGATAAGGTGATTTGTTTCAATTTTAACATGTGTTTAATATGTTTGGATATTTTTGGAGGGGATTTGGTGGGCCTGGGCGTATGGAGCTTGGTTCTTTGGTGGACTTGGATGTGTTGCTTGGTGTGGGTTACGAGATTTTTGGGCCGAGGATAAATTTTAAAACAAAGGTCCAACGAGCGAACCCGAAGCTAAGCAAACGAATCAAATCCAACAAGGTATTGATTTTTGAATTTTCCCTTCCGATGTCCGTTTCCTGCGACTTCCGTAACTTATTGGGTAGTGCCTCCATACGAGACTCATCATCGGGACTTATATATAAAAATACAGTGCCTACAGGTGGCTTGCATATTAGGCAGGTTCTAGGTGCGTCTATATTTATTCTAAGCGAGTCTATGTGATGGTTAAAAAAATTGGGTCATTGGTATGGTATTTGATTCAAATCGATTTTTTTATTTTATTTTATCATATAATCGCAAATAAAAGACATTGAATTGATCAAATAAGGCTTATAGTAATTACTGAATTGATCACTTAAAGTAATTATTATTTGTTGGCTAATTTTAGATTTAAGTATGATTATTGAATTGATCAATTAAAATAATTATTATTTATAATTATCTTTTAATGACAAACTCATTTGCTTTAGATCATGTATTGCTCCACTTATTTATGGGTTATTTCAAGGTATAATGCTATTGTAAATTTCACAAGATAAGAAAGGTGACATAAATATAATTTTTCTCAAATAATCCATTATATAATTTTAAAAACAATTACAAATTTTTGAATAAAATAATAAAACCACATAGCTCCACCAAGTCCATCCATCTAGGCGCCGTCTAGAAGGTCTAGGAATTAGGCGCTCCCCCACAGCCCGACAAGCGCATACCATTTTTTAGAACATTGTACACAATAAGATTTGAGACTAAAATTAGTAATCTAAAACAGTTAGTAAAGAGCAAAGAAAGAATGGTACTTTGTTTATGGTTTATCTACCAGTTTAGTACATTTCATAAATGTAAGATGACTTTGATTCATGAACGTTCATGCAGTGACATGAGATTGAAGTTACCTTTTAAGATGCGATAATATAGGATTGGACCAAGATAGAAATGAATTTCTTTTAATAACTGTTAAATAAAGAATTATAACGACCGGTAGTTTTTACTACTACCTATAGTGATACTGTTACATACGGGATGAAGGCACGTAAAATAAATTATGTTGAGACTCAAATATCTTCATGAGATGACTTTGGGGGACGATCGGAAAACATCTCGAAGTCCCGAGACGGGACTGTATCATATTTATTTTATAACGCCCATAGTATTTTGGGCATGACTTTTTCATACGATCTCTAATTTTTATAAATTTTATATCGTCGAAAATCTTAGACCGAGACCTACAACTTCCACGTTAAACATATTTCCAAATTCGGACCAGAATTAGGTCAAAAACGCGAGTCAAAATCTGGATGAATAGTGATTTCGGACTAAAATGCAACAATCTCAATTTCTCTCCAAGTTTCTACACACTTCTCTAACTTGTAAAATATCTAACACACCCTCCACTATATAAATGAGTTACTATTCCCAAATCTCAAATTTTTGGAAACAAAGAAGAAGAGGAAAGACGTATGAGAAGAAAGGAGGGAAAAATAGAAGAAGAAGAATAAAAAGAAGAAAAAGAAGAAAAGAAGAAGAAGAAAAAGGAAAGGAGAAAGAAAAAGAAGAAAAGATTTAAGTATGAGCTTGGCAGCCCTTGGAAGACTTGGAGGATAGAGAAATCCAAGAAAAGAGGTAAAACCCATTTAACCCAATTATTGATTTGTTTGCTTTTGAAGGTATTAAAGTAGATTGGAGTTAATGGCATGATAGGAGCAATAAATGGTTGGTTTACAAATAGAGAAATGGGTGTTTGAATGATTTTAGTTTTTATTTCAAGTTTGTTGATTATGAAAGAATAATGGAATTTGATGATGTTGGATGATTAGAAATTAGTGAAATGGTAGGTTTAAGGTTATGTAAAATAGAGGATTTAGGTATGCCGCACACCAATTGTTCGATATAATGCCACACTCAAACTGATTGAAGAAAATGAACAAAATTCACATGTTATAAATGGTGCTTAAAATGGTTAAAATTCTGTTGAGGGTTGTTGGATTGATGGAATTAGAAAATAAGGCGAAATAAGAAAGTTACGTAACGGTGTTGGTTTACATTAAGTTCCGGACAGGTTATATTTGGTCGCTTCTAACTTGAGTTTTATATGCCCGATTGATAAACCATAAAATTTTAAGTAAACTAGACACATAGAGGAGTAACATATCCAAAAATCAGAAGTTTTGGACTTAAGACGCTAATGAAGAAAAATCTCCAAAATCAACTGATCGGCAGTAAAGTCTGCACCTGTGACCTGATGACCTAGGCTCGGTTTTTGATTTTTTAAATGAGTTTCGGGTGTCCAAATGATGATCTATTAGCAGAAAAATAAACTAGACACATAGGAGGCCGACATATAAAAAATTTAGAACCATTGGACTTAATAAGAAGTTTTGGCGGAGTTTCGAATTGGAGTGATCAGCAGGGACTGATCTGATTCTGTCCCTGCTGAACAGCTGGTAGAAATCAATTTGTTTACTAAGTTCCGGGAATCAAAATCAGGATCCGGAAAATTTAGGGTAAAGTAGATTCATAGAGGATTCATCCATAAACATTTCAAGTCCAAATTCCTTACCAATTGCTGCCAGTAAAATTCCAAATCTGACCCAAAAATCTGGAAAATTCTGGGTTATTTATTCATCTAAGTTCATTAATTATTTCTTTGTTCAAACAATCCCTTTTTTCTTATAAATCAACGTCAGAACTCGCAACCACCGTCAACGCCGTGAAAATACGCCGTCAAGCCCCAATCAGTGAGTGGATACTTTCCTTTTTACTTGATTTTCATATCATATTGTGATAACAGACTTATTTTTATGCTTTAGGGCGTTAGACTTATTTATCGCTGTTATTTACATGATATCTATGTTTTATGATATGTTTTAGTTGTGCTTTACACAGAAAAGTTTTAAACATGAGTTTTTATGTATTTCGGGGCATGAGGTAAAACCTCACTCCAGTAAGTAACTTGAGATATAGTGGAATTGACGGGTTTAGAGATATGTGCACATGTGAAGGACTGAGGGGATGCTCTCAGATCCTCGAGCAGGACTAGAGTTGACGAATCCCCGAAATCCTGGTTTGGTGGCTACACTACTAGTTGAGATGTTGTCCTGGGTGTAGAGCTCTACGTTGCCAGTTGAGCTGTTGTCCTAGATGTATGGCACCACCAGTTTCAGTGATACTAGAGTTCTACGTTGCCAGTTGAGCTGTTGTCCTGGACGTAGAACAATTTTAGTTTACCGATTTCCTTTTAGTTTTTAGTTTTCAGATCTCCAGTATAAAACTTTCAGATTTTCAGTATTGAGATTTCATAAATCAGATTTTAGTAAGGAGTTTTCAGAAACCAGTATTTTAAAGACAGTTTTCAGAAAGATGAAGTTTCAGAAACCAAGTTTTCCTAAAAGATATTTTGAAATTATGGTTTAGAAGTAAAAAGAGTTTTGTTTCAGGTTTCATAGATTGTCTACTCACTTAGATCGTATAGCGATCTAACCCTCCTCCAGTCTTTATTGTTTGTAGGGATTACAGGAGAACAAGCTCGGGAGGATGGATACTGATGCAGTCACTAGGGATGGAGTCCGCCAGTTCAGAGTCAAAAATATAATAGTCCGGTCAAAGTTGCATATATGCATTAGTGTTGTGATAATCATTATGAGTATTTATTAAAGTATTGTAAAAAAAAAAAAAACATTTCTGAGTACGTATTTATAAGTATGAAAGTGTTTTAGGTTGATTGAGTTATGGTCTATATGCATGACATTGCTTTAGAATAGTTTACGATACAGTCAAAAAGTCAGAGGCTTATGGGGTTAGTACAGCTATCTCATGCCGGTAACATCTCCCTGATCGGGGATGTTACAAGAATTTCATATTAGTCTAATAGATGATTATATATGGATTGATTTTAATTCTGAGTCTACTATAAACTCATGCAAGGTTGATTAATTCTTTTGATTTAGATAGGTAAGATCGGTATATAAATTATGATCAATAACTTCATACTTTGGGTGTATGGTTTCATGTGTAGTTGGGATATTTTACATAAATATAGAGTTCACTAATTGTGAGAAGTAGAGAAGTATCTTCCTTAAGGATAGTTTTGGTACTTGAATGATTATACCACTTAAATCTTTCTATTACGAATAGAAAAATATGTACGAGTTTTCTCACGAACTCTTCATAAGAAAGCTCATTACGTAACATATTTATGCTTAGGCTCGGGATTGAACTTAAAAAAAAAATTCCTCTCCTTTTTTTCCTTGAAAGAAATTGAACAACCCCTGTACAGTCCTGAAGTTGCAGCAGTCACATGGTTTTACACCACCATGTAGTTTTTTATTCCAACGCACTTCGGAAGCCTTCTGTATGTCGGAAATCACCATGGTCACTCCCAAAATGCTCCTAACTTATGTGGGAATAATTGGGAATTGATAAGTATGGTTTATACCTACTTATTCCGATATTTTTAGCTTATTATTTTGTTATATTTCTGTCATTTAATGTATCTGTAGTTTATTTTATGATTTATTTGTAAGAAGCATTGGAGTATGGATCTAGGAATAATTTGACTTATTTTGGGACTATACGGACACATCGAAAGCACGAGAAAGAGCCAGAAAGTGCATAAACAAGACACTAGAAAACGTGACTGGCGTCGCGGTGCCGAAAAGCTCAAAAACACCAATTTTTAGGTTTTTACATACACAAGGACTCTAAGAGTTTATTATAAATACATAAGCTTGTCCAAAACCCTAGGTAGGGGAGGCTAATACACAACACAAAACACATATTTTAGAGAGATCCAATGAAGAGGATTGAAGAGTAAAAAGAGGAGACGAATATGGTGACGTCCGAAGAGGAATGAATTCAATTCGGGTTTATGCATCTAGTTTCTTTCTTAGAACTCTAATGATTTCCAATATGTTCATGACCATGTTTTTATCATTTTTATCTTTAGTCATGAACTAACTCCTATATTTTAGATGATGATGTAACTAATGCTTGAACCTATATATTGATTGTCATATTTTTATTATATTTTATTCAATTTATTTGTATTATCTTGCGTTAATGTCTCTTGTTTGTTGGCTATAAATTGAGATGATGCATGTTGGAATCTATCGCTAGGGAAAGAGGGATTTTAAATAGGATCTAGAGAATATAACCTAGGAGTTTTATAGAGTTCGGGAGAATCTATAGTTCATTTGAAGTCGTTAACAAAGAATCACAAAGCGTAATGAGTTATTGATTACTAGATTTTTATAGGGACATCGAAGTCTGTAATTGATAATATTTTCACTATTGCTCGGGAGAGGGAGTGAATACTTTAGGATCCTTGACTTATAAATAATGCAACTGAATAAAGATTTATTGACAGGACAAATACATAGGGGATAGTTAGGTGAAACCAGACTCTGGAATCTCTCTCGTATTGGTTCCTCATTTTTAATTATTTTTATATCATATTTATTTAATTTAATCTTTATTAATTATTTTCTAAATAAAGTTAAGATTATCAATTATAGTATTTAGTGTGAGTTGAACATGTTGGATACTATGATTAGTCCCAAGATCATAATGAACAATGAAAACATGAATGAATAACGGAGAAATATGGCGGAATCATACTTACAACGAACGGTTAAGGATGTGTTGATGAACAAAAATTCCTCCTCCAAGTGGTCCAAGATTCGGCCAAGAGAGACTAGAAGCTCCAAGCTTTGTTTCAATTTTTCCAAGCCCTTGGATAGGTTTCCCTATCACCTCTTGATGATCCTTGAAGAGTGCTAGCCCTTAGTGAATTTTTACAATAAAATTTCACACATTTTCTTCACAAACTTTGGCAAAGAAATGAAGAAAAATGGAGAGGAAAACCAGTGAACTGGTTTCGGCCAAGGAGAGAGGAAATGAAAAAGTGAATTTGATTTCCAAAATCAAGTGTATTTGTTTCAAAAATAATTAATTAAACATATACCAAAAGTTGGTAAATGTATAAGTCAACAAATCTTTCACCTCTTCAAGATTTGGAGTGTATTACACTCTTCACCAACAACCTCACCTAAACACATCAAACAATGACATGTGATGTGATGGTTGATGTGACATGTGGGCCCCACTCGATTCCGAATGTGAGTGGGCCCGTAAATACTCCCGATCTTGGGTTCGCTAATTTCGAATTAACGAACTTCTGTCGCGACGTTATTTAAATCGAATTTAATTAAATAATTATGCCTAGCAAAATTACTATTCATGTCGTTAACGAATTAATTCTAAATTAACTCGTTTGCCCGAATTAAAATCTAATTTTAATTCCGCGTCGAAATCTAATTCCGAACAATATATCGAATATATTATTTTAATGATTAATTCCAAATTAATCTTTATCTCTCTTCAAATAGTACTTTATCCAAGATAAAGTCTCTCCGTAATTAATCCTAGGTTAATTAAGTTCGAATCATTCGTCATTGGTGAATCTTCGGGAAGCGACCCCAAGAGATCTCTGGATATGTTGGCAGTAAATACAGTCGTTGGACTATCCGAACACATACGTACCTCGTACTACATTTTCACCGATTTACGAGATAAGGTTGGCTTCTAGCAAAACGCCATGCCTTCCCAATTTTCCAGAAATATTCTTACTGGAATATACGATCTTTATCAGGCGTAGTATATCGTAGTATTACGTATTACGATCCAGTATCAGATGTCACGTGCGAGGCCTGGGGCTGAAATAGTGTCTGCCCCGTACGAAGCACATATCGGATATCAAGCAACTAGTCTCTTTGAATCGGATAATCATGACCTTGTCATATTATCCCGATGGTTGAAACACAATAGAGAACCAGTTCTGAATCCCTGCGTGACCATCATCTCCATATGTCTAAAGTGATACTTCCGTCTTGCAATCACATCCAATACACTACGATTCTCAATAAACCCAGAAGAGGCGTACACAGAACCTGTTAAAGCCCTGGACGACCAAAACCAAAGTTTACTGATTGTCGCAAGTACTAGCGATGCAAATATCAGGTTAAGACCAAATACACCTACCCTGAAGCGGACTCCCATAGACACATATACATACTACCAATGGGATTCCGCGGGGTCTATCCAGAGCGAAGCTGTTTTCCGTACCATCAGTAAAACACAACCTCCTATCGCACTTGCATAAGTATCATATACTTAAACATATGAGAACTATGCAGTTATGCCTTCACAACGCGCACAAGTGCAATACTAGTCTATTCCGTATTATCGATGTCCAATCTCGATAATACTACGACTATGGATATTTAATGATTAAACCTTTATGCATTGATACTGTCTAATATCTTCTCAATCCGGAACTAATCATATGGACATTTACCATTTATATATATCAAAGTAAATGAATCATAAAATGGTAAAAGGCAATTTCATTATAACATAGTTAATGTTGTACAAAAAAACACAATGCCTTTTACAAACAGTGACGCTATGGGTCATAACTGTCCAACAATCTCCCACTTGTCCTATAGCCAGTCACTCAAGCATCTAATACCTGAACTATGTACATGTCGCTCAAACTTTTACTGAGGAATCGCTTTCGTCAGCGGATCTGCCATGTTGTCGTTTGATGCGACCTTCTCGACCTTCACATCGCCACGATGTATGATCTCACGTATCAGATGGAAACATCGAAGAACATGCTTGGATCGTTGATGAGACCGCGGTTCCTTAGCCTGCGTTATAGCCCCGTTATTGTCAAAATACAATGGAACAGGCTCAGCTGCTAATGGAACTACTCCTAATCCAATTAGAAATTTTCGGATCCAAACTGCTTCCTTTGCTGCTTCAGCTGCAGCAATGTACTCCGCTTTAGTTGTTGAATCGGCAACAGTCTCTTGCTTGGAAGATTTCCAGCTCACTGCTCCGTTATTCAAACAACATATGTACCCGGATTGTGACTTACAGTCGTCTTTATCAGTTTGGAAACTTGCATCGGTATACCCAGTTACCTCAAGTTCTCCATCTCCATAGATTAAGAAAACATCCTTAGTTCGTCTAAGATACTTTAGGATATTCTTAACCGCCATCCAGTGACCTTCACCTGGATCGGCCTGATAGTGACTACACATGCTCAAAGCATAGGAGACATCAGGTCGCGTACATATCATGGCATACATGATCGATCCGACTGCCGAGGCGAACGGTATCCGACTCATGTTGTCTCTCTCATCTTGAGTTTTAGGACACATGTCCTTAGATAGATAGACACCATGTGACACCGGCAAAAGTCCCCTCTTGGACTGATCCATGTTGAATCTCTTCAACACTTTGTCAATGTACGTGCTCTGGGAGAGTACAAGCAGCTTTCTTGATCTATCCCGATAGATCTTTATTCCCAAAATAAAAGCTGCTTCTCCTAGATCTTTTATAGAGAATTTCAATGAAAGCCAAGCTTTCACCGACATTAACATGGGAATGTCATTGCCTATAAGCAATATATCATCAACATAAAGGACAATAAAAGTCAGTGCTCTCCCACTAACCTTCTTGTATACACTAGGATCATCTTCGTTTTGAATGAAATCATATTCTTTTATGATCTCATTAAAATGTTGGTTACATGACCGCGATGCTTGCTTCAGTCCATAGATGGACCGATTTAACTTACAAACCTTGTTTGCAAGTCTAGGCACGATAAAACCGTCAGGCTGTTGCATATAAACATCCTCCAAAAGGTTTCCGTTAAGGAAATAGTTTTAACATCCATCTGCCATATCTCGTAATCGAAATATACTGCAATTGCAAGCATTATCCGAATGGATTTAATCATGGCAACAGGTGAGAAAGTTTCGTCATAATCGAAACCATGTCGTTGATGATACCTCTTCGCTACAAGCCTAGCTTTGTACGTTTGTACGTTGCCATCTATGCGAGTCTTCTTCTTGAAGACCCATCTGCATCCAATAGGCTTTACGCCTTCTGGTGCATCAACCAGTGTCCAAACTTGGTTGGTGTACATGGAACCCATTTCGGACTTCATGGCTTCTTGCCATAAAGCAAATCGATGTCTTGTATCGCTTCTTCATACGTAGCCGGTTCATTATCCTCTATGCGACTAATATCTACATGAGGTGAGATCAGGAATCCATACCTCTCAGGTTGTTTCGTAACTCTCTTCGACCTACGCGGTCCTTGTGTAATAGAATATTGTGGTATAGTCTCATCCCGGATGGACTGTTCTTGTTCCGTTGAGGATTCTATGCCAGGAACAATATCACTATGATTTTCATCAAGTTCTACTTTCCTCCCACTAACCATTGCATTTAGGAATTCCTTCTCAAGGAAAACCGCATGTAGGGAAACAAATATTTTTTCTCTCGTGGGTGATAGAAGTAATATCCTTTGGTTTCCCTAGGATATCCTACGAAAAGGCATTTATCTGATTTGGGTTCAAGTTTGGTACCTTCCAAACGCTTGACGTATGCCCAGCATCCCCAAATCTTCAGGAACGAGAAACCCGGTTTCTTTCCTGTCCATATCTCTTACGGAGTTTGTTGTACAAACTTTGACGGAACCTTATTCAAAATAAGAACTGCACTGTTTAATGCATATCCTCAGAAGGAAATAGGTAGCTCAATGAGACTCATCATAGACTTTACCATGTCCAACAAAGTACGGTTTCTCCGTTCGGACACATCATTTAATTGCGGTGTTCGTGGAGGAGTCCACTGTGAAAGAATACCATATTCTTTCAAGTAATCTAGAAACTCATTGCTCAAGTATTCGCCACCATGGTCCGACCGTAATTTCTTAATACTCTTGCCAGTCTGTTTTTCAACTTCGTGTCGAAACTCTTTGAATTTCTCAAAAGTTTCCGACTTGTATCTCATAAGATACACATAACCATAACGCGATGCATCATCCGTAAAGGTTATGAAGTATTCATATCCACCTCTAGCCTGGCTAGACATTGGCCCACAAACGTCACTATGAACAAGGGCTAACAGTTCGGTGGCGCGCTCACCTTTACCGCTAAAAGGTGATTTAGGCATTTTGCCTAATAAGCAAGATTCGCAACGTCATATGAATTTGTATCAAATCCGTCCAAATACCCACTCTTCGAAAGTGTGGATATGCGAGTCATGTTTATGTGTCCTAGACGACAGTGCCACATATAGGTTTCATCTTTGTTACTCATTTTGAGCCTTTTGTTTGTTATATTATATGTTGGAGATAGATTTATATTCAAATATAAAGTCCATTTTTGCAATAGCAGTGCAAATTTCTACATCATTTTTATATAAGTAACACCCAGTGTTTCTAAATATAAAGTATACCCACATTGGGTTAACATAGATACAGATATAATATTCCTAGTCAAACTAGGTACATAATAACAGTCATTAAATTCAAGTACATGCCCCGAGGGCAGTTCCAAAACAAAAGTGTCCACGGCCAAAGCAACAACATGTGTCCCCGTTTCCAACACGCAGATCAATCACTCTTGAAGCCAATTTCCTGCTAATCTGCAGATCCTGCACATCAGTACATATATGAGTAACACAACCAGAATCAAAAATCCAATTTTTAAAACTAGAAGTAGCCATGTTTATTTCCATAACAAACATACCTTAGGCCGGTGCCTTGCCCGCCTTTATCTCCTTCTGGAGCGCCTTGTACTCGCGGCAGTCACGCTTCCAGTGACCCCGCTTGTCGCACTGGAGGCAAACATCCTGAGATTTGTCGTTAGGCTTCCCGGAAACTTTTGACGATTTGGCATTGCCCTTTCTTTTATGCTTCTTCTTCTTCATACCTCTAGTTGCCTTGGGCCCAGCCCTCGGTGTCTGAGATGTCGAAGCAAAGTGCGCCTCTCTCTTGTTGCCCTTGAGAAGCTCCTTCTCAGCTTCCTTGAGAGTAGACAATAACTCTCCAAGAGTATCATCAGTTTCATCAAATTGTAGTTTATGATGAACTGTCTCCAGGAGTCTAGGAGAGATTGCAAGACCATGTCTATGATAATCTCAGCCTCAAAGACTATCCCCATAGCAGCTAGCTCATCTATGTCAGCAATCATCTGTGCCACATGGGACTCAACAGACATGCCTTCTGACATGCTGTTTTCCGTACCATCGGTAAAACACAACCTCTTATCGCACTTTTATAAGTATCCTATACTTAAACATATGAGAACTATGTCGTTATGCCCTCACAACGCGCACAGTGCAATACTAGTCTATTCCGCATTATCGATGACCAATCTCGATAATACTACTAGGGATATTTAATGATTAAACCTTTATGGATTGATACTGTCTCAGATCATCTCAATCCGGAACTAATCATATGGACATTTACCATTTATATATATCAAAGTAAATGAATCATAAAATGGTAAAAGGCAATTTCATTATAACATAGTTAATTTTGTACAAAAAAACACAATGTCTTTTACAACAGTGACGCTATGGGTCATAACTGTCCAACAGAACACAATCCATGTGGGTTTGACACTCTTCACTCATCCTTACTAAAACTTGACACCGTACACTTGCGGTACGATATAAATATCACAATAAGTTTTTTGGCGCTGTTTCCGGAGATTTTTTATTTAACTCACATTAATATGTTACCAAGTAATCTTACCTTTAATTTGGATTTTTATTTTTAATTATCTTTAATTTATTTTTATTATTGATTTTTTCTCTTTCTGTGCTTCAGTGAATGCGAAGATCCACAAGTCTCGACTCGCTCTTGTTTGATCCTGAAATAGAAAGAACAACGAGGAGACTAAAACAAGAAAGAAAAATTGAAAAAGAAATAATGGCGGCTGAAAAAAAGAGAACAATCCACTCCAGATGAGAATCAGAGATCACTTGAAGCCGGTCATAGATGAGCATTACTCTAGGATTACGCATCCGCCAATTAATGCTAACAACTTTGAGATGAACCCTTCATTGATAAACATGGTTAAAAGAATCAGTTTAGGGGTTCAGCTGTAGATGATCCCAACATGTATTTAAGGATGTTCCTGGAGATGGCAGACACTATAAAGATGAATGGTGTGACTAAAGAGGCTCTCAGGCTACGCTTATTCTCATTCTCTTTAAGGGATAAAGCGTGAGATTGGCTTCAATCAATACAGATGGAGAGTATCATGACATAGCAAGATATGGCCATGAAATTTCTTGAGAGGTTCTTTCCATCAGCTAAATCAGCTCAACTGAGGGCAAAAATTAGCATATTTAAGTAGCTGGAGACTGAGACTCTGTATGAAGCATGAGAGCACTTTAAGAATCTACTCTGAAGATGCCCACAACACGATTATGCAGACTAGGTACAGATTCAATTATTCTATAATAGGCTGAATGGTTTGAATAGGAATGTGGTTGATACAGCAGCTGAGGGAGCTCTATTCAAGAAGTCAGCTGAGGATGCCTACAATCTATTAGAAGAAATGGCCATTAACCACTCTCAATGGTCAACTGAACGTAATACAGTGACCAAAGTGGCCGATAGATATGAGGTGGATCATATTGTTGCACTTACAGCTTATATCTCAACCCTATCGACTCATGTCGCGACCCTAACAAATCCACGAGTACAAGCATCTATTGAATCGATGGCAGCTAAAAATATACTATTATTGGAAAGAGACCCAAGCTTTGAGCAAGTTCAATATGTGAACAATAGGAATTTTTCTACAACTATAGAGGAAATCATGTGCCTAACCGTTATCATCCGAACCTATAATATGCTAATACAGAAAATGCCTTGCATCCTTCATCTGGTTTCAACTATCAAAGACTTGAGTCGAAATCTTCCTTAGAAGATTTCATGAGCACGTTTTTTGCTAATACTTCAGCGAGCTTTGAGAAGAATAAGTCAAGGCTGAATAATATTAAGACACGCATGGGAAATATAGAGGCAACAATGAAGTCTTTAGAAGCACAGATTGGGTAGATTGAGTCCTCCATGACCAATCAATAGTAAGAGGCATTTGGATAAACTGCCACAGCTCGCCAAGCTATCTTTTTCATGTCACAACAACTAGTGGATACAAAAGAATAAGCCACTATACTCATTTGGGTGTTTGCATCTGGCTGAAGACGTTAAAATTAGCTCTAGCAGGGAGGCAACCCTTGCATTTATTTTATTATTATTTTCTTTATTTTTAATTTTTATTTTTATTGTGTGCTATTTATTTTTTATTCATTTGCATGTTATTTATGCAGGTAGCATGAAACATATAAAGCCCGCACAATCAAATTCTGACCAGTTGTTGTTCTTTAATCTTATTTCCTTATGTTTATCTTACATTGAGGACAAAACAAGTGTTAAGTTTGGGGGTGTGTGCATGTAGTGATATAGTTCCTGCTAATAAAAGAAATTATTTTTATTCCTTGATAGTAAAGCATAAGTCTAATGATGAATTTGTTTGCTTTAGATGAAATCTTAGAAACGATAAGTCCCAATTGATTTTTATCTGATGCCTTGAGTAGGTGATCCAGGTTAGACTCGTAAGCACTTAAAAATAGGTTTTTAGCAATAAGAACCTAAGTAATTGACAAAGTGACTAGTTAAAGAAATTACATACCGATGAATGACCATTTGCTTAAATATCCATCCCAATATGCTAATGTTATGATAGATGGTATGATATAAAAAAATGAAAAGAAATAAGTTAAATCACCTATAACTAATAAGCGTGAAGCTACCCATGGGCTAGTGTTAGGACCACCATGAAGAGAAATGATACCTTAAAAAGTAGGTGTGTTGAAAAAAATAAAAACAAAACAAAACAAAAAAAACAAAAACAAAAAACAAAAAACAAAAAACAAAAAACAAAAATAAATCATACCATACTGAGAACAGCATAGGCAAATACAAAATACTTTTGAGATATCTAGGTTGGTTTGACCCATCGGATCTCATTTTCGAGACGAAATCATCAAGTTGGCTTACTTATGAGTCGAGCTATGAATAAACCTTTACACACACACTGTAAGTCTGGCCTAGATGATTTATTCAAGAACTTGGATTTTAGTTGCATTGAGTACTTTGAAGGTTCTCTGATTCCATTG
>SKCR01038448.1:0-62340 GCA_019454045.1 Zanthoxylum bungeanum | reverse complement strand
CTAGCAAAGCACCATGCCTCCCCAATTCTCTGGAAACATCTTTACAGGAATAAGGATCTGTATCAAGCGTAGTATACCGTAGTATTGTGTATTTCTGTCCAATATCGGATGATCACGTGCTAGGCCTGTGGCTGGAATTGTGTCTGCCCCGTACGAAGCACATGTCGGATGTCTGGTCACTAGTCTCTATAATCGGATAAACCTGACCTTGTCATTTTATCCCGATAGCTGCAACATTTAAGAGTACTAGTATCGTATCCTACGTGACCATCATCTCCATATGACTGGAGTGATACTTCCGTCTTGACATCACACCCAACACACTACGATTCTCAATATACCCAATATTGGCGTACACAGAAACGGTTAAAGCCCTAGACGACCTCAACCAAAGTATATTGATTGTCGTATGCATTAGCAGTGCAAGTTTCAGGTTAAGACCAAATACACCTACCCTGATGTCGGACTTCCATAGACACATAGTCATACTACCAATGGAATTCCGAGGGGTCTTATCCAGAGCGAAGCTGTTTCCCGTACCATCGGTGAAACACAACCTCCTATTACACTTGCATGAGTATCCTATACCCAAATATATGAGAACTATGCTGTTATGCTCTCACAAATGCGCACAAGTGTAATACTAGTCTTTTACGTATTTATCGATGTCCAATCTCGATAATACTCTGAATATGGATATTTAATGATTTATCATTCGTGGACTGATACTGTCTCATATCATTCTCCGTCCAGAAACAAATCATAGAGACCTCTCATCATTTATACATCTAGGTGATCTAATCACAAATGATAAGAGTGCAATCTCCTTTGTCACATAGTTAATTTGTACAACAACACAATGATCTGTACAAATAGTGACGCTATGGGTCATAATTGTCCAACAATATGAACCTCAGGATTGTCCTGGGGGCTGAGAGAATGCTCTATACGATAGAGAGATCTCTCGGGCCTAAGCCCGGAAATAAGCATCTGCTTGAGCTTGAGCTTTGGAAGACTCATAGCGATGACAACTCAACTGCTCAATCCGTCATGCTCGCTACAATGACCCCTCAATTTCGTTGCCAGAACAAGGGATTGGATCCCTATACTAGGATGGAAAAATTGAAGGACCTTCATCGATCTAACCTTAGATCGCAAAGCTATGAATTACAGAAGAAGATCTTTCGCTCTCGAATGTCAGAAGGTACATCTGTCGAGCACCATGTGTCGCAGATGATTGTTGACATCGAACAGCTAGGTCAGCTAGGCATAACCTTTGACGCTGAGACTTCTATTGATTTGATCTTGAAGTCTCTTCTTGACAGCTGGAGCGGGTTCATCATGAACTACAATATGATGAACCAAGACCATACCCTTGGAGAGTTGATGGCAATGCTGCGTGAAGCAGAAAAAGAGCTATTAAAGGGCAAAAAGCGCGAGGCGCACTTCGCTTTAACATCTCAGTCTGCCAAGGCTTGGCCAAAGGCTACTGAAGGTGTAAAGAAGAAGAAGAAGAAGAAGGGCAAGGCCAAATCGTCAAAGTCTTATGGGAAGGCAAATGACAAATCCCAAGATGTATGCCTACAGTGTGGCAAACGGGGTCACTGGAAGCGTGACTGCCGTGAGTATAAGGCGCACATGATGTAAATCAAAGCGGGCAAGTCACCAGCTTTAGGTATGTTTGTTATAGAAATAAACATATGTACTGATGTGCAGGATCTGCAGATTAACAGGAGACTGGCCTCAATGGAGATTGACCTCCGAGTTGGAAATGGGACTAGAGTCGCCGTTTTAGGCGTTGGGTCTTATATTTTGGAACTACCATCGGGGCATGTACTAAACTTATCAGCTGTTATTATGTACCTAATTTGACTAGGAATATTATATATGTATCTTTATTAGCCCAATGTGGGTATGCTTTTGTATTTAGAAACACTGGTGTTTTATGTATAAAAATGATATGGAGATATGCAGTGCTGATGTAAATAATGGTCTTTATATTTTGAATATAAATCAATCTCAAACATATAATTTAACAAACAAAAGTCTTAAACTAAGTAACAAATATGAAACTTATATGTGGCATTGTCGTCTGAGACACATTAACAAGACTCGCATATCCACACTTTCGAAGAGTGGGTACTTGGATGGATTTGATCCAAATTCATATGACGTCTGTGAATCTTGTTTATTAGGCAAAATGCCTAAAACACCTTCTAGTGTTAAATATGCACGTGCCACCGAACTGTTAGCCCTCGTTCATAGTGACGTATGTGGGCCCATGTCTAGCCAGGCTATAGGTGGATATGAATACTTCGTAACCTTTACGGATGAAGCATCGCGTTATGGTTATGTGTATCTTATCAGACACAAGTCTGAAACCTTTGAGAATTTCAAAGAGTTTCGACACAAAGTAGAAAAAACAGACTGGCAAAAATATTAAGACATTACGGTTGGACCGTGGTGGAGAATACTTGAGCAATGAGTTTCTTGATTACTTGAAAGAGTATGGTATTCTTTCACAGTGGACTCCTCCCGGAACACCTCAATTAAACAGTGTGTCCGAACGGAGAAACCGAACTTTATTGGACATGGCAAGGTCGATGATGAGTCGCACTGAGCTACCTATTTCCTTATAGGGATATGCATTGAGCAGTGCAATAATTATTTTGAATAAGGTTCCGTCAAAGTCTGTTCAACAGACTCCATATGAAATATGGACAGGAAAAAAATTGGGTTTCTCATTCTTGAAGATTTGGGGTTGGTGGGCATACGTTAAACGTTTGGATGGTACCAAACTAGAACCCAAATCGGATAAGTGCCTATTTGTAGGTTATCCTAGGGAAACCAAAGGATATTACTTTTACAACCCACAAGAGAGCAAAGTATTTGTTGCTCCACATGCGGTTTTCCTCGAAAAGGAATTCCTAAATGCAATGGTAAGTAGGAGGAAAGTAGAACTCGATGAAAATCAGAGTGATACTATTCTTGGCACTGATTCCTTAACGGAACATGAACAGTTCATCAGGGATGAGACTGTACCACAATCTTCGAATACACAAGAACCGCGTAGGTCGGAGATAGTCAGAAAAAAACCTGAGAGGTATGGGTTTCTGATCTCACCTCATGTGGATATTAATCTTATTGAGGAAGACGAACCGGCTACGTATGAGGAAGCAATACAAGGTATCAACTCTGGTTTATGGCAAGATGCCATGAAATCCGAAATAGATTCCATGTACACCAACCAAGTTTGGACACTGGTCGATGCACCAGAAGGCGTAAAGCCTATTGGTTACAAATGGGTCTTCAAGAAGAAAACCTACATGGATGGCAACATACAAACGTACAAAGCTAGGCTTGTAGCGAAAGGGTATCGTCAACGACATGGTGTCGATTACGACGAAAATTTTTCACCAGTTGCCATGATTAAATTGATTCGGATAATGCTTGCTATTGTTGCATATTTTGATTACGAAATATGGCAGATGGACGTCAAAACCGCTTTCCTTAACGAAAACCTTTTTGAGGATGTTTATATGCAACAGCCTGACGGTTTTGTCATACCAAAACATGCAGATAAGGTTTGCAAGTTAAATCGATCCATTTATGTATTGAAGCAAGCATCGCATTCTTGGAACCAACATTTTGATGAGATCATAAAAGAATATGATTTCGTTCAAAACGAGGATGATCTTTGTGTATATAAGAAGGTTAGTGGTAGCGCACTGACATTCATTGTCCTTTACGTTGATGATGTATTGCTTATTGGAAATGACATTCCCATGCTACAATCGGTGAAAGCTTGGCTTTCATTAAAATTCTCCATGAAAGATCTAGGAGAAGCAGCCTTTATTCTGGGAATAAAGATCTACTGGGATAGATCTAGAAAGCTGTTTGGACTCTCCCAGAGCACGTACATTGACAAAGTGTTGAAGAGATTCAATATGGAACCGTCTAAGGGGGGACTGTTGCCAGTGTCACATGATGTCACTCTATCTAAGGACATGTGTCCTAAAACTCAAGATGAGAGAGACAACATGAGTCGGATCCCATTCGCTTCTGCAGTAGGATCGATCATATATGCCATGATATGTACGCGACCTGATGTCTCGTATGCTTTGAGCATGTGTAGTCGCTATCAGGCCGATCCAGGTGATGGTCACTGGATTGCGGTTAAGAACATCCTTAAGTATCTTAGACAAACTAAGGATGCGTTCTTAATCTATGGAGATGGAGAACTTGAGGTAACTGGGTTTACCGACGTAAGTTTCCAAACTGATAATACGAATGTAAGTCGCAATCTGGGTACATATTTTGTTTGAACAACGGAGCAATAAGCTGGAAATCTTCCAAGCAATAGACTGTTGCCGATTCAACAACAGAAGCGGAATATATTGATGTAGCTGAAGCAGCAAAAGAGGCAGTTCGGATCCGTAAATTCCTAATTGGATTAGGAGTAGTTCCGTTAGCAGCTGAGCCCATTCCATTGTATTATGACAATAACGGGTCTATAGTGCAGGCTAAGGAACCGCGGTCTCATCAACGATCCAAGTATGTTCTTCAACGTTTCCATCTGATTCGTGAGATCGTACATCATGGCGATGTGAAGATCGAGAAGGTCGCATCAGATGACAACATTGCAGATCTGCTGACGAAATCTATTCCTCAGTAAAAGTTTGAGCGACATGTACATAGTTCAAGTGTTAGATATTTGAGTGACTGGCTATAGGCTAAGTGGGAGTTTGTTAGACAATTATGACCCATAGCGTCACTATTTGTAAAAGACATTGTGGTTTTTGTACAAATTAACTATGTGACAAATGAAATTACTATTTTATCATTTTGTAATTAGATTACTTGAATATATAAATGATAAAAGTCCTTATGATTAGTTCCGGATTATAAGATATGAGAAAATATCAATCCACTAAGGGTTAATCATTAAATATCCCCAGTCGTAGTATTATCGAGACTAGACATCGATAATGCGGAATAGACTAGTATTGCACTTGTGCGCGTTGTGGGAGCATAACAGTATAGTTCTCATATATTTAAGTATTGGAAACTTATGTAAGTGTGATAAGAGGTTGTGTTTACCGATGGTACGGGAACAGCTTCGCTCTGGATAGACCCTGCAGAATCCCATTGGTAGTATGACTATGTGTCTATGGGAATCTACATCAGGGTAGGTGTATTTGGTCTTAACCTGAGACTTGCATCGCTAATACTTGCGACAATCAATACATTTTGGTTTTGGTCGTCTGAGACTTTAACAGGTTCTTTGTATGCCTCTTCTGGGTTTATTGAGAATCGTAGTGTATTGGGTGTGATGTCAATACGGAAGTATCACTTCAGTCATATGGAGATGATGATCACGCATGGATACATAACTGGTTCTCTATTATGTTGCAACTATCGGGATAATATGACAAGTCATGATTATCCGATTATAGAGACTAGTTGCTTGTGATCCGATATATGCTTCGTACGAGGCATACACTATTCCAGCCCCAGGCCTTGCATGTGACATTAGATACTGGATCGCAATACACAATACTACATATACTATGCATGACAAAGATTATATATTCCTTAAAGAATATTTCTGGAGAATTGGGTAGGCACGATGCTTTGCTAGAAGCCAACCATGTCTTGTAAATCGGTAAGAACGTGGTACCGGGTACGCACGTGTTCGGATAGTCCGACGACCGAATTTACTGCCAACATATCCAGGGATATCATGGGTCGCTTCCCGAAGATTCACCGATGACGTATGACTCGAACATAATTAATCTGGGATTAATTATAAGAGAGAGAAAATTAATCTAGGATTAATTACAACAAGAATTTATCTTGGATAAAATTCAAATAGAAGAGAGAGAACAATTAATTTGGAATTAATTGATAAAATTAATATATTCGATATATTAAATGAAATTAGATTTCATAACGAAATTAAAATTTGATTTTAATTCGGGCGAACGAATTAATTTAGAATTAATTCACGAGTGACTTTAATAGTAATTTTCCTAGGCATAATTATTTAATTAAATTTGATTTAATTAAGTCGCAACGGAAAATTCGTTAATTCGGAATTAACGAACCCGAGCCCGAAATATGTTTGCAGGCCCACTCGGATTTTGAATCAAGTGGGGCCCACCTCAAGTCACATCACTAGTCAAATATTTACCTTTATGGTGATGGAAGTTAGTGTAGATTTGATGATAACTTGTTAAACACATTATCTTGATGTGTGATAGACTTTTACCAAATTCGAGATTTGGTATATGTCTTTTAATTTTTTGAAAATTAAAACAAGTCAACACACTTCTCACTTTCTCTCTAAGGGCCGAATTCTTCTATCTTTTTCCTCTCCATTGGCGTGAAGCTAGGCTTCTTGCTAAATGATTTTTGTTTAAAAAATCTTAAGTGCTAGCACACGAAAGGGTCAACTAAGGTGATAAGGAAACATCCATTGAGTTTGGAATCTCATTCACCAAGCTTGGAGCTCAACACCCGATCATACAAAGAATAACTTGGAGCACTACACAAAGGAGCAAATTTTTGTTCTCAACACATCCACACAACCGAGCATTGTAAGTATTTTTCGCTATATTACTTTGCGTATTCACACATATTTTTTGCTTAAATGATCTTGGAATTGTTCTTAGAGAACACAACAATAATTCAACAAATACTCTGTGAACCAGTACATGTTCCTGATTCATAAATATTTTCGATAGGTGTATTATCATGCTACACGCATCGAAAATATCGATATATTGCCTTTTATGCTTATGAAACAAGGAAATGAGAATATATGACCTAACAATAAGGTAGTCATCCTTATATTTATCGATGGTTTCTATCTCCTCATATATAGACTCCTCGGGTATAGCAAGAGGCATCGGGTTTGGTAACATGTACCCAAGTTTTTCAGAATCGATAACTATCTTTAAATCCAATCCTCGGTCTGGGAAAATTCTCTAGGCCTCTAAGTTTGTTCATATCAAATATACGAGCAAAATGATTAGTTGATGAAGAATCTGTCATCACAAATCTATCAAATAAATAGTCAAATAATGGTTAGCGGAAAACTATTTCATACAATATCAAATAGATCATGACTTTTTAATCTAAAAGATGTCCTCCCAATATTTAATGTAATACCGTAATTTCCAAACGAAATGAAAGGAATTCAATAATTAAATTAAATTTCATAATGGGAAATGGACCCCAAGAATAATTTTGGCTCACAGCTTTGTCACTTTCTCGCATACATATATTCATCAGGTAGACAACTCATTGTCAATCAAACACCATGATTCTTGGGTTTTGATCCTTACTTTTTCTCGTTATGACAGATTTGGCACGTTCACAAGGCTTTACTTTTAAATAATAAATTCAAGATATTGATGTAACCTCGATAGCTTTGGTATGTTCAGGCTTTTCACTATCACTTGAATTTACCATATATAACAAATATATTCTACCGGTGGAAATAAGATTCCCATCAACTTAGCCACATAAATTTATTTTCTTCCGTATTGACATGTAATGATAGTAGTCCATAAGTTTCAGTCTAATCCACGATTAGATCATTGGGTAACTGTGAAACATATATGATCCACATTAGATAGACAGACTCTGATTTTCAGACAAATACCGATTCTAGGAAATCAACATCTAGATCAGTATTTACCCTAGGTGGTTGGGCCATTATATGAAGGAGTAAAAAATAATCTTGTATTGCTGACTCCACCGTGGAGGCTGAGTATATAGCAGCTTACGAAGTAACTAAGGAAGCAATTTGGCTCCGGAAATTCTTGGGAGATCTGGAATTTGTTCCAGATATGGATAAACCACTCACACTTTATTGAGATAATGGTGGTGCAATGGCGAACTCTAAAGAACCAAAAAGCCATAAAGGGGGAAAGCATATAAGAGAAAATATTATCTCATCGATGAGATAGTACAGAGAAGAGACGTTTCTGTCACGAAGATTGCATCTGCAAAGAACCTGGCTGATCCTTTTATAAAGTCTTTTATTTTTAGTGGAATAACATATATTATGATTAATAATATGATTAATAATACATTTGTCGCACTTGAAACTATTTATTAATTTTAATATATGGTTTTTATAATAAATGATTACATGATAATTATTTATTATAAATTTTGTTATTAAATTATATTGTATAATTTAATAAAGATTTTGAATTAATGGATTTCCAAAATGTGATTTGGAAACTCTTGATTTGGAATGGGAGTTACATTCTTTTATTTAGTAACATGTTTATGCCATTATAAAGATATTTATCATAAAAAATTTTGGTTTTATTATTTCTCTAGGGTTGCCGAAACTTGCTAGGTTTTGGGGGTTGGTTTTGTAATTTTTATTGCAAACTTGATAACTCTAAACCCTATCTATAAAGAAAAATGATTTTTTTCTTTTAATAATATTTCATTCTAAGAAACCCTAACCACATTTCATTCTTGGTTTTTTTCCCAAGCCGGCCAGAAATTCTAGCCAAGTTGTGCGCGATGCCTACCAAAAATGGGTCGCAGCTAATGAGAAAGACACAGCAGAATGGTTTTGCAGAGAGGAGAAATTATACCTACTAGACATGATAAGATCTATGTTTAGTTGTAGTTCACTACCTAGTTTATTCTAAGGATATGCATTACAAACAGCAATGTATATCCTTAATGCAGTTCCATCTAAGTTTGTTCCTAAGACTCCCTTAGATTTGTGGAGTTTCTGTAAAGCTAGTTTAAGACATTTTCACATTTGTGGGTGTCCGACACCCGTGCTGAAGAATAAGACTACAAAGTCAGAGCCAAGTTCTCAGGTGTGCTTATTTATAGGCTACCCTAAGGAGACTAGGGGTGGGTTCTTCTATAGTCCGAAAGATAATAAATTTTTTGTATCGAAAAATGCTATATTTATTGAGGAGGACTATATGAGGGAGTTCAAACCTAAAAGTAAAGTGTTATCATGACAGAAGCATAACACCTTTGACATTCGAGCATTATATGCAAGTGTATCGAAATGATCTACCACCTAGATGTAGTGGGAGTGTTGTACGATAACCTGATCGTTATCTAAAAGTTGGAGAGGCACAAGTTTTCGCATCCAGTGACGTTGAAAATGAACCATTGACCTATCGTGGTGTAATAGATGACTTTAAAAAAAGGAATGGCTTAAAGCCATAAAGCTCATGATGGATTAAATGTACTCCAACTCAGTCTGGGAACTTATAGATCAACCTGATGGAGTAAAACCCATCGATTTCAAGTGGATCTACAAGAGAAAGAGAGGAGCAAATAGGAAGGTACAAACCTTCAAGGCTAGGCTAGTGGCCAATGGTTATACCCAGTAAAAGCATGTCTCAAATCCATCCACACTCTTCTCTCAATTGCCACATATTATGACTAAGAGATTTGGCAAATGGACGTCAAGACTGCATTATTGAATGGAAATCTTGATGAATGTATCTATATGGTACAACTGAAGGGGTTTATAGCCCAAGGTCAAGAGCAAAAGGTTTGCAAGCTACAAAAGTTCATTTATGGACACAAGCATACATCTCGATCTTGGAACATAAGATTTGATACCACGATCAAGTCTTATAATTTTGAGCAAAACGTCAATGAGCCTTGTGTATACAAGCTCGTCATTGATGGTAAGATGTTTTTCTCGCTTTGTGCATCAATGATACTTTACTCATTCGGAATGATGTAAGAATATTATCGAACGTGAAATCCTAGCTAGCTAACCAGTTCTAAATGAAAGATTCGGGAGAGACCAATTATATACTTTGGATCCAGATACTTCGGGATCACAAGAGATGATTGTTAGATATGTCTGAAGTATCTTATATCGACAAGATCCTTCTGTGATTTAGGATGTAGAATTCCAAGAAAGGCAATTTGCTTTTCCGATATGGAATTCATTTGTCAAATGAATGATTTTCTAAGATACCTTAATAAGTTTAGGAAATGATACAAATCACATATGCCTCAGTAGTAGGTAGTCTCATGTACGTTATGTTATGCAAAAGACCAGACATCTGTTTCACAGTGTGACTAGTCAATAGGTTTCAATCTAACCCATGATTAGATCATTAGGTGGCTGTGAAACACATTCTCATGTATCATAAAAGAATGGGAAATTATATGCTTCTGTATTTTGGTGAGGATATGATCCTTATGGGATATACAGACTTTGATTTTCAGACGGATATTGATTCTAAGAAATCAACATCTGGATCAGTTTTTACCCTAGATGGTGAGGCCATTGTGTGGAAGAGCATAAAGAAATCTTGTAGTGCTGACTCCACCATGGAGGTTGAGTATGTAGTAGCTTGCGAAGCAACTAAGGAAGAAATCTGGCTTCAAATATTCTTGGGAGATCTGGAAGTTCTTCCAAGTATGAATAAATCACTCACACTTTATTGTGATAATAGTGATACAGTGGCGAACTCCAACAAACCAAGAAGCCACTAAAGGGAAAAGCATAAATAGAGGACCTAGCATTTCATCAGGGAGATAATACAGGGATGAGATGTTTCTGTCATGAAGATTGCATCCATAGAGAACCTAGCTGATCCATTTACAAAGACCTTATCGGCTAAACTGTTTGAAGGTCACTTAAAGGGTATAAGATTACGTGACATGTCCCATTTGCTCTAATACATGTTGGAGATTGTTGGGATATATGTCCAAGAGCTTCATGTAATGTGTAAACGGAAATATTTGTTTAAAATAAAAGGTGCATTGTTCATTTATCAATTATTTTGAATTAAATCGCCTATTAAAAATTATCCAGTTTATCCTTGATTACTTAAATGCCTTCAAACTTAGTGTATGGGTGTCATGCACAAGAGGATTAAAGTATGAAGTTAGTGATCTAAAATAGTCCATAGAGAGCAAACAAAATGAGTACTTTGTTTGTAGTTTATCTATAGTTGCAGTCCATTTTATAAATCTATGGCGACTTTGATCCGGGATCGTCCATGTGGTGACATAAAAATGAAGACATCTTATACAATGTGATCATATAGGACTGGACCTAGATATAAATGAATTTATTATAATATTTGTTAAATAAAGAAATTATTTTCAATCTACTAGATGGTCATATATGAATTGATCTGAATCCTGAGTATACTACGAAGTCATGTATAGTAGACCATGTCCTTTGATTTACAAATGTGAGGTTGATGTAGAAATCCCGACCAATAGTTAGGTACTTTGGGGACATGGTTTGGAGTGTAGCTAGGGACGTTTTATATATATATATATATATGGAATGCATTCCTTCTTGCGAGCAGTAGAGGAGTATCTTCCTTAATGGTTGATTCAGTACATGAACTATTAAAGCGCTCAAGTCTTTCTATTACGAATAGAAAGATTATTATTCATAATAGTTATGAATAAATCGTTTATTAGAGAATCAATGGTACTTAAGGTAAAAATAATTTGAGTGGTATAACAGACATTTTGACTCGGCTCTAATTATGAGTTACTCAAGAAGGGTCAATCTATATATAATGACTATATCGATGGACACTGACGTAGTTCGGCTGATATAATATATCTACGAAAACGAGAGTGCAGCTTCAGATTTTTAGTGGAATAACCTAAAGTTAATAATTAAGAATATTTAATTAAAAAATTTAATTAATATTCCAGGATTATTGGAGCTCGGAATTGTAGGTCCATTTTGTCCTCGTGCTAGCTTGATATACTGAATTGATTTATATATAATTGGATAATTGATAAGTGCGGTTTATACCCACTTATTATGGCATTATTAGCTTACTATTTTGTTATGTTTCGAGTCAGTTAATGTATTTTTAGTTTCGTTTATGTCTTATTTTTAGGAAGTATTAAAACATCAATAATGGAGTAAATACGAGTGTTTCAGGAACTCTCGGAAGCATCGGACGCGCACGGGAGCACAGAATGTGAGACGCAGCACCAGTGAAGAACTTTTCAATGGCGCCGCGGTGCCTTACGATCCCTATACAGATTCCCGAGAGCTTGGCGCCGCGGTGCCCAAGCACAAGCGTCGCGATGCTGCGGGATAAACATACGCGTTCCAAATTAGGGTTTTTAACATGTTCAATGACATCCAAAGCTCTATTATAAATACATTAGTTCGTCCAAGACTCAAGGAAGAGGCTAATACACAGCACAAAACATAAAAATACATATTTTTAGAGATCCAAGGAGGATGATTGAACATCAAAAAAAGGAGACGAAGGCGGTGACGTCCGAAGCGGAAGAGATTCAATTCAGATTTTATCTTATTGTTTCTTTCTTTGAACTTTAACGATTTCCATTAGATTCATGACATGTTTTTATTGTTTTTATCCTTAGTCATGAACTAAACTCCTTAATTTTGGAGAATGTTGTAACTAATGCTTGAACCTTTGTTTTAATTGTTAATTTTGTTATGAAGTTTTATTCAGTTTATTTGTATTCTCTTGAGTTTATTGCCTTGTGTTTGCTGGCCACAAATATGATAATATATGTTTAGAATCTATCACTCGAGATAGGGGATTTTGAATAGATCTAGAGAATATAACCTAGGAATTTTATAGAATTCGAGAGAATATATAAGTTCCTTTGAAGTCGTTAATATAGAATTATAAAGGGTAATGAGTTGTTAACTACTAGATTTTTATAGAGATATCGAAGTCTATAGTTGATGATATTTTCACTGATGCTCGAGAGAGGGAGTGGATATTTTCGGAATCTTGACTTATAAACAATATAACTGAACAATGATTAATTGGCATGACAAATACATAGGCGAAAGCTAGGTGAAATCAGGATCTAGAATCTCTATCGTATTAGTCCCTCATATATAATTATTTTTATATTTATTTATTAAATATTTATTATTTGTTTTCTAAATAAAGTTAGGATTATCAATTGTAGTATTTAGTGCGAGTTAACGCAATCCATGTGGGTTCGACACTCTTCACTCATATTTATACTAAAACTTGACACCGTACATTTGCGGTATGATATAAAATATCACAACAAGTTTTTGGCGCCGTTGCCGGGGATTGTTTGTTTAATTCATATTAATACTATTACCAAGTAATCTTAGCTTTAATTTAGATTTTTTTTAATTTTAATTTTTGTTTTTGTTTTTATTTTTATTATTTTATTTTTTATATATATATTTTTTACTGTTATATATATATTTTTTCTTTCTTTCGTACGAGGAGAGTTGGAAAAGAAGCAATGGCAGATCCTATTGGTGCACTGATAGCTCAAGTATCGTCCCTCACGACTCATCTAGAAGTATTGACAAATCAAATGAGCCAACCGTTTATTGGAGCTGTTTCTGCTAATGGAATGCTTTTACCCAACAGAGGAGCAGGATTTGAACAAGTGCAGTATATGAACAATCGGAATTTCAACAACTATAGAGGCAGTCATATGCCTAATTATTATCATCCGAATTTTTCATATGCTAATATGGAGAACATCTTGCAAACTCCTCATGGCTTCAACTATCCAAGAGATGAGCAGAAACCTTCCTTAGAAGACCTCATAAACACATTTGAATCTACAAATTTAGAGAGGTTTGAGAAGAATGAGTCAAGGCTGGATAACATTGAAATACATATGGGCAATATAGGGGCAACAATGAAATCTTTAGAAGTGAAAATTGGGCTGCTTGTTTCTTCCATGGCCAATCAACAGACATGGGTGTTTTCTAGTAATACTGAAGTCAAACCCAAAGAGCAATGTCAAGTCATAACTCTTAGGAGTAGAAAAGAGATTAAAGACATCCTTCAGGACTTAGGCAGTAAAGAAAAAGAAGCGGTGTTTCAAGAGGAAACAGTAACAGAAGAAGAGAACAGATGGGAATTGAAAATGAGAGCTCAAGATTCAGTGCTTTCAGAACCATGTCGAGTCCTCAAGGTGATGCAGAATGTCACATGGTAGATATAGTAGAGAAGGGAGTTGCAAACACGCAGGGTAAATCATTTTTCAGCAACCTACGAGCATAGTGCAGCCATGCATAAAAGAAAATTCTCCACAGCTAAACCTGAAACCACTCCCAAAGCGCCGCAAAAAGAGGAAAAGAAAGGTCACTACTCACTTGGAGATGATCCCTGGAAGGTTAAAAATGAGGCCGAACTAATTTTGTCGAATGTGCAGTCCAGAATTTCCAACTGGGGGACAATCTACATATCCTGGGGGACTATCTATGGATAAACTGCCACAGCCTGCCAATCTGTCTTTTTCATGTCATAAGAACCGGTGGATACCAAAGAAGAAAACAGATGATATTACCCAGTTCACTACATTTAAGCCACCATGACCACCATTTGGGTGGTTGCGTCTGGCTGAAGACGTTAAACTTAGCGCTAGCGGGGAGGCAACCCTTGCATTTATTTTATTATTATTTTTCTTTATTTTTAATTTTTATTGTTATTGTGTGCTATTGTTTATTTATTCATTTTGCATTCTATTTATGCAGGTAGCACGAAATACACAAAGCCCGCGCAACCAAATTCTGACTAGTAGGAGCCTGATCAACTCCATGCATGGTAGTGTTGTTCCTTAATTTTACTTCTTTATATTTATCTTACATTGAGGACAATGCAAATTTTAAGTTTGGGGGTGTGTGCATGTAGTCTTCCTGTATATATATATATAGTATATATATATATATATATATATATATATATATATATATATATATATATATATATATATATATATATATATGCATAGTCTAATGATGAATTTTGTTTGCTTTTGATGAAATTTTAGAAATGATAAGTCTCAATTGATTTTTATCTGATGCCTTGAGTAGATGATATAGGTTAGACTCGTAAGCACTTAATAGTAGGTTTTTAACAGTAAGAACCTAAGTAGTTGACAAAGTGACTAGTTGAAGAAATTATTTGCCGATGAATGACCGTTTGCTTAGATATCTATCTCAATATGCTAATATTATGATGTATGGTATGATAAGAAAAAGAAACCACCTATAACCGATAAGCGTGAAGCTACTTATGGACGAGTGTTAGGACCACCATAATGAGAAATACTACCTTAAATGGTAGGTGTGTTAAAAAAAATAATCGAAATTGAAAAAAAAATGAAATGAGCGGAAAAAGAAGAAAATAAAATCATACCATACGAAGCAAAGAAAGGCAATTATAGAGTTAATTTGAGATATCTAGGTTGGTTTGACCTATCGGATCTCAATTTTTGAGACAAAATCATCGAGTTGGCTTACTTTGGAGTCGAACTGTGAATGAACCTGTACAGACACACACACTGTGAGTCTGACTTAGATAATTTATTCAAGAATTTGGATTTGAGTCGCAATTGCGAACTTTGAAGGTTCTCTGATTTCATCGATAAACAATATTTGAGGATAATTTTATGCATAACTGTCAGGATTATTTTAGTTGATTTTTATTCATTTTATATTTATGCATGATTGTGTGTATGATGTTTGTGGGTGTCGTCGCTGTAAGCCCTCACGAGACTATAACTCGTCCACTAGGGCAGCCTATGGGTTTAAAGGCTTGTTGCATACGCTAAATGCAATCATGATCCCTACGAAAGTGGCTTAGTTAATTTAGTTATTTTTATCTGTTTAGTTGAATTAGTTTTTATTTTGTCTTTTGCTCGGGAATAGCAAAACCTTAAGTTTGGGGGGTTTTTGATAAGTGCAGTTTATACCCACTTATTATGGCATTCTTAGCTTACTATTTTGTTATGTTTCGATTCATTTAATGTATTTTCAGTTTTTTATGTCTTATTTGTAAGAAGCATTAAAACATCAATAATGGAGTAAATACGAGTGTTTCGGGAAATTTCGGAAGCATCAGACGTGCACGGGAGCACAGAATGCGAGACGCAGCACCAGTGAAGAACTTTTAAATAGCGCCGCGGCGCCTCACGATCCCTATACAAATTCTCGAGAGTTTGGCGCCGCGGCGCCCCAACCCAGGCACCGCGTCGCTGCAGGACAAACACACACGTTCCAAATTAGGGTTTTTAACATGTTCAATGACATCCAAGGCTCTATTATAAATACATTAGTTCGTCCAAGACTCAAGGAAGAGGCTAATACACAGCACAAAACACCAAAATACATATTTTTAGAGATCCAAGGAGGAGGATTGAAGAGCGAAAATAGGAGACGAAGGCGGTGACGTCCGAAGAGGAAGAGATTCAATTCGGGTTTTATCTTCTTGTTTCTTTCTTTGAACTCTAATGGTTTTCATTAGATTCATGACATGTTTTTATTGTTTTTATCCTTAGTCATGAACTAAACTCCTTAATTTTGGAGAATGATGTAACTAATGCTTGAACCTTTGTTTTAATTGTTAATTTTGTTATGAAGTTTTATTCAGTTTATTTGTATTCTCTTGAGTTTAATGCCTTGTGTTTGCTGGCCACAAATATGATGATATATGTTTAGAATCTATCACTCGAGAGAGGGGATTTTGAATAGATCTAGAGAATATAACCTAGGAATTTTATAGAGTTCGAGGGAATATATAAGTTCCTTTGAAGTCGTTAATATAGAATCACAAAGCGTAATAAGTTGTTAACTACTAGATTTTTATAGAGCTATCGAAGTCTATAGTTGATGATATTTTCACTGATGCTCGAGAGAGGGAGTGGATATTTTCGGAATCTTGACTTATAAACAATATAACTGAACAATGATTAATTGGCATGACAAATACATAGACGACAACTAGGTGAAATCATGATCTAGAATCTCTATCGTATTAGTCCCTCCTATATAATTATTTTTATATTTATTTATTAAAATCTTTATTATTTGTTTTCTAAATAAAGTTAGGATTATCAATTGTAGTATTTAGTGCGAGTTAACGCAATCCCTGTGGGTTCGACACTCTTCACTCATATTTATACTAAAACTTGACACCGTACACTTGCGGTACGATATAAAATATCAAAACAATAATCCAATTATAAACTCATATATATTTTGATTAGTAATGTGATTAATAATACATTTGTCACACTTGAAACTATATATTAATTTTAATATATGGTTTTCATAATAAATGATTACATAATAATTATTTATTATAAATTTTATTATTAAATTATATTGTATAATTTAATAAAGATTTTGAATTAATGGATTTCCAAAATATATTTTGGAAACTCTTGATTTGGAATGGAAGTTACATTCTTTTATTTAGTAACATATTTCATGCCATTATAATGATATTTATCATAAAACATTTTGGTGTTATTAATTCCTTAGGGTGGCCGAAACTTGCTAGGTTTTGTAATTTTTTGTTGCAAACTTGATAACTCTAAACCCTATCTATAAGGAAAAATGATGTTTTTCTTTTAATAATATTTCATTCTGAGAAACTCTAGCCACCTTTCGTTCTTGGCTTCTCTCCAGACTTGAAAGAAAAATAGTGAAGAAGGAAAAGAAAAAACTAAATAAAATTGGTATGACCTTTTGAATCTCTAAAGTGTTTAGGGATTTATTTTTGTGGGAGAAGCCAACACTTTCCATTGTTGGTTGCGAGTCATAGTATGGAAGACTTTTTCCGCCATTTTTCGTTTTTGTTAGTGTTTTGATTTTTTTTGTGTTTTCGTTCATAATTTTTAGCAATACTAAGGACTGAATTGGGGACTTTTTGAGACTGTTTGATTTTAAAAAACGTCCAAAACCTCTATCCAAAATTGAAAAAACAGCCAGTACCAAAACAGTGAGCTCTGCACGTATATAGGTAGCTTTCAAAATACAAAATAGTCCAATTTTTGGGCAGTTGTTCGAGGCTAGAAAAATCATCAAAAACAGAAGAAAAACAAGTCCAATATACCTAAACAATTTAGGCAAATAAGGAGGAAAAGGCAAAAAAATTTCAAGGTCGATCCCGGTGCCTATCACGTTTTTGTTGTGCGGGAAATCTTTTCTTACAATTGGCATCTAGAGCGAGGTTGAAACGTGTTCTTAACCCTTTTTATTTTTATTAAAAGTTTCATTTTTTTTATTTATTTATATGTGATATAAATATTTTTTCATGTTGTAATGAGTAGGCACAAATTTAATGTTCATGTGATGAATATTTTTTACTAAGTTCATGTGATGAATGTATTGCTTTGGTCATAAATTTTTCCGGCTGTTATTTTTTATATTATTTGTTTTTGGAGGAATGTAAGGCCATAAGGCTAATTTTTACAATGTGTTGTAAATATGTTTTATGTAATTTTTAAGTTGTATAAACTTTTATGTAAATTGGAGAGCCGATGCCGTCAACTACTTCCAAAAGGAGTTTTCCCAATCAATGGAGTAAGATTTAAAGAGCGATGGATGCCTTAGAAAATTTTGTACTAATTAAATTAGTATAGAAAAATAAGAGTCTGGTCAATGCAATTTGTTTTATGTGTATTTTTTATTCGAAATATTTGAATAATATGTCATGTAGAGTAAAGTGCCTACTATTATATTTTCTCAAGCCATAACATGTTATATGCATGGATATTCTAGCCATATAATTTGACTTTATGAAATTTAAATGGGTGAAATTGGAATATGATATGTGTACGGGCCAAAATTGGGCCCAAGGGTAAAACCAACATTTCACTTCTGGGCCAACCACGAGACCAGAGATCTAAGGCCCACTATCAAAATCGAGTCCAAAGCTCACCACCACTGACTTATCAGTTCAGGATGACCGTTAAGCCATCAGTTACAGGATATAAACACCTTCATCAAGCCATCAGTTACCAAGCATAAACACCTTCATCAAGCCATCAGTTACCAGACATAAAACCCACCATTAAGTCATCAATTACAGTGACCCCAACGAGTATAAAAAATACCCCACATTAGGGGGCTATAAAAGAGAAGAGTCACGACAAACAAATGGAGGAAAAGAGGATCAAATTGCACTACTACCTATCATTATATAAATCGTAATACCCTGCCCTCACGACAATCAAACAGAGACTGAGGTAACTTCAGGCCTTAATCTCCTTACTTCCGACTTATCCATATTACTGACTTGAGCGTCGGAGTGCCTACGGCTTCCACCACACCGGTGGGCAGTAACCTCATCGCTTTTACTACCCTTATTTTACAGGTTCGCTTGTGCCCTACATTTTCATTCTCGATTGTGGACCTCGACCGAAATCAGCGTCCATAATTTGGTGCCCACCGTGGGGCTTACTAAGCGAATCTCTTACAAAAATTAAACTCATTTGACTTACACACTACGAGCAACTGATAATGGCCTCAAGCGACGAGCAGACACCGGATCCCGTGGTTGCACAACTTACCATGCTCCAAGAACGTTTACAAGCTTTAGAAGAGGAAAATTTGACAATGCGAAACTCCAACGTAAGCTTACAGAAAAAGCTGGAACAGTTGTCATCCAATCCTCAGCATAACAACATTCATGGTCAGACCAGCGATCCAAGCGACCAAGGCAATCCGACGATCCTGCCCACATCCGATGGGCAAGACGACAACAAATCAAATCGTTGTTTGAACATTGGATGATCACTTAATTCAAAGATTAATTAATTGGATTAGATTGATTGAATAACATGCTTTGTGTGAATACATGGATGTGTTGTATGAATAATGTATATTGGATGGATATTAGATGGGTGAGGGCAATTTTGGAAATTATTGTAAAAAATTTAGAATTTATTAAATTGGACCTGCGTGTCAAACCTTTATCTCTCGATTCTTTGTAATTCTCTTCTCACCAATTCCCCTCAATGTAATGAGGTTTCTTTATTATATTATGTAATTGGGTAGAAGTTAGAATAGTGCTATCCGGGGAGAGGAAATGAAGTGATTTGTTCTAGGAACAATTTGTGAGATATCCATCCGCATATCATTATTAATTTATTTACCGCGCCTTATTATGCTTTTAGAATGCATGCTTAAGGGTGTATGATGAGACCTAATGAAATATAATCATTTGGTTGCCAATTACGTGAAAAACCCTCAACAAATATTAAGCGTTTTCCTTCCATTGAATGATTCATTCTCAAGATCCAAGATTGGCACTGGTTTTTTGGCCAAAGTCAAGACCTTTGTCCATCGCGGATGTGTTTGAATCATGAAAGCTTTGTTCCATATCGTATGTCTTGCCCAAGTTGTGATTTGTTAGCCAAAGTCAAGATCACTTCTTGTTCATCGACATTGATTACGAAGCTTTCCAATGTCAATGGGTCCCGCTTAACTGGAATCATTAAGCTTGTTGAGCCAAAGCCAAGGCTTAGTTGATTCAGAGGAAAAAGGTTAGGAAAATATTTTGGATATATTGGCATATATATTGGATATATATTTTGGAGGTCCACCTATCAGATCTAGGAATTGGATGAGATCCAATTGATCTTAGAGATCTACCTAGTTAAATATCATACAGCTTGTTGGCCAAAGTCAAGGTTGTGTGTTATTTAACGGGATCCTAGCCCACTAGGAAACTAGGTTTCCCGAGTACTCAACAGAGGGTTAGAGGCTCGCCGAAAAATAGTGGGAGGCCAGTATTGAATTTTCAATTTCGTTCAAATACTTGGCATTACGCACTTTCAAATTATTTCGTCAATTAAATATTTTTTAGTTGAACTAATATTATATTATTTTTCTTGTAACAGTTCGACTGTACCCAAATATCGTTAATTGAATAGTTTGACTATTGCAATTAAGATGGCTGGAAATATCGGAGTTAGAGATATTATCATGGCCGAAAATGTCTTTAATGGCGCGAACTTTCGTGATTGGGATATGAACCTCAGGATTATCCTGGGGGCTGAGAGGATGCTCTATACGATAGAGAGACCTCTCGGGCCTAAGCCCGGAAATGAGCAGCCGCTTGAGCTTGAGCTTTTGAAGATTCATAGCGATGATAACTCAACTGCTCAGTCCGTCATACTCGCTGCGATGACCCCTCAATTTCGTCACCTAAACAAGGGATTGGATCCCTATACTAGGATGGAAAAATTGAAGGACCTTCATCGATCTAACCTTAGATCACAAAGGTATAAATTACAGAAGAATATCTTTCGCTCTCGAATGTCAGAAGGTACATCTGTCGAGCACCATGTGTCGCAGATGATTGCTGACATCGAACAGCTGGGTCAGCTAGGCATAACCTTTGAGGCTGAGACTTCTATAGATTTGATCTTGCAGTCTCTTCCTGACAACTAGAATGGGTTCATCATGAACTACAATATGATGAACCAAAACCATACTCTTGGAGAACTGATGGAAATACTGCGTGAAGTAGAAAAAGAGCTATTGAAGGGCAAAAAGCGCGAGGCGCACTTCGCTTCAACATCTCAATCTCTGAAGGCTCGGCCCAAGGCAACTGGAGGTGTAAAGAAGAAGAAGAAGGGCAAGGCCAAATCGTCAAAGTCTTCAGGGAAGGCTAAAGACAAATCCCAAGATGTATGCCTGCAGTGTGTCAAACGTGGTCACTGGAAGTGTGACTGCCGTGAGTACAAGGCGCACATGAAGGAAATCAAAGCGGGCAAGGCACTGGCTTTAGGTATGTTTGTTATAGAAATAAACATGTCTACTTCTAGGTTTAAAAATTAGATTTTTGATTCTGGTTGTGGTACTCATATATGTACTGATGTGCAGGATCTGCGGATTAGCAGAAGACTGGCCTCAGGAGAGATTGACCTCCGCGTTGGAAATGGGACTCGAGTCGCTGTTTTGGCCGTTGGGACTTATATTTTGGAACTGCCCTCGGGGCATGTACTTAATCTTTCAGACTGTTATTATCTACCTAATTTGACTAGGAATATTATATATGTCTTTATTGGCCCAATGTGGCTATACTTTTGTTTTTAGAAACACTGGGTGTTTTATGTATAAAAATGATATGGATATATGTTGTGTTGATGTGAATAATAGTCTTTATATTTTGAATATAAATCAATCTCAAACATATAATATAACAAACAAAAGGCTTAAACTAAGTAACAAAGATGAAACTTATATGTGGCATTGTCGTTTGGGACACATTAACAAGACTCGCATATCCACACTTTCGAAGAGTGGGTACTTGGACGGATATTATCCAAATTCATATGACGTCTGTGAATCCTGTTTATTAGGCAAAATTCCTAAAACACCTTTTAGTGGTAAAGGTGTACGTGATACTTAACTATTAGCCCTCGTTCATAGTGACGTATGTGGGTCCATGTCTAGCCAGGCTAGAGGTGGATATGAATACTTCGTAACCTTTAGGATTTTGCATCGCGTTATGGTTATGTGTATCTTATGAGACACAAGTCGGAAACCTTTGAGAAATTCAAAGAGTTTCGACACGAAGTTGAAAAACAGACAGGCAAAAGTATTAAAACATTACGGTCGGACCGTGGTGGAGAATACTTGAGCAATGAGTTTCTTGATTACTTGAAAGAGTATGGTATTATTTCACAGAGGACTCCTCCCGAAACATCGCTTTTAAACGGTGTGTCCGAACGGAGAAACCTAACTTTGTTAGACATTGTAAGGTCGATGATGAGTCGCACATAGCTACCTATTTCCTTATGGGGATATGCATTGAACAGTGCAATACTTATTTTGAATAAGGTTCCGTCAAAGTCTGTTCAACAGACTCCGTATGAGATAATGAAAGGAACGAAACCGGGTTTCTCATTCCTGAAGATTTGGGGATGCTGGGCATACGTCAAACGTTTGGAAGGTACCAAACTAGAACCCAAATCGGATAAATGCCTATTTGTAGGATATCCTAGGGAAACCAAAGGATATTAATTCTATCACCCACAAGAGAACAAAGAATTTGTTGCTCTACATGCGGTTTTTCTTGAGAAGGAATTTCTAAATACAATGGTAAGTGGGAGGAAAGTAGAACTCGATGAAAATCGGAGTGATACTGTTCCTGACACAAAATCCTTAACGAAACATGAACAGTTCATTAGGGATGAGACTGTACCACAATATTCGAATACACAAGAACCGCATAGGTTGGAGAGAGTCAGAAAATAGCCTGAGAGGTATGGGTTTCTGATCTCACCTCATGTGGATATTAATCTTATTGAGGAAGACGAACCGGCTACGAATGAGGAAGCGATACAAGGTATCGACTCTGATTTATGGCAAGATGCCATGAAGTCCGAAATGGATTCCATGTACACCAACCAAGTTTGGACACTGATTGATGCACTAGAAGGCGTAAAGCCTATTGGTTGCAAATGGGTCTTCAAGAGAAAGACCGACATGGATGGCAACATACAAACGTACAAAGCTAGGCTTGTAGCGAAAGGGTATCGTCAACGACATGGTGTCGATTACGACGAAACTTTTTCACCTGTTGCCATGATTAAATCCATTCGGATAATGCTTGCTATTGCTGGATATTTCGATTATGAGATATGGCAGATGGACGCCAAAATCGCTTTCCTTAACGGAAACCTTTTGGAGGATGTTTATAGGCAATAGCCTGACGATTTTGTCGTACCAAAAAATGCAGACAAGGTTTGCAAGTTAAATCAATCCATTTATGGATTAAAGCAAGCATCGCATTCTTGGAACCAACGTTTTGATGAGATCATAAAAGAATATGATTTCGTTCAAAAAGAGGATGATCCTTGTGTATATAAGAAGGTTAGTGGGAGCGCACTGACATTCATTGTCCTTTATGTCAATGATGTATTGCTTATTGGCAATGACATTCCCATGCTACAATCGGTGAAAGCTTGGCTTTCATTAAAATTCTCCATGAAAGATCTGGGAGAAGCAGCTTTTATTTTAGGAATAAAGATCTACATTGATAGATCTAGAAAGCTGCTTGGACTCTCCTAGAGCACGTACATTGACAAAGTGTTGAAGAGATTCAACATGGAACAATCTAAGAGGGGACTATTGCCAATGTCATATGGTGTCACTCTATCTAAGGACATATGTCCTAAAACTCAAGATGAAAGAGACAACATGAGTCGGATCTCGTTCGCTTCAGCAGTCGGATCGATCATGTATGTTATGATATGTACGCGACCTGATGTCTCGTATGCTTTGAGCATGTGTAGTCGCTATCAGGCCGATCTAGGTGATGGTCACTGGATGGCGGTTAAGAATATCCTTAAGTATTTTAGACGAACTAAGGATGCTTTCTTAATCTATGGAGATGAAGAACTTGAGGTAACTAGGTTTATCGATGCAAGTTTCCAAACCGATAAAGACGACTGTAAGTCGCAATCCGAGTACATATTTTGTTTGAACAACAGAGCAGTAAGCTGGAAATCTTCCAAGCAAGAGACTGTTGCCGATTCAACAACAGAAGTGGAGTATATTGCTGCAGCTGAAGCAGCAAAAGAGGCAGTTTGGATTCATAAATTCCTAATTGGATTAGGAGTAGTTCCGTTAGCAGCTGAGCCCGTTCCATTGTATTGTGACAATAACGGGGCTATAACGCAGGCTAATGAACCGCGGTCTCATCAACGATCCAAGCACGTTCTTCGACGTTTCCATCTGATTCGTGAGATCATACATCGTGGCGATGTGAAGATCGAGAAGGTCGCATCAGAGGACAACATTGCAGATCCGCTGACGAAAGCTATTCCTCAGTAAAAATTTGAGCGACATGTACATAGTTCAGGTGTTAGATGTTTGAGTGACTGGCTATAGGCCAAGTGGGAGATTGTTGGACAATTATGACCCATAGCATCACTATTTGTAAAAGACATTGTGGTTTTTGTACAAATTAACTATTTGACAATGGAAATTGCATTTTATCATTTTGTAATTAGATTACCTGAATATATAAATGATAAAAGTCCTTATGATTAGTTCCAGATTATAAGATATGAGACAGTATCAATCCACTAAGGTTTAATCATTAAATATCCCTAGTCATAGTATTATCGAGACTGGACATCGAAAATACGGAATAGACTAGTATTGAACGTGTGCGCGTTGTGGGAGCATAACGACATAGTTCTCATATATTTAAGTATTAGATACTTATGCAAGTGTGATAGGAGGCTGTGTTTACCGATGGTTCTGTGTACGCCTCTTCTGGGTTTATTGAGAATCGTAGTGTATTAAGTGTGATGTCAAGACGGAAGTATCACTTCAGTCATATGGAGATGATGATCACGCGTGGATATAGAACCGGTTCTCTATTATGCTGTAACTATCGGGATAATATGACAAGGTCATGATTATCCGATTATAGAGACTAGTTGCTTGTGATCCGATATATGCTTCGTACGGGGCATACACTATTCCAGCCCCAGGCCTTGCATGTGACATCAGATAATGGATCGCAATACGCAATACTACGTATACTACGCCTGTTATAGATTATATATTCCTTAAAGAATATTTCTAGAGAATTGAGTAGGCACAACGCTTTGCTAGAAGCCAACCATGTCTCGTAAATCGATAAAAATGTGGTACCAAGTACGCACATATTCAGATAGTCCGACGACCGGATTTACTGCCAACATATCCAGGGATCTCATGGGTCGCTTCCCTAAGATTCACCGATGACGTATGACTCGAATATAATTAATCTAGGATTAATTATAAGAGAAAGAAAATTAATCTAGGATTAATTGCGGAGATATTTTATATTGGATAAAATTCTATTTGAAGAGAGAGAATGATTAATTCGGAATTAATCGATAAAATAATATATTCGATATATTAAATGAAATTATATTTCATAACGGAATTAAAATTGGATTTTAATTCAGGCGAACAAATTAATTTAGAATTAATTCGCGCTCGACTTTAATAGTGATTTTGCTAGGCATAATTATTTAATTAAATTTGATTTAATTACGTTGCAACGAAAAATTCGTTAATTCGGAATTAAAGAATCTGAGCCCGGGGTGTTTTGCGGGCCCACTTCGATTTTGAATCAAGTGGGGCCCACATCAAATCACATCATTGGTCACCTTTTTGTGATGGAAGTCACATCAACTTTGAGTGATGTGAGTTGAGTCACTTTTGGTGATGGAGGTGATTGAGAGCATTAAATGCAATTTTGGCTCTCAACACTTTTGGTTTTTGGTTTTGAATAAACCATATACAATTTTTGGTATTTGGATTAATTGTATTTGTTTTAGAAATAAAAACACGAGACAACAACAAAAAGCTCTCCTTTTCTTTCTCTCTTGGCCGTGAGCCTCCTTACATAAATAGGAAGATTTTGTTGCAAATCTCTTCCAAAGCTAGCACTTAAAGTTCACACTAAGGTGATAGGGAAACCTTCCCATTGAGTTTGGAATCTCAAATCACTCTTGCTTGGAGCTCAACATCATTCAAAGAAAGCTTGGAGCATTTCAAAGGAAGCAAAGTTTTTGTTATCAACACATCCTATAACCTTTCTTTGTAAGTATAATTCCGCTATACTTCATTTTTGTATTCACACTTTTATTATGCTTTTAATGTTATTGGGATGATCTTAAAGACCAACACCTACATCGGTAGAGGCCTTCCGGAACGAACTGCTATATGATAGTGGACTCTACAAGAAATTAACCAAGTTCCGATGCTACACCATGGACCAAGCCATGGCACGGGCCCAGGTGGAAATAAGATGGGAAGAGGATAAAAGAAATAAGAGAAGGGAGGACGTTCCGAATACATGAGTTGATAGAAGGCCTGTTACTCCTAGGCGACCCGATATGGTTACTCATTCTCATAGAAATCAATCATGTGGAGAGCGAAGGCCTTTCTACAAAGATATTGACAGGCGACCGAGGCCATATAGAAACCGAGAAGAAACCCCAGTAAGCAAACCCAGGCTCTCAGACTACAACTTTATAATTTCCCTGGGGGAATTGGTATCGATACTTAAAAAGATGGGGAATGAAGTGAAATGGCCTCCAAGTTCTAGAGACGGCTCCACCAAAAAAGACACTAGAAAGTGGTGTGAATTCCACCGATACTATGGACACACGACAGCAGAGTGTGTAGCCCTGAGGTCGGAGGTCCTAGAACTATTAAACAAAGGATTTCTGAGAGATTTGTGTTAGACATTATGACCCATAGCGTCACTGTTTTGTAAATGATATTGTATCATTGTACCAAATTAACTATGTGATAATGAAATTGCCCTTTTACCGTTTTGTAAAATTATTTACTTTGATATATTAATGGCAAAAGTCCATATGATTAGTTCCGTATTGAGATGATATGAGACAGTATCAATATAAAAGGTTTAATCATTAAATATCCCTAGTCGGAGTATTATCGAGATCGGAAATCGATAATGCGGAATAGACTAGTATTGCACTTGTGCGAGTTGTGATGGCACAACGGCATAGTTCTCATATATTTAAGTATTGGATACTTATGCAAGTGCGGTAGGAGGTTGTGTTTTACCGATGGTACGGAAAACAGCTTCGCTCTGGAAAGACCCCGCGGAATCCCATTGGTAGTATGTCTGCGTGTCTATGGGAGGCCGCATCAGGGTAGGTGTATATGGTCTTAACCTGAGACTTGCATCGCTAGTACTTGCGACAATCGGTAAACTTTGGTTGTGGTGGTTCGGGGCTTTAACCGGTTCTGTGTACACCTCTTCTGGGTTTATCGAGAATCGTAGTGTACTGGATGTGATGTCAAGATGGAAGTATCACTTCAGACATATGGAGATGATGATCACGCAGGATACAGAACTAGTACTCTATAAATAGGTTGCAACCGTCGGGACAATATGACCAGGTCAGGATTGTCCGATTTAAAGAGACTAGTTGTTTGATATCCGATATATGTTTCGTACGGGGCAGACACATTTCCAGCCCCAGGCCTAACATGTGATCGTCCGATACTGGATCGATATACGCGATACTGCGGTATACTACGCTTGATAAAGATCTAATATTCCAGTAAGAATATTTCTGGAGAATTGGGTAGGCATGGCGCTTTGCTAGAAGCCAACCTTGTCTTGTAAATCGGTAAAAACGTAGTACGAGGTACGTACGTGTTTGGATTATCCAACGACCGTATTTACTGCCAACATATCCGGAGATCTCTTGGGTCGCTTCCTGAAGATTCACCTATGATGTTTGATTCGAACTTTATTAATCTTGGATTAACTACGGAGAAACTTTATCTTGGATAAAATGCCTTATTAGGAGAGAGAGAGAGATCGATTAATTTGGAATTAATCGATAAAATAATATATTTGATATATTATTAAACGAAATTAGATTTCGACGCGGAATTAAAATCGGATTTTAATTCGGGCAAACGAATTAATTTAGAATTAATTCATTAGCGACTGAATAGTAATTCCGCAAGGCGTAATTATTTAATTCACGTCGCGACGGAAATTCGTTAATTCGGAATTAGCGAAACCGAGCCCGAAAGTGTTTGCGGACACATTCGTATTTTGAATCGAGTGGTATCCGCAAATCACATCGCGATATCTCAATACTTGATACGAATAGATGATGGATGTATCTAGTCACCTTTGATGGATGATACATTATCTCTATTCTCAAAGTAATGTAATGATGGCAAATGATGGATTTTCTTTTGGAGGGAAAACCTTTCACGGTTTTTGAAGGGTTTTTAATTAAAAATTCATTTTTGTATTTGATACATCATTGCTTCATTTGCTCACTCACGTTTTAAGAAACAAATTGAGAGAACAAAAATAAAAAGGCAATAACACTCTCTTCTCTCCTTCTTCTTCACTCAAGCCGTGAGCTTCATCCATGGCAGAAAATTGTTTTCTCCATTTTTGCTAGCACAACAAGGGATCAAAGGAGGTGATAGGGAAACACATTTGGAGCTTGGAGTACTAGAAGATTTGAGGCTTCTCACACTTTTGTTCTTGGCCGAAAACAGCTCAAAGATTTGCAACTTCTATCATTCTTGTTCTTGGCCGCATATCACCCACCTTGGAGGCTCAAGGATCCTCTTCACCATTTTCGTCACAAAGCTTTGTAAGTATGTTTCCGCCATCCTTCAAGCTTTGCATGTATGTTTTGTATTTCTATGGCTTAATCTTTCTTTGGGACTAATTATAGAAACCAACAATGGTATCATTGAGCCATGTTTAAGCATGAAATACATTAGGGTTAATTTGGGGAAAATTGATTGAAGCATGTTCTTGTGAAATTGGATGCTATAGTATGCTTATATGTATGTTATTTGATATATTACATGATCAATTTTAAGAAAAATGCATTGGATGATTTTTCCCCAAAATGTTGTCTTGGCCGAATGTGGAGGTGCTTCCATAGATTTGAAATTTTTCATGCACAATTTAAGATGACTTAAGCATGATTACATGTATGATATTTGATGTAATACATGATCAATTTTGAGAAAAATGCATTGGATGATTTTTCCCCAAAATGTTCATTTGGCCGAATGTGAGGTACTTCCATTAAGTTGAATTTTTGCATGCACAAGTTCATTGGATGATTTGAGTGTGCTTAAATGTTTGTAATATGATGTATTACATGATCAATTTTGAGAAAAATGCATTGGATATTTTTTCCCCAAAATTGATGCCTTGGCCGAATGTGTAGGTCATTTTAGATTTGGAATTTTTCATGCACAAGTTTATAAGATGACTTAAGCATGATTAAATGTATGATATTTGATGTAATACATGATCAATTTTGAGAAAAATGCATTGGATGATTTTTTTCCCTAAAGTTGATGCTTGACCGAAAATGGAGGTCTTTTCACTTTATTGAATTTTTGCTTTCAAGTTCATTAGATGACTTAAAATCAATACGGATGATAGATTAGTGATTCAATTGGATTGAAAAACAAATCGAACCGCAAAAATCTCTCTTGGCCGAATACAACATGACATGTTAAAGGACTTGATTTTTGTTCAAATAAATGTTAGACAAGTGTTTTGAACAATTGATGATTAATAAATTAAATTGGTGTTTTTGAAATATTTGGTTTAATGAATTAATCATGCAATTACACTTTAATCAATTGAATTTTAAAATTTGGAATATTAAAATTTGATTATGGGCTTTTATGTTTAATTGGGCCTTATGGGCTTGAAATTGATTTTATGGCACTTAAGGGTGATTCCTTATTTGGGCTTGGTAATTGGGTTTGACCCACATTGACCAAAGCCCAAGCCTTTATAAATCAATTGAAAGCCCATCGGACTTTAATTAAACACACATTGGATGTTAGTTGGGCTTGGAGACCCAATTGATAAGATTTAGAATCTAATCTTTAAAAGCACAATAAAAGTGTAAACATTTAATTTGGAATTAAATAAAATGAATTAATATTGAATGCGACTTAAATTGGATTTAACGGGTAGTTCGATATAATTCATGAATTCGTACCTTATGTACTTATTCTCAAACGAGTTGGACTCGCGCAAAATCAAACCGTTGATTGAACATTGGATGATCACTTAAACAAAGACTAATTAATTGGATTTGATTGGTTGTATAGCATGTCTTGAATGATATACATGTATGTGATGAATGAATGGTGTATAGCGGATGGATATTAGAAGGGAAAGGGTAATTTTAGAAATTATTGTAAATTTAGAATTTATAAATTGGACCTGCGTGTCCAGCCTTATCTCTTTTATCTCTTTGTATTCTCTTCTACCTAATTCCCCTCAATGTAAATGAGGTTTCTCTTATTGTATTATGTAATTGGGTAGAAGTAGAATATTGCTAGCGGGGAGTGGAAAGGAGTGATTTGTTCTAGGAACAAATTGTTTTATATATCCATCCGTATATCACTATTAATTATTTTATGCACTTATGATGTTTTAGAAGCATGCTTAAGGGTGTATGATGATGAGAGACCTAACAAAGATAATAAATTGGTTGCCAATTACGAATAAATCCCTCAATTTATATTAAGCAATTATCCTTCCATTGAATGATTCTTGTTCAAGATCCAAAATTGACATTGGTTTGTTGGCCAAAGTCAAGACCTTTGTCAATTGAGGATGTACTTGAATCATGAAAGTTTTGTTCCACATCGGTGTCTTGTCCAAGTTGTGATTTGTTGGCCAAAGTCAAGATCACTTCTTGTCCAACGACATTGATTACGAAACTTTCCTTGTCAATGGGTCTCGCTTAACCGGAATCATTAGGTTTGTTGTGCCAAAGCCAAGGCCTAGATGGTTCGGAGGATATGGTTAGGAAAATGTATTAGATACATTGGCATAAGTAAATATACATATGTTTTGGACTTGGATGTCCACCTAACCGGATCTAGGAATTGGATGAGATCCAATTGATCTTTGAGATCTACCTAGTTAAATAGCATACAGCTTGTTGGCCAAAGTCAAGGTTGTGTGTTATTTAACGGGATCCTAGCCCACTAGGAAATAGGATTTCCCGAGTTCTCAACAGAGGGTTAGAGACTTGATAAAAATAGTGGGAGGCTAGTATTGAATTTGCAATTTCATTCAGATACTTAGCCTTACGCGTCTTTCAAATTTATTTCGTCTATTTATTAAAATTAGTTGGACTAATACATTGTTATTTTATTTGACAGTTTGACTGTACCCATTTTATCGTTAACTAGATAGTTGGACTATCGTAGTTGAGATGGCTAGCAAGGTAAATGTCCGAGACATCATCATGGGTGACAATGTCTTTAAGGGACAAACTTCGCTGATTGGGAAATGAACCTGAGGATAGTCCTTGGGGCTGAGAGGATGCTGTACACTATACAAACACCTCTCCCGCCTAAGCCCACTGACCCACTTGAGCTGGAGTTATGGAAAACTCACAGCAATGATTGTGATACAGCTCAGGCTATTATGTTAGCTTCGATGACTCAGCACTTTCGTCGCCAGAATAGTATGATGGCTAGACTTCGAGATCTCCACCGCTCCAACAAGCGGATGGAAAGGTACGAGTTGGTGAAGAAACTCTTCCGCGCCCGAATGACTGAAGGCGCATCAGTTGAGGCCCACGGGGCTCAAATGATCGCCGATATTGATTTGTTGGCCAATATGGGAATAGTCTTGGAGGCTGAGCTGACCATAGATTTGATCTTACAGTCACTTCTGATACTTGGAGACAAATCATAATCAACTATAAGTTGATGGATACGGATGACACTCTTGGAGAGCTGTTATCCATTTGAAGGAGTCTGAAAAAGAACTCCAAAAAGGGGGCAAGCGCGAGGCGCACTTTACATCGACCTCTCAGAGGCCAAAGGCTGGGCCCAAAGCTACTGGAGGGGTGAGGAAGAAGAAACATAAGAAAAAGGGTAAAGGCAAGTTGACAAAAGCTTCTGGGAAGCCAAGGGACAAATCTCAAGATGTCTGCCTCAACTGCGGCAAGAAGGGTCACTGGAAACGTGACTGCCGAATGGGCAAAGGACAAAAAGGATATCAAGGCAGACAAGGCACTAGCCTCTGGTATGTTTGTTATTGAGATAAATATGACTACTTCTAGTTTTAAAAATTGGATTTTTGATTCTGGTTGTGCGCTCATATTTGTACTGATTTGCAGGATCTGCACGATAGCAGGATGATGGCTTCAGGGGAGATTGATCTACGAGTCGGAAACGGAACTCCAGTTGCTGCTTGTTGGCTGTAGGGACTTTTGTTTTGGAATTGCCCTCGGGGCATATGCTTAAACTTTTGAACTGTTATTATATACCTAGTTGACTAGGAATATCATATCTGTATCTTTGTTAACCCAGCATGGGTACACTTTTGTATTTAGAAAAACTGGGTGTTATTTATATAAAAATGATGCAGAAATTTGCACTGCTGTAGCAAATAATGGGCTTTATATTTTGAATATAAATGAATCTCCTAAAATAAAATACAAACAAAAGGCTCAAAAAGAGTAATCTAAAAGATGAAGCTTACATGTGGCATTGTCGTCTAGGACACATAAACAAGACTCGCATATCCACACTTTCGAAGAGTGGGTACTTGGACGGATTTGATCTTAATTCATATGATGTCTGCGAATCTTGTCTTTTAGGCAAAATGCCTAAAACACCTTTTAGTGGTAAAGGTGAACGTACCACGGAACTGTTAGCCCTCGTTCATAGTGACGTATGTGGGCCCATGTCTAGCCAGGCTAGAGGTGGATATCATTACTTCGTAACCTTTACGGATGATGCATCTCGTTATGGTTATGTGTATCTAATGAGACACAAGTCGGAAACTTTTGAGAAATTCAAAGAGTTTCGACACGAAGTAGAAAAACAAACGGGCAAGAGTATCAAGACATTGCGGTCGGACCGTGGTGGCGAATACTTAAGTTATGAGTTTCAAGATTACTTGAAAGAAAATGGTATTCTTTCACAGTGGACTCCTCCTGGAACACCGCAATTAAACGGTGTGTCTGAACGGAGAAACCGTACCTTGTTAGACATGGTAAGGTCGATGATGAGTCAGACTGAGCTACCAATATCCTTCTGGGGATACGCATTAACCAGTGCGGTACTTATTTTGAATAAGGTTCCGTCAAAGTCTGTTGAACAGACTCCATATGAGAAATGGACAGGAAGGAAACCAGGTTTCTCTTTCCTGAAGATTTGGGGATGCTGGGCATATGTTAGACGTTTGGAAGGTACCAAACTAGAACCCAAATCAGATAAATGCCTTTTCGTGGGATATCCTAAGGAAACCAAAGGATATTACTTCTATCACCCACAAGAGAACAAAGTGTTTGTTGCTCTACATGCATTTTTCCTTGAGAAGGAATTCCTAGATGCAGTGGTAAGTGGGAGGAAAGTGGAGCTCGATGAAAATCGTAGTGATACTGTTCCTGGCAATGAATCATGACGGAACATAAACAGACCATCCAGGATGAGTCTGTACCACAATCTTCAGATACACAAGGACCGCGTAGGTCGGAGAGAGTCAGGAAGGTACCTGAGAGGTATGGGTTCCTGATCTCGCCTCATGTAGATATTAATCTTATTGAGGATAATGAACCGACTACGTATGAGGAAGCAATACAGAATATTGATTCCGCTTTATGGCAAGATGCCATGAAGTCCGAGATGGATTCCATGTATGCCAACCAAGTTTGGACACTGGTTGATGCACCAGAAGGCGTAAAGCCTATTGGATGCAGATGGATCTTCAAGAAGAAGACCGACATGGATGGCAACGTACAAACGTACAAAGCTAGGCTTGTAAAAAGGGGTATCGTCAACAATATGGTATTGATTATGACGAAACTTTCTCACCCGTTGCCATGATTAAATCCATTCGGATAATGCTTGCAATAGCTGCATATTTCGATTACGAGATATGGCAGATGGACGTTAAAACCGCTTTCCTTAACGGAAACCTTTTGGAGGATGTTTATATGCAACAACCTGACGGTTTTATCGTACCTAGACTTGCAAACAAGGTTTGTAAGTTAAATCGATCCATTTATGGATTGAAGCAAGCATCACGGTCATGGAATCAGCGTTTTGATGAGATCATAAAAGAATATGATTTCGTACAAAACGATGATGACCCTTGTGTATACAAGAAGGTTAGTGGGAGAGCACTGACTTTTATTGTCCTTTATGTCGACGACGTATTGCTTATAGGCAATGACATTCCCATGCTAACGTCGGTGAAAGCTTGGCTTTCATTAAAATTCTCCATGAAAGATCTGGGAGAAGCAGCCTTTATTCTGGGAATAAAGATCTACCGGGATAGATCTAGAAAGCTGCTTGGACTCTCCCAGAGTACATATATTGACAAAGTGTTGAAGCGATTCAACATGGATCAATCCAAGAAGGGATTGATGCCAATGTCACGTGGTATCCTTCTGTCTAAGGACATGTGTCCTAAACTAAAGAAGAGAGAGATAACATGAGTCGGATACGTTCGCCTCGGCAGTCGGATCGATCATGTATGCCATGATATGTACGCGACCTGATGTGTCATATGCTTTAGCATGTGCAGTCGCTATCAGGCCGATCCAGGTGAAGGTCACTGGATGGCTGTTAAGAATATCCTTAAGTATCTTAGACGAACTAAGGATGCTTTCTTAATTTATGGAGGTGGAGAACTTGAGGTGTCTGGATACACCGATGCAAGTTTCCAAACCGACAAGGACGACTTCAAGTCGCAATCCGGGTACATTTTTTGTTTGAATAACGGAGCAGTGAGCTGGAAATCTTCCAAGCAAGATACTGTTGCCGATTCAACAACAGAAGCGGAGTATATTGCTGCATCAGAAGCAGCAAAGGAGGCAGTTTGGATCCGAAAATTCCTAATCGGATTAGGAGTAGTTCCGTTAGCTGCTGAGCCCGTGCCATTGTATTGTGACAATAACGGGGCTATAGCACAAGCTAAGGAACCAAGGTCTCATCAACGATCCAAGCATGTTCTTCGGCGTTACCATCTGATTCGGGAGATTATACATCGTGGCGATGTAAAGTCGAGAAGGTCGCATCGGATGACAACATTGCAGATCCGCTGACGAAGGCTGTTCTTCAGCAAGTGTTTGAACGACATATACATAGTTCAGGTATTAGATGCTTGAGTGACTGGCTATAGGCCAAGTGGGAGATTGTTAGACATTATGACCCATAGCGTCACTGTTTTGTAAATGATATTGTATCATTGTACAAAATTAACTATGTGATAATGAAATTGCCCTTTTTGCCGTTTTGTAAAATTATTTACTTTGATATATTAATGGCAAAAGTCCATATGATTAGTTCCGTATTGAGATGATATGAGACAGTATCAATATAAAAGGTTTAATCATTAAATATCCCTAGTCGGAGTATTATCGAGATCGGACATCGATAATGCGGAATAGACTAGTATTGCACTTGTGCGAGTTGTGATGGCACAACGGCATAGTTCTCATATATTTAAGTATTGGATACTTATGCAAGTGCGGTAGGAGGTTGTGTTTTACCGATGGTACGGAAAACAGCTTCGCTCTGGAAAGACCCCGCGGAATCCCATTGGTAGTATGTCTGCGTGTCTATGGGAGGCCGCATCAGGGTAGGTGTATATGGTCTTAACCTGAGACTTGCATCGCTAGTACTTGCGACAATCGGTAAACTTTGGTTGTGGTGGTTCGGGGCTTTAACCGGTTCTGTGTACACCTCTTCTGGGTTTATCGAGAATCGTAGTGTACTGGATGTGATGTCAAGATGGAAGTATCACTTCAGACATATGGAGATGATGATCACGCAGGATACAGAACTAGTACTCTATAATAGGTTGCAACCGTCGGGACAATATGACCAGGTCAGGATTGTCCGATTTAAAGAGACTAGTTGTTTGATATCCGATATATGTTTCGTACGGGGCAGACACATTTCCAGCCCCAGGCCTAACATGTGATCGTCCGATACTGGATCGATATACGCGATACTGCGGTATACTACGCTTGATAAAGATCTAATATTCCAGTAAGAATATTTCTGGAGAATTGGGTAGGCATGGCGCTTTGCTAGAAGCCAACCTTGTCTTGTAAATCGGTAAAAAGTAGTACGAGGTACGTACGTGTTTTGGATTATCCAACGACCGTATTTACTGCCAACATATCCGGAGATCTCTTGGGTCGCTTCCTGAAGATTCACCTATGATGTTTGATTCGAACTTTATTAATCTTGGATTAATTACGGAGAAACTTTATCTTGGATAAAATGCCTTATTAGGAGAGAGAGAGAGATCGATTAATTTGGAATTAATCGATAAAATAATATATTTGATATATTATTAAACGAAATTAGATTTCGACGCGGAATTAAAATCGGATTTTAATTCGGGCAAACGAATTAATTTAGAATTAATTCATTAGCGAACTGAATAGTAATTCCGCAAGGCGTAATTATTTAATTCACGTCGCGACGGAAATTCGTTAATTCGGAATTAGCGAAACCGAGCCCGAAAGTGTTTGCGGACACATTCGTATTTTGAATCGAGTGGTATCCGCAAATCGCATCGCGATATCTCATTACTTGATACGAATAGATGATGGATGTATCTAGTCACCTTTGAGGGATGATACATTATCTCTATTCTCAAAGTAATGTAATGATGGCAAATGATGGATTTTCTTTTGGAGGGAAACCTTTCACGGTTTTTGAAGGGTTTTTTAATTAAAAATTCATTTTTGTATTTGATACATCATTGCTTCATTTGCTCACTCACGTTTTAAAAACAAATTGAGAGAACAAAAATAAAAAGGCAATAACACTCTCTTCTCTCTCTCTTCTTCTTCACACGCAAGCCGTGAGCTTCATCCATGGCAGAAATTGTTTTCTCCATTTTTGCTAGCACAACAAGGATCAAAGGAGGTGATAGGGAAACGCATTTGGAGCTTGGAGTACTAGAAGATTTGAGGCTTCTCACACTTTTTTCTTGGCCGAAAACAGCTCAAAGATTTGCAACTTCTATCATTCTTGTTCTTGGCCGCATATCACCCACCTTGGAGGCTCAAGGATCCTCTTCACCATTTTCATCACAAAGCTTTGTAAGTATGTTTCCGCCATCCTTCAAGCTTTGCATGTATGTTTTTTGTATTTCTATGGCTTAATCTTTCTTTGGGACTAATTATAGAAACCAACAATTTGCTCACTGAAAATGGGAAAGCAACCTTGGCACGAAGGGATGAGAGAGATGGTCATGGAGAAACTCCAACTCCACCGCCACCAATCAACAACACCGTTAATGTTATTTCGAGAGGATCAGAAATCAGTGGAATCCTTATTCGGCGGAAAAACGACATTCGAGGGCTCTTACTAGCAGTATTTCTCTACTACAATGGCTGTAGAGAAAATGTTCACCAATTTGACTATGGATTTCTCAGACGACGGAGATTCACACAATTTAAATCCTCACCACGATGTTTTGTCATCTCCCTACAAGTGGCAAACTTTATTACAAGCGAGTGTTGGTCGACACGGGCTCCTCAGCCAATATCATTTTCTCTACAGCCCTCGCAGATATGGGAGCCGAGTTAGATAAAATAAATAGGCGGATGACAGTGTTTAGTGGAGAGCAAAAATTCACAATGGGAGAAATATCCCTCCCAGTCTACGTAGCAGGAGTCAATAAAGCATTGCTGGGAGCAGAATCACGTTACCCGTTAATGGAGAAGTTGGTATTCGCCCTAATTACGACTGCAAGAAAGCTTAGACCTTACTTTCAGGGACATCCGATCACGGTATACATGACATATCCTTTGAGAAGCATACTCTATAAACCAGAACTTTCAGGGAGATTAATGAAGTGGGCAATCGAACTTGTGGAACATGATATATCATACCTCCCTAGGACCGCTATCAAATCTCAAGCTTTAGCAGACTTTATGGCCGACTTCACTCCCGGCCTACTTGCTGCAGCTGAAACCGATGTCTGCTCTATTTATTTGATAAATCATTGGAAACTCGCAGTCGACGGATCCAGTAACAAAAAGAGGTGCGCTTTGGGATTATGATTACTACTCCGGAAGGCGACATTCTACAGCAAGCAATCAAGTGCGGTTTTAGAGTTACCAACAACGAGGCAGAGTACGAGGCACTTATTGCAGGGTTGTCCTTAGCCAAAGAACTAGGAGCCAGGAAGATATAAGTGAAGTCTAATTCTCAGTTGATCGTCAATCAGATCCAGGGGTCCTATCATGCATGAGGTTTACAGATGGCATCATACTTACAAAAGGTAAAGGATATTCAATCGACATTTGAAGAATTCACCATAACCCAAGTCCCAAGAAGCGATAATTCCCAAGCAGATGCTCTGCCCATCCTTGGATCAATAATGGAAAGAGACAAACCACACACAATACCAGTAGTATATTTGAACTGGCGGGCAATTTGGAAGGAAGAAACGATAGTCGCATCTGTCGGTTCAGTCGACACTTGGATGTCACCTATCATTAAGTATTTGCAGGAGGGCATGCTTCCAGAAGACAGAATGTAAGCCAGAAAAGTCCAGAGACAGTCTGCAAGGTTCGCGATATTCAAAGGTCAGCTGCTAAGAAGATCACTTTTAGGACCTTACTTGAAGTGCCTCACACACGATGAAGCACATCATGTGTTGACGGAGCTGCACAAGGGAGAATGTGGGAACCACTCCGGCAGAAGGAGCTTGGCCCTTCGAGCCCATTAGACAGGATACTACTGGCCGACAATTAGGTCTGACTCAACTGAATTCACTAAAAGGTGCGACAAGTGACAAAGGTTTGCTCCAAATCCATATCTCCCACAAGAAAAACTCAATCGCCAGGCCAGTGTGTCTATATGCTAGTGATGACAGATTATTACTCAAAGTGGATCGAAACTGAATCATTCACTAGAATAGGCGACAAGGAAGCACAAACATTCATTTGGAAGAATATCATCTTTCAGTTTGGCATACCATGAGAAATCGTGACTGAAAATGGCTCTCAATTCATCAACCATTATTTTCAATACTTCTGCAGGAATTGGGGCATAAAATTGAGCTTTTCAACCCCACGCTTCCCACAAGTGAACGGCCAGGCCAAATCATCCAACAAAACGATTCTGAATACTTTGAAGAAAATATTAGAGAAGGCAAAAGGCGCTTGGGCGGATGAACTTCCAGGGGTGTTGTGGTCATACAGGACGACAATTCGATCTTCAACAGGCGAAATCTCATTCACACTGGCATTTGGAACGGAAGCAGTAATACTACTGACTGAAGAGCCATCCCGTCCCCACGTTACCAATGGCTTGACGATGAAACTAATCAACAGCTCATGAATTTCAATCTCGACACGATTGATGAATTAAGGGACCAAGCTTCCATTCGACTGGCTGCTCATCAACAGAGGATGGCCAGATACTTCGACAAAAACATCAGGAGCAGGACATTCAAGGAGGGAGATTGGGTCATACGCATAGTATTCCAGAACATAAATGATGTTGAGATGGAAAGTTGGGACCAAATTTGGAAGGCATACCATTTGGAAGGTCCATACCTCGTCACAAAAGTTGTCGGGAGAGAAGCCTACAAGCTACAAACCATGGAAGGGACTCCCATCCGTAACAGTTAGAACGCCGTTCATCTTAAGCGATTCATCTGGTAACAATTATGTTTTGTTATTTTCTAAGACAGTTACCTTTCGAAATACTTAGTTATCTTTCAAAATATGAAATAAGGAAATTTGTAGAAGTCATTCGACTGATTGCAATAAAAATTCATCAGTTAAAATCATTCGTTAGGGACTCACCCTCATACGACAAAATAAAGTGCCTTGCTCAAAATTTCGGCGTATCACCTTTTCATTCGACAACGCAGTTTTACTTTATACAAAATGTTAACAAAAACCTACATTAGAATCTCAAATCCTTAAACTTCAAAGGCACTGGTTGGTCCTTCTTCGGTAGTCCCTGGAATACTGGCAATAACATCTTCTTGAACTTCAAGCTCCATCCTAGATTCCGTATCGACAACGGCCGGTCCAACATCCTCTCATTCCTCCAATTGTTCCTCGATCCTTCCCATTTATGCTTCAGGAACTGCCACTGGCTTTACCTCCCATCATCCTCTGTCGACGAGGAAATACCAGCTACACGTCTTTCGTATTCTCGAATCCACTTCTCAGGCTTCCAGTCTACATGTTTCCCAGCAAGATATTCCTTTATCAAATCATATCTGTCTTTCATCATGGAATCGATGGCAATTTCCTCCATTTGCTCTAACAAATTATTCTTTTTCCTTCTTTACGCTTTCAAAACTTTACTTATAACTGTCGATCGTTAATTCAGACGTTTCCTTCTCCATCTTTAAAGTAGCCTTAACCTCCTTCAACTCATTCTCAAGCCTTTTTTCCTTTCTTTGGGAAGCAACCAACCCGGACTTCAGATCTGAAGCCTCATTCCTCACCACTGACAATGTTTTTTCCAGCTCCCTGATCCTTCTTTGACTAGATTCCGTATTTTTTCGCATGTACAGACTACATTCCAATGCCTGAAAAACCCAAGTCAGAGGTCATTCGACAAAAAAAAAAAAATTTGCTATACTCATTTGATAGTTCAAAGTTATGGCTTTCCTCATGGCCTCCACCGAACCGATCCGTGTTAACCTTTCTTCATCCCCCTCTAGAAGAAGCCCATCCACAAATGAATCGATGCTTGAGGGATCAGAGATTGCAGTCGACTCGTGAGGAACCTTTAAAATGAGGTTATCAGCGTCTTCCTCCACTTTGGTAATGGATTTCCTTTTCTTCCCTGAGGAATTCATTTCAGCCGACTTCCCATTTTCCACGACAGCCTCACTTGAGACGACTTCTTTTGGTTGAGTACCAGTTTCTTTCTCGACTTCTGGCTCTTTCAGCTCCAACTTCCTTGCTTTCCTCTGGCTATTCATTTCATCGAGTGAGGCTACTGTAAATAGTCCAGTCATCATATCCTCTGCGTATAAAAGTTCTTCAGGTTTTAGGGGCTTTCGAAATTTAGACTCTCCGTATAACTCTCGATACGACCATCTACAATTTATCACGGGCAATATGTCGTTACAAAAGGCCAAAAGTGTACCTTCTCCTTCTCGGTTGTGAATATCCTTCCACAACAGAGTCGCCCTCAATCTTTTCTCCACTAATATGGTTCTATAGTACCTTTCTTCAGCCGGTAAAAGTTAGAATCGCTCAGGTGTTGGAAATTATTCGAGCAGTCGAAACAAATGATGTATTTCGCAAGGGATCTGCAGCAACAAATGCATGGTTATTCAAAATTTGTAGGAAGATTTGAATATTAAACATTAAAGAAGGAACAATACTCTTTCGACAAACTCCAATATTCTGGGATTCGACTAGCCCCGACCGATCCAAATATACCCTCACCCATTGCAAAGAAATAATCGGACTGCCAATTTCCCCTATCATTAGTCGGCAATCCGGTAACTAAATGCGCCTTCCTGTTACGAAGAATCTGCGTATATTTTCCTTTCTCCCTCAAGTGTTCTTTCAGGTAGTATGTGGCCAAGACATCCTTCACCTCAAAAAGTACTCATAATTCGAAAGACATACATTCAATCGACAATAAAATCCTCCATGCATTAGGCATCAACTGAGAAGGAGCGACCTCAAAATGATCCAGAACCTCCCAAACTAGTCTTGGTATAGGGAACCACAGCCCATCAGAGAATGGACGCACGTAGAATCCTATCCACCCCGGAACTTTATAATCAATCCTCTCACTCGACAAAGGTACCCTTAGTTCCAAAGAGTCGGGAAACCTATACTTGCACATGAGTTCCCTTAGCAGTTTTTCGCTCATTCGACTAGCGGGATTCTAAGATAATAAATTAGTAGGTTCACTTGTACTAGGTAATTCGCTCGACTCTCCAACTGCTGGTAAAGTCCTTAGTGGTATGGCCTCGATAGGGACCTCCTGGGATGGCCTAGCCAAGGTAACTATACCAGCCTCAATCACCTTTGATATGACCAATCTTTATATACTTCATCCTCCTTCGTCTCACTCGAAGAAGATCCGACATAACTATCAATCTTAGCACCTAAGCTGCCTAAGGATTCTTCACTCAGACATCCTCCAAACAACAAGCATATAAACACTAAACTCCATAGCAACCTATTTCCTAAAGATCAAAACCCACAAACACAATTCTGAAAATATTTCCTAAATCCTAAAAATCAAACAGCCTATATTATCGAAGAACAACTTGAATCTACACTATGAATGTTTAAAGAAAAGGAAGGACAAGAGATGGGTTTTTGAAGAATACCTTGAAGGCTTGAGAGCTTTCCCAACACGATCTTTGAAAGGAAATTTTGAGAATGTGGCAAATGAACGCTCGATGCTCTCTTATACACCCTTCCATTTTGGAGCCTCAAATTCCCGCCAAAAATCCCTAGAAACTTACACTATGGTTTTACGTTAGATAGCTGAAAAGAAGCCGAGAAGAATCCTATCGTCGAATAAGAAGCTGCATAAAAAAGCCTAGCGAGGAAAACTATGTCATTCGACATAACACACCCTGAATATCTTGGTTTAAAAGAACTCTCTCAATCCATGCGACATGTGGAGAGAAGTTACTCCTGAACCTCTGTCTGGTTCAATCGACAAGGGACATCCCCCGAGTGACTCGTGTCGAGTCAGAAATGATTATGCAATTCACTCATTTTATACGACATGTCGAGTGAAATTGCTCCTGAACCATCATCTGGTTCAGTCGACATGAGACATTCCCCAGGAGACTCATGTTGAGTCAAATGAAGACATGGACTCCTTACAGTCCATATGACGCGATGTCATGTGAAATAACTCATGAACCAACATCTGGTTCAGTCGACAGGGGACATTCCCTAGGAGACTCATGTTGAGTCAAATGAAGACATGGACTCCCTACAGTCCATAAGACGCAATGTCGTGTGAAATAACTCATGAACCTCCATCTGGTTCAGTCAACAGGGGACATCCCCCGAGTGACTCGTGTCGAGTAAAAAATGATTATGCAATTCACTCGTTTCATATGACATGTCGAGTGATATTGCTTCTGAACCATCATCTGGTTCAGTCGACAGGGGACATTCCCTAGGAGACTCATGTTGAGTCAAATAAAGACATGAACTCTCTACAGTCCATAAGACGCAATGTCGTGTGAAATAACTCTTGAACCTCCATCTGGTTCAGTCGACAGGGGACATCCTCTGAGTAACTTGTGTCGAGTCAAAAATAATTATGCAATTCACTCGTTTCATACGACATGTCGAGTGAAATTGCTCATGAACCATCATCTGGTTCAGTCAACAGTGGACATTCCCCAGAGACTCATGTTGAGTCAAATGAAGACATGGACTTCCTACAGTCCATACGACGTGATGTCGTGTGAAATAACTCTTGAACCATCATCTGGTCCAGTCGACATGGGACATTCCCTAGGAGACTCATGTTGAGTCAAATGAAGACATGGACTCCCTACAGTCCATACGACGTAATGTCGTGTGAAATATCTCCTGAACCTCCATCTGGTTCAGACGACAGGGGACATCCCCCGAGTAACTCGTGTCGAGTCAAAAATGATTATGCAATTCACTCGTTTCATACGACATGTCGAGTGAAATTGCTCCTTATCCATCATCTGGTTCAGTCGACAGGGGACATCCCCCATGAGACTCATGTTGAGTCAAATAAAGATATGGACTCCCTACAGTCTATACGACGCAATTTCGTATGAAATAACTCCTGAACCTCCATCTGGTTCAGTCGACTGGGGACATCCCCCGAGTGACTCGTGTCGAGTCAAAAATGATTATGCGATTCACTCGTTTCATACGATATGTCGAGTGAAACTGCTCCTGAACCATCATCTGGTTCAGTCGATAGGAAACCCCCCTAGGGACTCATGTCGAGTCAAATGAGGTCATGGACTTCCTTCACTCCATACGACATGTCGAGACAAATAATTACCATTCCTCCCTTAATCCATATGACTATGTCGACTGAGGTTACCTCATGAACCACCATATGTATCAATCAACCAGGAACACCCAATGAAATAACTATAACGAGACAATTGAGTCAGACTCCCTCAGTCCGTACGACGGAGCATCACGTTGATTAAATTTTAAGCCTCTAGGATCAGCAAAACGACTACCCATATCCTGACTCATTCGACATGCACGAAGGTACTCTCCAAGTCTGGGACTTCTAGACTTAGAGAGTAGGGGACAAACTGTACGGGACAAAATTGGGCCAAGGGTAAAATCGATATTTCACTTCTGGGCCAACCACGAGACCAGAGATCCAAGGCCCACTATCAAAATCTAGCCCAAAGCCCACCACACTGACTTATCAGCTCAGGATGACCGTTAAGCCATCAGTTACAGGACATAAACACCTTCATCAAGCCATCAGTTACCAGCATAAACACCTTCATCAAGCCATTAGTTACCAGACATAAAACCTACCATTAAGTCATCAGTTACAGTGACCCCAACGAGTAGAAGATAGACCCCACATCAGGGGGGCTATAAAAGAGAAGAGTCACGACAAACAAATGGAGGAAAAGAGGATCAGATTGCACTACTACCTATCATCGTATAAATCGTAATACCCTGCCCTCACACGGCAATCAAACAGAGACTGAGGTAATTTCAGGCCTTAATCTCCTTACTCCGACTTATCCATATTACTGACTTGAGCGTCGGAGTGCCTACGGCTTCCACCACACCGGTGGGCAAAAACCTCATCGCTTTTACTACCCTTATTTTACAGGTTGCTTGTGCCTTACATTTTCATTCTCGATTGTGGACCTCGACCGAAATCAGCGTCCACAATATGCATGAAAATAAATTAATTGGATTAATTGTTTAATTATTTAAAATTTAGAAATTCAAATTATTATATGGCTAGATAAGTACATTATATTTTCCCTTTGTATATCGGATGGAAACCCGGACGTAAATTCCATAGTCAATTCCGAATGGATAGTAGTTTGGTCTGCACTCGGATACAATTCGACGTACCATTGGAATCTATAAGACGTTTATTTTAATTAAATAGTTTAATTAAAATATTTTATCCTTTATTTGAATTTCAAATTTTAAACTTATTAGCGAGCTAAAATTTTAAGATTTAAAATTAATTAGGTCACTAAAACACACTTAGTTAATTACATTAATTTAGTGATATATTAGTTTGGACTATTAAGAATTAGTGGTAAAATTTTAAGAGTTAATGGAATTGTCAATAATTTTACACTAGTGTAAATAGAGTTATGTTTTAGTCGCACATGAACTTGTAGACACTAGTGGATTAAAATATTAGATATTTAAAGTAGAAACTTTTAATTTCAAAATAGTGGGTGGGAGTGAGATATACGACAATATATCCCGCGATCTCGATTGTTAGTCTGAAAATGTGAGATTCAAAAGGTGCATCGAGATGACTTTGTTTTCGTCCCCCTACGGATGTTGTCCTTTTTGGGTCAATATCAAGTTTAGATTCCGAGAGGATATGAATTCTAGATGTATCTGGTGAACTAACCTACCCTACGGTGGTACTTCACTAGTTAAATCTAAGGATTTCGAAATAATGGTTACACCCACAAATGGATGATTAAATGTTAATCAAAATTTCTTGATCGAATCAAACAGTGGTTGATTAATATAGGAATAAAAAGTTATTCCAACATATATTAATCAATTGAGATTGTCTCGATCTATCATGCAAATACTTGACCTACCATACAACGACACTTATTTGTGGGATGATAGATTTCCGTGGCATAGTAATTATTTTTAGGTTTCTGATTCATTTTATATGATTATGCTTCATGTTAATGTATATATATATATATATATATATATATATATATATATATATATATATATTCTACCAGTGGAAATGTTGAGATCGGAATAGAAATATACGTTACATTACGATTTTCTAAAAATAGCAGATCTATTCATTTTATGAATAATTCAGTCGAATCTCGTATATCACAAGTGATTTTCCTTTTTTAATAAGAAAATTTATTTAACTATATGTCTTCATTGATTGAATTTTTTATCTCAAGCCAAACCTCTATTACAATGTCAAAAGGTCTTTGAAATATTAGGTAAGTTAAGATTAAGTGAGGATCATGATTCTTTAGTTTGAATTCATTAAATGTATCTGCGTAACATTAAATATTACTACTGTCATTTATATATATTAATATAGTAAGGACCAGTATAGGATTCAACAACTTAATTATGTTACGGGATCCCGTGAATTATTATTAGATTAAATCCAATAGTTACTTTCTAAAATTTTATATTGGCTGACAGGGATATGCCCACAGCTGTCACCCACAAGTAAAAAAAATAACCACTTGTGGGGCCCGCATATGATCCCTGGTAGAGATGGCGGTGGATATGGTTTGGTGCGGGTTTGCTATTACCAACACGCACTCTCATATGTAAATAAATTACCAAAATTGCATCATATCCGCTGCAGATTTTAATTTTCATTATGCTTGATTTATTTTCAGCCATGGTTTCTCCAATCATTTCAATTCTCTCAATGACAAATTAACGAAAGAAAACTATGTTAAATGGAAAAGTAACATAAATGCCATCATGGTTTATGAAAGCCATGGTTTCTCCAATCATTTTTGGTTGATGCGTACCAAAAATGGGCCACGACCAATGAGAAAGAAAAAAGATGCATTGTTCATTTATCAGCTGTTTTTATTTAAATAGCATATTGTAAATAATCGAGTTTACCCTTGATTACTTATGTGTCTTTAGACTTACTGTATGAGTGTCAAGCACAATAGGATTTAAGTGTGAAGATAGTAGTATAAATAGTTCATAGAGAACAAACAAAATGGGTACTTTGTTTATGGTTTATATATAGCTGTGGTCCATTCTATAAATGTATGGCGATCTTGATCCGGGATCTTCCATGTGGTGACATGAGAATAAAGACACCTTATATGATGTGATCATATAAAACTGTACCTAGATAGAAATGAATTTCTTATAATATCCGTTAAATAAAGAAATACATTTCAATCTACTAGATGGTCATATATGGATTGATCTGAATCCCGAGTGTTCTACGAACTCCTGCATGACAGTCCAAGTCCTGTGATTTACAAAGGTGAGGTTGGTGTAGGAATCTTGACCAATAGGTAAGTATTTTGGGGACATGGTTTGCTGTGTAGTTGGGAATGATTTACATAGATATGGAATTCACTCCTTGTGAGAAGTAGATGAGTTTATTCCTTAAGGGTTGATTCAGTACTTGAACGATTAGAGTGCTCAAGTTTTTCTATTACAAATAGAAAGATTATTATTCATAATAGTTATGAATAAATCGTTTATTAGAGAATCAATGATACTTAAGGTAAAAATAATTGGATAGTATAAGAGACATTTTGACCCGGCTCAAATTATGAGTTACTTGTAAAGAGTCAATCTGTACGTAATGACTATATCGATATGTAAGTGTTCCTAGAACATGCCAAGATCGTCTAAGAGTGATTTGTGTGTGAATAAAATCAAAAGAGTTGCGGAAAATACTCACATTGATCGGATGAGTTCAAAACTTTTTATGCATTTTGGTGGAAGCTCCAAGTCCTTCTTGAGTGTTTCCACCACTTGGGTGAGTTTCCCTATCACCCTGATTCACTCTTTTATGTGCTAGCAAGAACAAATTTTGAAAGAAAAATTTTCTCCTCCAAGAGAGGAAGTTTCGGCCATAGTAGAGAGAATGAGAGAGAGATGAAGTTTTGTGTTTTTTTTTTTTTAAAAACTTATGACCAAGTCAACCCACAAAAGTGTGTATATCTTTTCAAAAAAAGAAAAGCAAAGTGTGTTGTGTAAGATTCATGAAAGGCTATCAACAACTTCCATCACCAAAAAGTGACTAGTGATGTAAGCTGGTGGACCCCACCTCTTAAATTCAAAATTCAAGTGACTTGCTCAACACACTTCGGGCTCGGGTTCATTTAATCCGATTAAACGAATTTTCCGTCGCGACGTAATTAAATCCAATTCAATTAAATAAATATGCCTCGCAAAAATTATTACGGAAGTCGCTTACGAATTAATTCTAAAATAATTCGTTTGCTTGAATTAAAATCTAATTTTAATTCCGCTTTGAGATCTAATTTCAATTAATATATCTAATATATTATGTTAGCCCATTTAAATAAATTAAATAGTAAAATCTAATTTTACTATTAAATTTACTTTACCGATTAATTACAAATTAACCGCGTTTTCTCTTTTCGACGAATTTAATCCCAGATAAATTCTCGAAGCAATTAATCCCAGATTAATTCTGTCTCTTTTAATTAATCCCAGATTAATTTATTACCGTAATTAATCCCAGATTAATTTTCTCTCTCATAATTAATCACAGATTAATTTTCTGTTCGAGTCAAATCTCAACGGTGAATCTTCGGGAAGCGACCCAAGAGATCACTGGATATGTTGACAGTAAATATGGTCATCGGACTATCCGAATACGTGCGTACCCGGTACCACGTTCTTACCGATTTACAAGACATGGTTGGCTTCTAGCAAAGCACCGTGCCTACCCAATTCTCCAGAAATATTCTGTAAAGGAATATGTAATCTTTGTCAGGCGTAGCATACGTAATATTGCGTATTACGTTCCAGTATCAGAATGTCACATGCTAGGCTTGGGGCTGGAATTATGTCTGCCCCGTACGAAGCATATATCGGATCACTGGTAACTAGTCTCTATAATCGGATAATTATGACCTTGTCATATTATCCCGATAGCTGCAGCATATAAGAGTACCAGTTCCGTATCCTGCGTGAAAATCATCTCCATATGACTGAAGTGATACTTCCATCTTGACATCACATCCAATACACTATGATTCTAAGTATACCCAGAAGAGACGTACACAGAACCTGTTAAAGCCCCGGACGACCAAAACCAAAGTATACTGATTGTCGCAAGTATTAGCGATGCAAGTCTCAGGTTAAGACCAAATACACCTACCCTGATTCGGATTCCCATAGACACATAGTCATACTACCAATGGGATTCTGAGGGGTCTATCCAGAGCGAAGCTGTTTCCGTACCATCGGTAAACAGAACCTCCTATTACACTTGCATGAGTATCCAATACCCAAATATATGAGAACTATGTCGTTACGCTTCTATAACACGCACAAGTGTAATACTAGTCTATTCTGCATTATCGATGTCCAGTCTCGATAATACTATGACTAGGGATATTTAATGATTAAACCTTAATGGATTAATATTTTCTCATATCTTATTAATCTGGTACTAATCATATGGACTTTTATCATTTATATATCCAGGTAATCCAATTACAAATGATAAAAGAGCAATTTCCTTTGTCACATAGTTAATTTGTACAACAACACCATGTTATGTACAAATAGTGATGCTAAGGGTCATAACTGTCCAACAATCTCCCATTTGGCCTATAGCCAATCATTCAAGTGTCTAACACCTGACTATGTACAGGTTGCTCAAACTTCTGCTGAGAAATAGCTTTCTTCAGTGGATTTGCAAGGTTATCATCTGATGCGATTTATTCGATCATCACATCGCCACGATGTATGATCGAACGAATCGGATGAAATAGTTGAAGTATATACTTGGATCATTGATCAGACCGCGGTTCCTTAGTGTAGGATACAGAAATCGGCGACGCTGTTCCAGGCTCGCGGCCCAGTCGGGAGTACGGAGTAGCCCGCGGGGGCCTAAATCGGAGAAATAAAATAGAGTCGCCATCCAGTGTGAACTGGGAAAATAATTTAAGGCCGCACTCACCTCTCGAAGGGAAGACCTCAAAACGTTGGGTTCGGAATGGTCCCTTACTTATGCCACTTGTAATGAATGGATTTATGTGATAATATAACTGAGTCTACGTAACATACATACGCAAGAATAACCTACATATAAGTTCGCATACAACCTATATCTAAGTTTGCATACATAAGAGTAAGTCGAAATAATGGCAAGCACACAATCTCATGGACACATTAAATTGATAAATATGGAAACATAAATAAATAATCTATTGTCTAAACATAAACATTGAAGAGATATAATTAAGCTCATAGTGTGAAAGAAATAACTAAATCATGCATAAAAAATAACATACTATTTCTAATAAACAACGAATAAACACAAGATTGGATGAAATGAAATATGTGTGTTTCTTAAGTGGTACGTGGATTTGTATCCCAAGTTCAGACCGCACTACCGTCCATTCAGATTTGGCTACGGAATTTATGTCTGGGTTTCCATCCGATATACCACGAGAGATAGCACAAAATCATTCATCCCATGGCCACGTTATGCATAAATCAACAATACTCATGCGAAGAATTACTAATAAATAATAAAAAATGAACGGGAATAAATAAAAGGGTGTCCTCAGGTCTTACCTTTTAAGTCGCCTCTTGGAAGTGCGTTACACGGTCGTCGGAAGGGTTAATGCTCCGCAACTCCTCCGGTTAACTGGTTCAACGTTTACCTTCGTTGCTTCACTGTTTTGGGTTGCTGTTTTCTCTATCTTTGCTGTATTTTCTGGTCGTTGTTTTTTGTTACTGTTTGTGGTAATTTGAGGCTGTTTTGGGTGACTGTTTGTGCGGTTTAGGGACTATTTTGGTTGCAATATTTTTGGTGATTTAGGGGACTGTTCTGGGGGCCGTTTTCGGTAATTGAGGGTGCAGTTTGAGGCTATGTTTTCGGTAATTGAGGGTGCGGTTTGGGGCTGTAATTTACGGTAATTGGAATGGGTTTTAAGGGACCGGTCAATAAGTTATGAGTGAATGTTGCTTTGTCTTTGTTTGATCTTCTTTTGTTCACGTTGACGACTTTGGGGCTGCTATTTGCTTTGTGGGTTTTTTTTGGCTGATCTTGCTTACAGTTCAAAGGCTTTAGGGATGTGGTTTCACGTTGGTTGATGAGTGTGTCAGTTTTTGCATGGCTGTGTCGGTTGGTCCTAGTTTGTGGCTTTTATTTGTGTTGTTTTATGATTAAGGAGCTTTGTTGGCTGTGTGAGAGAGAGACGTCTGTGTGTGAGGGTTGATGAGTGGCTTTGTTATTGTGAAGATTCGTTAGTGGCGTGTCAGAGTGTGGCGTGAGGTCTGCTGAGAAGGGTGTGTGGCCTGTGACGTGTGTGGCTGCCGAGAGAAAGAAAGTATTAGGGTTTTTTTTATGTTCATTTTTTTTGGCTCGGAGAGAGAGAGACGAGAGTTGATCTAGGGTTTATTTTGTTGTTTGGTTTTTGGGAGTGAATGCTATGGGTCTTAAGAGCTTGGTTTACGTGTCTTTTTAAGGAGAGAGTTCAGGTTATCCTTGTACGGGAAGGGAAAATATCATGTAATTATGGAGAATATCTCCTATTTAGTGTGCTACAAGGAAATGATCTCTTTATTTTAGGGAGGGGATTGTTTTAGTTTAGGAAAGGGATTTATAGTATTTGATTTGTTTAATTTAGGAATGAGATTTTATTTGATTTGTTTAATTTAGGCATGAGATTTAATTTAATTAGGAAGGTGATTTATGGGATTTGAACATGTGTTTAATGTGTTTGAATATTTTTGGATGTGATTTAATGGGCTTGGAGGCTTATGGGCGTGTAGGATGGCTAGTTGGTGGGTTTGGGCGTGTGATTTAGTGTAGGTGGCGGGGGTTTTGGGCCAAGGATGAATTTTAAAACAGAGATCCAACGAGCGAACCCGAAGATAACCAAACGAATTAAATCCAACAAGGTATTGATCTTTCCCTTTCGACATCCGTTTCCCACGACTTCCGTAACTCAAAAGGTAGTGTCTCCATACGAGACTCATCATCGGGACTTATATGCAAAAATACAGTGCCTACAGTCGCCCCCACTTTGATGGGACTTGTGCAATGTGTGACAATGACAATCCTATCAAAATTATGCATGTATTTTTACTTCACTTGCTCGCCAGCTGTTGCCGAACTTACCGGTTGTTCTAAGATGCTTTAAACTTAGTTGATCTGGTGGTGAGAACTTCGACCAATGGGCTTTGTTGAATGTGGTCTTTGTTCCCTGGGCTTTGTTGAATGTGGGCTTTGTTCCCGAACTGTGTAGAGAGTGGGATTTGTTCCCAAGCTGTACCGAATGTGGGCTTTATTCCCGAGCTATACTGAATGTGGGTTTTGTTCCCGAACTGTTTAGAGAGTGGGCTTTGTTCTCGAACTGTGTTGAGAGTGGGCTTTGTTCCCGAATTGAGGTGAGAGTGGGCTTTGTTCCCGAATTTGTGTAGAGAGTGGGCTTTATTCCCTAACTGTTGATTGTGCGGGCTTTGTTTCCGAACTGAATTGATTTTGGGCTTTATTCCCTGGGCTTTGTTCTCGAACTTGTGTTGATTGTGGATTCTATTCCTGAACTGTTGATTGTGGGCTTTATTCCTCGGGCTCTGTTCCCGAACTGTTGATTGTGGGCTTTATTTCCTGGGCTTTGTTCCCGAACTGTTGATTATGGGCTTTATTCCTGAACTGAATTAATTATGGGCTTTGTTCCCTGGGCTTTGTTCCCAAACTTGTGTTGACTATGGGCTTTGTTCCCTGGGCTTTGTTCCCAAACTTGTGTTGACTGTGGGCTTTGTTCCCGAACTGTTTATTGTGGGCTTTATTCCCGAATTGAATTAATTATGGGCTTTGTTCCCGAACTTGTGTTGACTGTGGCTTTGTTCCCGAACTGTTGATTGTGGGCTTTATTCCCTGGGCTTTGTTCCCGAACTTATGTTGACTGTGGGCTTTGTTCCCAAGTTGTACTTAATGTGGGCTTTGTTCCCAAACTGTATCGATTATGGGCTTTATTCCCGAACTGTGTAGTGAATGGGCTTTGTTCCCGAACTGAATTGATTGTGGGCTTTATTCCCTGGGCTTTGTTCCCGAACTGTTTGTCTTTGCCGCTTTTCTTCAAACCCTGTGAATAAAAACAAGACAAAAATTGCGTGCATGTGACGTGTATGCATGTATGCATGGAAGTATTTCCTATTCCGATGTGTTAGGCCTTGCTGGTGCTTTTTGGCGCCCTTTGCCTATAAATATCTTTGGTCGCCCCCTGGGCCTGCTTATAGTTTCTTTCTGTCAATTCTATGCTGGTGATTGCTCAGTTTCCTTTGGTCCCCTTCCGAACCATGCTCCATTCCCGAAGCGCCATTCTCGGCATCTGATATGGGCCTCGACCCATGCTCCATTCCCGGAGCGCCATTCCTAGCATTTGATGTGGGCCTCGACCCATGCTCCATTCTCGGAGCGCCATTCCCGGCATCTGATGTGGGCCTCAGCCCTGGGACTCATCCCAAAACTGATACTAATGTGGGCCTCGACCCTAGGACTCATCCCCAAAACTGATACCGATGTGTGGGCCTCGACCCATGCTCCATTCTCGGAGCGCCATTCCCGGCATCTGATGTGGGCCTCAGCCTTGGGACTCATCCCAAAACTGATACTAATGTGGGCCTCGACCCTGGGATTCATCCCCAAAACTGATACTGATGTGTGGGCCTCGACCCTAGGACTCATCCCCGAAATTGATACTGATGTGGGCCTCGACCCTGAGACTCATCCCCAAAACTGATATCGATGTGTGGGCCTCGATCATGGGACTCATCCCCAAAATTGATACTGATGATATGTGATGGTTCATTCCCGAACCGTGTTGTATGAGAAAGGGTAGACTGGTCGCCCCGGTCTCGGTTCATCTTTCTATTCTTTGCTGCTTTCAATAGGTCAAGGTAGATCTCATGTTGTGATGTTACATACCAACATACTATACTGCCTCTCTCGAGATAATCCCGATAGCTAAACATATTTTCGTCCTCAGAGGATGCTTAGTGTCGAAACCAGGGAATCTTCAAAGTACTCAATACAACTCAAATCCAACCGTTTGAATAAATGATCTGAACTAGATGTGAATAAATAAACCAGGGAGTCTTGGTCATGCTCTGCAATTACTTCCTCGTACTCAATGTGATATGGCTTTCTTCCTCTTTTCTTTTGTCTCTTTCATCATTCATCATATTTCATTTAATTTTTTTTGACACACCTACCCTTTAAGGTAGCATTTCTCCTCATGGTGGTCCTAATACTCGCCCATAGGTAGCTTCACGCTTATCGGTTGTAGGTGGTTTATATTTTCATCTTGAGAGACTTTTCTTTGGTTTCTAACCATACCACATATTGTAATACAAGAAAGTCAGGATGGACATCTAAGCGAACGGTCATTCATCGATCCGCACTCTCTTTAACTAGTCACCTTGCCGACTACTCAGGCTTTCACTGCTAAGATCCTATAATTAAGTGCTTGCGAGTCTAACCTAGATCAACTACTCACAATATCGGATGAGAGTACCTCTCGCACTTATAGTTTCTATGGTTTCAACTTGAAGCAAACAATTTCATCATCTGACCCATGTTTAACTATTGAGGAAAAGACTCGAACAAGTAGGCAAAATCAATGTCTTTATTATTAAAAATGCAGGATTATAATCAAATAAACCAGGAAAAACATCTTCATAGTCTTCAGCAATGTATTCTTCCTCAGCCTATGGTTCTTCACTGCTTCCATCCTCTATCCCCATGCAACAAGCTTGGTGGTTGAGAGTTTGGAGGACAAAGCTTTCGGGTAGGCCGAAGTTGATCATGTAGGTGGGTGGTGGAATAGAGTGATAGTTGGGTAGAGGATTTCTATGTGTATTGGGTTGTTCTTTTTCTGGATCAGGTATTTTATAGGCATTAATGAGGTTTTGGATCTCATGTCTAAGTCGGGCGCAGTTGTCAGTGTCAAGGCCTTTTCCTGATGAAAGTAATAGTACAGGTTTAGGTTGAGGTGAGGTGGCACATGGTTTGGAAATGGTCTAGGTTCTAATGGTTTTAGGAGCCCTTGCATCTTCAGTTTTTCAAACACCTTTGACAAAGGTCTACTAAGATTGGGGAATCACCTGTTTCTGACGGCATCGATCTCAGCAGTAGCGGGCTTGGTCTCAGAAGGCCCCCTAAAAGTCCTTATATTCTGGCCATAGAACTTTCTGTTATCAATTTCTTCCTCCTCAATATCCATAACAGTCTCCATCAACTGTCGAAAATCACCAATCATAGAGGTAATCCTCCTCAGCTTGCCGTAAATAGAGGGCTTAGTACCCATGATGATCATCTTGATCTGATCCTTCTCCGAGGGCCGAGTCTGCATCTTCAAAAGCTGGCTCCTCCAGCGATCTACATAATCATTGAAGCTCTCATCCAGCTTCTGTTTGGTATTCTCCAAGTCGCAAAGTGACAATTCGATCTCCAAATCCGTGACATACTGTTTCAGAAAGGCTTCTGCCAATGCCCTCTAATCATCCTTGACCTTCCTCTCAAGGCTGTGATACCATACCACGGGTTCCCCCTCAAGCGACATCCCGAACATCTTCTGAATCTGACGCTTCAACAGACCCACTGAACTCATCACAAAAACATACTGTCGGAGATAGACCCTCGGATCCCCGTTCCCATTGAATCTGGCTATGTCAGACATCTTGAATTGAGCCGGCAGCTGCTCCTCAAAAGTCCTCATATTTACCATTCAGCTTGCGGGTAACTGACTCTACCTGATCCCGGAGTTTCTGCAACTCTGCCTGGGACCTAGCTATCCTTCCTACGGCATAATCAGCCACGTCATCATAAAAAACAGGGAAATCATCACTCAACCTGTTCGGAGGCTCTTCACGCCTCACATTCTCAAAGCCTCCCCCAGCGTGGGGCACAACTATATTAGCCATAGCGGTGGTCAAAACTTGCAACTGTTCGGTAACCTTGGTGAGACTGGTCTCCAGCTGATCCATACGGGATCCCTCATTTTCTGATTCGCTCATGTTCGCTAACGGCCTTTTGACGAGTCTTCCTTCTTCCCTAACCCAACATGTATCTATGGTGTCTTTTAAAACTTTTATTCAGCATGTATGAGTGCGATGCATGGAATATATAAGCTCGTCAAGATTTTTGTACAAGTCGGCCCATTATCATTTTAAAACATTCAATCATACTATTGCGAGGTGCAAACTAGTCCCAGTTGAAAAGGCCCAACAGGTTTACACTTTCGCGATAACGTGGCTAAATAACTTCAAATGGTAAGGGGCCCAAACATAAAGCGGCCCATCGGCATTTTAGAAGCTTTTGGCCCAATTGTCATAAGACACAAACTCATCCCAGTTTAAATGGCCCAACAAGCTCATACCTAATGACAAAAAGTCCAAATGAATCCAAATGATGATGGTCCCAAACACAAGCATAAAAGGATGGTTTCTATTGGTCATACAACTACGGTTCACATGTGCGTTTAAGGGAGTGTGGACAAAAGCTCCCGCTGGTGAAGGATTGCCCACAACTAGGTCTGCCCACTCAAAGGTCCGAGTGACCGAGTGAGCGTACCTTTTTTGTACCCTAAGGTTCATGCCGACGAGTGATGATGCATGACTGACTGTCAAATGGATTTCCTATTGAAGATTCCCCAGAGGAATGGGGGAGCGAACACTCTTAAATACCCTTGCCTCTTAGGCTCTTATCGCCTTGGTGACATGAATAAACAATAGGTCCTCCAAATTAGTCCGTCACGGTAAGCTTCGAGTAAATGATTATCTAGGTGCATTCACAGCTTTTCCTTATGGAAAGGTAGTGAATGAAGGAAGACACCAAACCATTACCTAGCTCTAATAGTGCCTTTGATTAAACCCCTTCAACCCACTATAGACACGGTTAACTAAAACATAAATCACAAACATTACAAGACATTATTTCGGGGCCGATTCTCTATCCCCAGTGGAGTCGCCAGACTGTAAGATACAGAAATCGATGACGTTGTTCCAGGCTAGCGGCCCGGTCGGGAGTATGGAGTAGCCCGCGGGGGACTAAACCGGAGAAATAAAATGTAGTCGCCACCCAGTGTGAACTGGGAAAATGATTTAAGGCCGCACTCACCCCTCACAAGGGAAGACCTCAAACCGTTGGGTTCGGAATGGTCCCTTACTTATGCCACTTGTAATGAATGGATTTATGTGATAATATAACCGAGTCTATGCAACATACATACGCAAGAATAACCTACATCTAAGTTCACATACAACCTATATCTAAGTTTACATACAACCTATATCTAAGTTTGCATACATAAAAGTAAGTCGAAATAATGGCAAGCACACAATCTCATGGACACATTAAATTGATAAATATGGAAACATAAATAAATAATCTATTGTCTAAACATAAACATTAAAGAGATATAATTAAGCTCCTAGTTTGAAAGAAATAACTAAATCATGCATAAAAAATAACATACTATTTCTAATAAACAACGAATAAACACAAGATTAGATGGAACGAAATATGTGTGTTTCTTAAGTGGTACGTGGAATTGTATCCCAAGTTCAGACCGCACTACCATCCATTTGGATTCGGCTACAAAATTTACGTCTGGGTTTCCATCCGATATACCACGAGAGATAGCACAAAATCATTTATCTCATGGCCGCAACATGCCTAAATAAACAATACTCATGCGAAGAATTACTAATAAATAATTAAAAATGAACGGGAATAAATAAAAGGGTGCCTTCAGGTCTTACCTTTTAAGTCGCCTCTTGGAAGTGCGTTACACGGCCGTCGGAAGGGTTAATGCTCCGCAACTCCTCCGGTTCACTGGTTCAACATTTTCCATCATTGCTTCACTTTTTTGGGCTGCTATTTTCTCTGTCTTTACTGTATTTTCTAGTCGTTGTTTTTGGTTACTGTTTGCGGTAATTAGGGGCTGTTTTGGGTGACTGTTTGTGCGATTTAGTGACTGTTTTGGTTGTAATTGTTTTGGTGATTTAGGGGACTGTTCTGGGGGCTGTTTTCGGTAATTAAAGGTGCATTTTGGGGCTGTGTTTTTGTAATTGAGGGTGCGGTTTGGGGCTGTAATTTACGGAAATTGGAAGGGGTTTTAAGGGACCGGTCAAGAAGGTGTGAGTGAGTGTTTCTTTGTCTTTGTTTGATCTTCTTTTGTTCACGTTAATGGCCGACTTTGGGGCTGCTATTTGCTTTGTGGCTTTGTTATTGGCTGATCTTGCTTACGGTTCAAAGGCTTTAGGGATGTGGTTTCATGTTGGTTGATGTGTGTGTTAGTTTGTGCATGGCTGTGTCGGTTGGTCCTAGTTTGTGGCTTTTATTTGTGTTGTTTTGTGATTAAAGAGCTTTGTTGGCTGTGTGAGAGAGAGACGTCTGTGTGTGAGGGTTGATGAGTGGCTTTGTTATTGTGAAGAGTCGTGAGTGGCGTGTCAGTGTGTGGCGTAAGGTCTGCTAAGAAGGGTGTGTGGCCTGTGACGTGTGTGGCTGCCGAGAGAAAGAGAGTATTAGGGTTTTTTTGCTGTTCACTTTTTTTTTTGCTCTGAGAGAGAGAGACGAGAGTTGATCTAGGGTTTATTTTGTTGTTTGGTTTTTGGGAGTGAATGCTAGGGGTCTTAAGAGCTTGGTTTACGTGTCTTTTTATAGGAGAGAGTTGAGGTTATCCTTGTACGAGGAGGGAAAATATCATGAAATTATGGAGAATATCTCATATTTAGTGTGCTACAAGGAAAAGATCTCTCTAATTTAGGGAGGGGGTTGTTTTAGTTTAGGAAATGGATTTATGGGATTTGATTTGATTTGTTTAATTTAGGCTTGAGATTTGATTTGATTTATTTAATTTAGGCATGAGATTTAATTTAATTAGGAAGGTGATTTATGGGATTTTAACATGTGTTTAATGTGTTTGAATATTTTTGGATGTGATTTATTGGGCTTGGAGGCTTATGGGCGTGTAGGATGGCTAGTTGGTGGGTTTGGGCGTGTGATTTAGTGTATGTGGCAAGGGTTTTTGGCCAAGGATGAATTTTAAATTAGAGAACCAACGAGTGAACCCGAAGCTAAGCAAACAAATTAAATCCAACAAGGTATTGATCTTTCCCTTCCGACGTCCGTTTCCCATGACTTCCGCAACTCAAAGGGTAGTGTCTCCATACGAGACTCATCATCGGGACTTATATGCAAAAATGCAGTGCCTACACTTAGCCTGTGCTTTAGGCCAGCTCAGCTGCTAACAGAACTACACCTAATCCAATTAGGATTATATAGATCCAAAATGCTTCTTTTGTTGCCTCTTATGCAGCAATGTTCCGCTTTTATTATTTATTCTGCAACAGTATCTTGCTTGGAAGATTTCCAGCTCACTGTTCCGTTATTCAAACTAAATATGTACCCTTATTACGACTTAAGTCGTCTTTGTCGATTTGGAAACTTGCAGCGGTGAACCCAGTCACCTCAAGTTTTCCTCTCCCATATTCTCAGAAAGCATCCTTGGTTCATCTAAGATACTCAATGATGTTCTTTTCTTCAATCCAGTGACCATCACCTGGATTGGCCTGATTGCGTCTACATATGCTCAAAGCATATGAGACATCAGGTCACGTACATATCAAAATGTACCAACACTGAGAGAGTGTCAGCAGATTTCTAGATCTATCCCAGTAGATCTTTATTCCTAGAATAAAACATGTTTCCCCCAGGTTTCCTATGAAGAATTTTTCATGAAAGCCAAGATTTCACCGATTTTATTATGGGAATGTTATTGCTAAGTAGCAATACATCATCAACTTATAGGAAAATCATTTTCAGTTCGCTCCCACTAACCTTCTTATACACACAAGAATCATCTTCGTTTTGAATTAAATCATATACCATTATGATTACATCAAAACGCTAGTTCCAAGAACGCAATGCTTGCTACAATTCATAAATGGATCGATTTAACTTGCAAACCTTGTTTGCATGTTTTGGCACAAAAAAACCGTCAGGATGTTGTAAACATCCTTCAAAATGTTTCCGTTAAGGAAAGCGGTTTTGACGTCCATATGCCATATTTCATAAATGAAATATGCAGCATTAGCAAGCATTATCCAAATGGACTTAATCATGGTAACAGGTGAAAAAATTTCATCGTAGTCGACACTATGTCGTTGATGATACCTTTTATGTACCAGCCTAGCTGTGTACATTTGTATGTTGCCATCCATGTATGTCTTCCTTGAAGACACATTTAGTACCAATAGGCACAATGCCTTCTGGTACATCAACTAGTGTCCAAACTTGGTTGGTATACATGGAATCCATATCGGATATCATGGCACTTTGCCATAAAGGGAGTCGATACCTTGTATCACTTCCTCTATGTAGCCGGTTCACCTTCCTCAATAAGATTGACATCTATACGAGGTGAGATCAGAAACCCATACCTCCCAGGTTGTTTTCTGACTCTCTCTGACTTGCGCGGTTCTTGTGTATTCAAAGATTATGGTACAGTTTCATCCCTGATGAACTGTTCATGTTCCGTAAAGGAGTCGGTGCTTGGAACAGTATTACTCTGATTTTCATCGAGTTTTACTTTCCTCCCACTTACCACTGCATATATGAATTCCTCTAAGGAAAACCGCATGAAGAGTAACAATTACATTGTTCTCTTGTGAGTTGTATAAGTACCATACTTTGGTTTCCCTATGACAACCTAAAAATAGGCACTTATACGATTCGGGTTCTAGTTTGGTATCATCCAAACATTCATTATATGCCCAACATCCCCAAATCATCAGGAATGAGAAACCCGGTTTCTTTCCTGTTCATATCTAATATGAAGTCTATCTAACAGATTTTCATGGAACCTTATTCAAAATAAGTATTTCACTGTTTAATGTGTATCCTCAGAAGAAATTGGTAGCTCAGAGCGACTCATTATTAACCGTACCATGTCTAACAAAGTTCGGTTTCTCTGTTCGGACACACCGTCAAATTGAGGTGTCCCGGGAGGAGTCCATTGTGAAAGAATACCATACTCTTTCTGTAATCGAGAAACTTATATGTTTAAGTACAATCCATCACAGTCCGACCGTAATATTTTAATACTTAACGGTCTGTTTTTATGCTTCGTGTCGAAACTCTAAAAGTTTATGACTTGTGTTTCATAAGATACAAATAATCGTAACTCGATGCCGCATCCGTAAGGGTTACGAAGTATTCATATCCACCTCTAGTCTAGCTAGACATGGGCCCACTTACATCACTATGAACGAGGGCTAACAAATCGGTGGCACTTGCACTTTTATCAAGTAAAGGTGTTTTAGGCACTTTGCCTAATAAACTAGATTCGTAGACATCATTTGAATTAGAATCAAATCCGTCCTAGTATCCACTCTTCGAAAGTATGGATATACAATCTTGTTAATGTGTCCTAAACAACAATGCCACTTTTAAGTCTCAACAGATTTATTCAGTTTGAGCTTTTGTTTGTCATATTATATGTTTGAGATTCATTTATATTCTAAATATAAATGTTGTTATTCACATTTAATGTGATTATCTCAGTATGATCTTTATAAATAAAACACTTAGTGTTCTAGAATATAAAGGTATACCCGCAACGGGTTAAACTAGATATAGAGATAATGTTCCTAGTCAAACTAGATATATTATAACAGTTTCCTAATTTAAGTACATGCCCAAAAGGTAGTTCCAAAACTTAGGTTCCTACGGCCAAAACAACGACTCTCGTCCCGTTTTCGATTCGCAGATCCATCTCACCTGAAGTCAGTATCCTGTTAATTAGCAGATCCCGCACATCAGTACATGTATTTATGTACCACATCCAGTATCTAAAATCCAATTTTAAAACCAGCAGTGGACATGTTTATAACAAACATATCTGAAACTGAAGCCTTGCCCCGCCTTCACTTCCTTCATGACTGCCTTGTCCATATGGCAGTCACGCTTCCAGTGACCCCGTTTGCCACAGTTTAGGCAGACATCTTGGGATATGTCATTTGTCTTCCCAGAAGACTGTGACGATTTTACCTTTGCCACTTTTC
>SKCR01038447.1:0-86774 GCA_019454045.1 Zanthoxylum bungeanum | reverse complement strand
CTTCAATGGATAAGTTTTAACAGTGCAATAACTTATTTAGAATAAAGTTCCATAATAATCTGTTTGACAGATGACATATTAGATATGAACGAGAAAGAACCGGGTTTCTCATTCCTCACTATTTGGGATGCTAGGCATATGTTTGGATAATACCAAACTAAGGACCCAAATTGGATAAGTGCCAATATAGGTTATCCTAAGGGAAACCATAAGTATAGTACTTATAAATCTCACATGAGAACAATGTGATTGTTGCTCACCATGCGGTTTTTCCTGAGAGGAATACCGATATATAGTGGTCAGTGGGAGGATAGTGATACTCGATGAAAATCGAAGTAATACTGTTCAAGGCACGAAGTCCTTAATGGAACACAAATAGTTCATCTATGATGAATCTATACCATTAATCTTCGAATACACAAGAACCGCGTAGATCAAAGAGAGTCAGAAAAACCCTAGGGTATGGGTTTCTGATCTAACCTCCTAAAGATGTCAATCTTTTAAAGGTATACCAACCGATTACGTTTTAGGAAGTGATACAAGGTATCGACTCCCTATTATGGCAAAGTGCCATAAGTCCGAAATGGATTCCATGTTTAACAACTATTTTGGATACTAGTTGTTGTACCACAAGGCATTGTGCCTATTGGTACATTAAACGTCTTCAAGGAAGACATACATGGAAGGCAACATACCAACGTACAAAGCTGGGCTTTTGACGGAAAGGTATCGTTATCAACATTGTGTTAATAACGGTTCAACTTTTTACCTGTTGCCATTGTAAATCCATTTGGATAATGCTTGCTAAAGCTGTGTATTTCATTTATGAAATATGACAGCTTAACGGAAAATCGCTTTCCTGAAAAGGAAACCTTTCGGAGGATGTTTATAGCATCCTGTCGGTTTTGTCGTACCATAACAAGCAAACAAGGTTTGCAGGTTATTCGATCCATGTTTGGATTGAAGCAAGAAAAGGTTCTAGGAATTATCGTTTTGATGTAATCATAATGGAGTATGATTTAATTCAAAACGAAATGATTCTTGTATATAAAAGGGTTAGTGGGAGTGCACTGACATGAATGTCCTGTAAAATAATGATAATATGTCATTTCTTGGAAATGAAATTCCCATAAAGCAATCGGTGAAAGCTTGGCTTTCATAAGAAATTCTCCGTAGAATTCTGGGGAGTAACAACCTTTATTCAAGGAAAAAATCTATCTACTGATAGATTTGGAGTTGTTAACACTCTCTGGGAAATTGTACATTTAAAATGTACTTGATATGGTGTCTCATACGCTTTGAGCATATGGAGTCACAATCAGGACAATCCAAGTGATAGTCATTGGATTGAAGTTAAGGACATCTATTAGTATCTTAGAGAACTAAAGATGCTCTCTTAAATTATGGAGTAGGAGAACTTGAAGTGACTAGGATCACTGCTGCAAGTTTCCAACCGGTAATATATACTGCGGTACTATAAGTTTGAAGAACGGTACAGTGAGCTGGAAATCTTCCAAGCAAGATACTGTTACCGAATAAACAACAAATGCGGGTGTTGTTGCAGCTGAAGCAGCAATAGAAGTCATTTGGGTCGATACAAATCTAAATAGATTAGATATAGTTCTGTTAGCAGCTGAGCTAGGCGTCAGCACAGGCTAAAGAATTAATGGTCTCATCAACGATCCAGATACATACTTAGATATTTATCTGATTCGTTCGGATCATACATCGTGGCGATGTGATGATGGTATAAATCGCGTCAAAAGATAATTACGCAAATCCGCTGACGAAACCCTTTCCTCAGCAATTTTGAGCGAACCGTACATAGTTCGGGTGTTAGACACTCGAGTGACTGGCTATGTGCCAAGTGGGAGATTGTTGGATAATATGACCCATAGCGTCACTATTTGTACAGATCACGGTGTTGTTGTACAAATTAACTATGTGACAAGGAAATTGCACTCTCATCATTTGTGATTAGATCACCATATATGTATAAATGAAGAGAGGTCCATATGATTAGTTCCTGGATTGAGATGATATGAGACAGTATCAGTCCACAAAGGATTAATCATTAAATATCCCTAGCCGGAGTATTATCGAGACAGGACATCGATAATGCGGAATAGGCTAGTATTGCACTTGTGCGCGTTGTGAGGGCACACCGGCATAGTTCTCATATATTTAAGTATTGGATACTTAAGCAAGTGCGATAGGAGGTCGTGTTTCACCGATGGAGAATCGGGAAACAGCTTCGCTCTGGATAGACCCCTCGGAATCCCATTGGTATTATGACTATGTGTCTATGGGAGGCCGAAATCAAGGTAGGTGTGTATAGTCTTAACCTGAGACTTGCATCGTTAATACTTGCGATAATCGGTAGACTTTGGTCTTGGTGGTACAGGGCTTTAACCGGCTCTGCGTACACCGCTTCTGGGTTTATCAGAGAGTCGTAGTGTATTGGGTGTGATGTCGAGACGGAAGTATCACTTCAGTTATAGTGGAGATGATGTCACGCAGGATACGGTATTAGTGCTCTTAAGTGCTGGCCAGCCATCGAGATATTATGACAAGGTCATGTATATCCGATTATAGAGACTAGTTACCAGACATCCGATATGTGCTTCGGACGGGGCAGACACTTATCCAGCCCCAGCCCTAGCACGTGACTATCCGATACTGGGCCGATATACACAATACTACGGTATACTACGCTTGATATAGATCTATATATTCCTGTAAGAATATTCTGGAGAATTGGGTAGGCATGGCGCTTTGCTAGAAGCCAACCTTGTCTTGTAAATCGGTATAAACGTAGTACGAGGTACTTACGTGTTCGGATAGTCCGACGACCGTATTTACTGCCAACATATCCGGAGATCTCATGGGTCGCTTCCTGAAGATTCACCGATGACGTATGACTCGCACTATGATTAATCTGGGATTAATTAGTAAAGAGAGAAGATTAATTGGATGAGAGTGAAAATTAATCTGGGATTAATTCGATGAGAGAGAAAATTAATCTGGGAATTAATTACGGAGATATTTTATCTCGGATAAAATATCGTTAAAGAGAGAGAACGATTAATTTGGAATTAATCGATAAATTAATATATTTGATATATTATTAGAAATTGGATTTCGACGCGGAATTAAAATTAGATTTTAATTCGGGCGAACGAATTAATTTAGAATTAATTCATTAGTGACGTGAATAGTGATTTTGCTAGGCGTAATCATTTAATTACGACGCGACGGAAAATTCGTTAATTTGGAATTAGCGAACCCGAGCCCGAGAGTGATTGCGAGCGCATTCGCATTTCGAATTCGAGCGCGGCACGCAAGTCACATCAAGCGTTAAATCACTAGTCGCGTCAATTGTCAAATCAATTGTCACTTTGAGTGATGTGACTTGACAACATGTCACTTTATTAAAGTGATATGATGTGACTTAAAGTAAAAGTAAAAGTGATGGAATATGAAAAGGTTTGGTATATATGTTTTATTTATTTTTGGAAAATAAATGAATAATATATATTACATTTTTTCTTTTCCCTCCTTTACAAGATTCGGTCCTCTCTCTCTCCTTATTCACGATCTCTCATCTCCCTCTCTTTTCTTCTTCTTCATCTCACGGCTTCAAGCCGATTTCTTCTTGTCTTTGTTCTGGTTTGACCGAGCATTTGAGAAGCAAATGAAGAAGACAAGTGCTAGCACAGACCTTGGGTTATACATAGGTGATAGGGAAATGAATTTGTGAGCTTGGAAAGCTTGAAGCTTGGAGCTTCAATGGAGTCTTGCATGGCCGATTTTGGAGCATCAAAAACAGCCCCCAACCGAGCAGTCCACTGTCAAGGAGAGCTACTGCCGAACTCAATGGAGGACGAAAATGGCTTGTGTTCTTCTTCGCATCAAAACCGACCATTGTGAGTATATTATGCACCTCCTATGTTGTGTATTCATGCGTTTTCTTGCTTGATTTGTTGATCTTGGGACATATATTAGAACTCAACATAGCCGTCAACTCTCCAAGAGTTTACTCTGGGTTCATAATGAACCTGCCCCATCTTTTGGGTAGAGACTATAAGATCAAATCTTTGGTAGTCTCGGCCATGTAGGTAATGCCCAGTTAACCTAGCTGATCGATGTCAGCAATCATCGGCGACACCTAGTGCTCGACAGATGTACCCTCTGACATAGGTGAGCAAAAGAGCTTCTTTTGCAATTTGTACTTCTAAGATTTAAGAATAAATCTTTGAAGATCTTTAATTTCATCATCATGGTACACGAATCTAATCCTTAATTTTAACAACGAAATTAAAGTGTCATTGCATCTAGCATATAGGATTGAGCACTAAAGTTATCATCACAATGAGTCGTCCAAAACTCATGCTCCACTATTTGCTCAACTCCGGGCTCAGGCCTAAGAGGCTTCTCTATCAAATAGAGTAACTTCTTAGTTCCCAGGACTATCCTGAGGTTTTATTCCCAATCTGAAAATTAAAGCAGTTTAATGACATTTTCTCCCAGGATTATGTTTTAAACACTAATCTTTCAGTTATCTTGATTGCTAAAGTCCAACTATCCAATCCACGATTTCGGGTACTATTGAATATAATGATTACTATAGTCTAACTATATAATCAACTATAATTTGATTATTTAAATTCAAATATATTGATTACTATAATCCAATTATATAATCAACTATAATTTGAAGTAGTTTAAATACAGTCCAACTGTTTAATTTAAAACAACGATTAAATATTAGTCCAACTAATAAATATTTAAGTAATGACGAAAAATTGAAATTAGCGCGTATTGGCAAGTATCTAAATGAAATTGCAGATTTAATACTTGCCTCCCACTATTTTTTGGCGAGCCTCTAACCCTTTGTTGAGTACTCGGGAAACCTAGTTTCCTAGTGGGCTAGGATCCCGTTAAATAACACACAACCTTGACTTTGGCCAACAAGCTGTATGATATTTAACTAGGTAGATCTCTAAGATCAATTGGATCTCATCCAAAGCGCATAATAGAAATAGATAACTAAAGAGGTAATACAAATGCATAAGGTAAAAAGAGATAACTATATGCTAAGATAGACATGTCGTAATGTGATGCAGGAGGACCTGTTTACCGTGGGCATTCGTGCGGCGTTCGTATACGCGTTTGAATGGTAAACAGAAGGTTCGCGTTCGTATAACGTTTGATAACCCGTTCGAACGGGGCCAGACAGAAAACATGCGTTCGTGTGCCGTTCTGAAACGCGTTCGAATGGTGTTACAGCAATGACCTCCCAAAATGCAGTAAACAACATGACACATACATAAACGGATGAATAAATGACATCTAATAAATGATAACGGGCTAAAAGCGTGGTAAAACATCGTGGTAAAGGATTTTAACCTCTCAAAATAGAGGACCTTTAATCGCACTTACTAAGCACATGCGCAATCAACACAATACATATATAAAAGGTAAAGACAATGATATCGGATTTCGTATTCCCGATTGAATACATCTTACATTCAACCGAATATACATCAATCGGCGTGGCGAAGCATCGTGGTAAAGGGTTTTAACCCCTCAAAATAGGGGACCTTTAATCCAACTTACTAAGCCCATGCGCTCGATCACATCATGCATATAAAAAATAACATAAATAATATCGGACTTCGTATACCCGATTGAACACATCTTACATTCAACCGAATATACATCAACCGGCGCGGCAAAGCATCGTGGTAAAGGATTTTAACCCCTCAAAATAGGGGACCTTTAATCCAACTTACTAAGCCCATCCGCTCGATCACATCATGCATATAAAAATAAAGACAATAATATTGGCTTCGTATATCCGATTGAACACATCTTACATTCAACCGAATATACGTCAATCGGCGCGGTGAAGCATCGTGGTAAAGGATTTTAACCCCTCAAAATAGGGGACCTTTAATCCAAATTACTAAGCCCATGCGCTCGATCACATCATTACATAAACAAATAACATTCGGAAATCAAGTAGCGGATAATGAACAAATCAAAACAGCATAAAATGAAATATGCGCCGTTTACTCAAGTGGTACGTGGAGTTGTATCCCGAGTACAGATCATACTACCGTCCATTCGGAATCGGCTATGAAATTTATGTCCGGGTTTCCATCCTATACACCACAAGAAGCGACACACTTTTTATTTTATTCAAGGGCCACAACATACATCATTTTATAATACATGCATTTTTATCTATTCAAAGGCCACAACATGCATCACTCCATAATAATCATGCAAACGAAACTCAATAAACAGTAAAAATACAACTGAAAAACGGATGTGAAAAATACCCTAAGGTCTAACCTTTTTTGTCGACTTTCGGACTTGCGTTTCACGGAGATCGGAAAGGCTAAAGCTCCTCAACTTTTCTGGTTCACTGGTTTGTGTTTTACCTCGCTGTTCCACTGCTCAAGCTACTATTTTGACTCCGTTTTACTGCTGTTTTGCTGCCGTATTTTTGTCAATGTTTTTTTGGTGTTTTAGGCTACTGTTTTGGGTGATTTTAAAGGCTTTAAGTGCAATTTTTTTGTGATTATTTTAAGGATTAAAAGTACGGTTTTTTGTTACTGGTTTAGGTGATTTAGAGGGCTGTTTTAAGGGTGCAGGGCTGCTGTTTTGGTCTGTTAAGGGGCTACTGTTTGGGGCATTTTATGGCTGCTGTTTTGAGGACTTAGGGGCTGCTGTATGGGGGAGATTTTCGGTGATGTGTGGGGGTTTATGGGGCTGTGATATTCGGTTAATGTAAGGGTGTTTAAGGATTGTGACTTTCGGTTTTTTTGGATGGTGGGGGAGGAGAGAAATTTTATGTTTTTTTCTTCTTGTTGTGTGCGTGAGTAGAGAGAGCTTGGAGATGAGGATGGCTATGTGGCGTGAAGAAGGTAGGGTATTTCAGGCTTTAGTTTCCTGAGTGGAGTTATGCGGGAAGATAGACAGGTGTGTTGGCTGTGTGGGAGAGAGAATGAGTGCGTGAATATTGGCAGTGTGAAGGAAGGGCAATTGGGCGTGAGAGCTGTGAGTGTTGAAGGGCAATTGGAAGATAACAAGGTGGCTTTGTGTGAGAAGTTGAAGGCTGTGGCGTGTGGCTTTAGTGAAGGCAGATGCGTGAAGGGGCTGTTACCGAGAGAAGGGGAGAAGCGTTAAACTGCTTAGGGTTTGTTGATGCGTTTTTTTTTATGATTGTCGTGAATGGGATAGAGAGGGAGTGTCTTGGTCAAAGGTTTCTTTTATAGACAAAGGCTAGGCTTGACAAGGAAAGAGATTTGGCTAATTAAAAAGGGATATGATTTAGTGTCATATAAGGAAAACCTAAGATTGATTGGAGACAAGATTGGTTCAAATTAGGAAGCTAATATATTTGATTTATCTTAATTAGGCATGCAATTTGTTAAGTTAGGAATACAATATATTTGATTTATCTTAATTAGGCATGCAATTTCTTTAATTTGTGTAAATATTTTTATTATTTTGGTAGGTGATTATTTAGATTTTATTTGTTTTATTTAATTACACATGTGTTAAATATATATTTAATTAATTTGGATGTGTCTTAAGTAGGCTTGGGCGTGTGGGCCAAGGCTTAGGCGTGTGGTCTTTGGTTGGTGGGTTTGGTTGGCTTTTGATGGTGGGCTTGGTGCGTGTGTGGGCAAGATGTAGGGTTTTGGGCCAAGGTTAAGTGTTTGCGGGTTTTTTAGGCTAAAGGTGCTTTAAAACGGAGGTCCACCAGCGAGCCCGAAGCTAAACAAGCGAGTCAAATTTGACCAAGTACTGATTTCCATCTTTTCCCTTCCGACGTCCGTTTCCCGCGGCTTCCGCGACTTAAAAGGTACTGCCTCCAAATGAGACTCATCATCGGGATTTATATGCAAAAATATAGTGCCTACAGTCGCCCCCACTTTGATGGGACTTGTGTAACGTGTAACAGTGACAATCCTATCAAAGTTATGCAATGCATTTTCACTTACCTGGCTCGCCAGATGCCACTTAACTTGCCATGTGTTGCGTGGAGTTGATGTTGTGCCGTACCTGGCATGCTAAACCTAATACCCGAGGTGTCGCAGTTGCATCTCTGTACCTAGAGTGTCGCAGTGGTGTCTCCATAACCGGAGTGCCGTACTTGGCGTGCTAAACCTCGTACCCAAGGCGTCGCTGTAATATCTCCATACCCGGAGTGCCGTACCTGGCGTACTAAACCTCATACCCAAGGCGTCGTAGTAATATCTCCATACCCGGAGTGCCGTACCTGGCGTGCTAAACCCCATACCCAAGGCGTCGCAGTAATATCTCCATACCCGGAGTGCCGTACCTGGCGTGCTCAACGTCATACCCAAGGCATCGCAGTAATATCTCGATACTCGGAGTGCTGTACGTGGCGTACTAAACCTCATACCCAAGGCGTCGCAGTAATATCTCCATACTCGGAGTGCCGTACCTGACATGCTAAACCTCATACCCAAGGCGTCACAGTAATATCTCCATACTCTTGGTTATTATCTAGGTCCCAAGATCAAACAATACATGAAAACAATGTGTGAACACATCAACGGAGATGGCAGAATACTCACATCGATCGGTTGAGTCGATTTGGAGACGAATAAAGGCCAAAAAGCCACTGCCATAGGCGCACAAATGATGCAGTTCACTGCCTCCAAAAACAGAATTTTGAGCTGAGAAACGGAGCTCCAAGCTTCGTCGAACGGATCCCGGCTCATGGGCGAACCTCCCTACCACCTTCGCAAGACTCGTAAGTGTCCTAGCACTTGGATTTTCACCATGAAAATCCACTCTTGGCCTCCCTTTATTCACGCCATTTCTGGTTCAAAACCAGTGAAGAAAACAGTCTTGGGCGTGAGAGATGGAGAAAGAAAATGAGAGATGAAATTGTGTATTGGTTATTAATGAAATGCATTTCAAATATATCTTATATACTTGTGTGAAATTCACTTTAATTTCACTTGCATTTACCTTTAATTTGAATTTCAAAAGTCAAACAAATAGGTAAACACTATGCACATCAATTACACATCTAGTCCATCACTATTCATATCACCTTTATTAAAGTGACATGTTGTCAAGTCACATCACTCAAAGTGACAAGTGATTTGACGCTTGATGCGACTAATGATTTGATGCTTGATGCGACTTGCGATGCCGCACTCGAATTCGAAATACGAATGCACTCGCAATCACACTCGGGCTCGGGTTCGTTAATTCCAAATTAACGATTTTTCCGTTGCGTCGTAATTAAATGATTACGCCTAGCGAATTCACTATTCACGTCGCTAACAAATTAATTCTAAATTAATTCGTTCACCCGAATTAAAATCTAATTTTAATTCCGCGTCGAAATCTAATTTCATTTAATATATCGAATATATTAATTTACCGATTAATTCCAAATTAATCTTTATCTCTCTCTAGACGATATTTTATCCCAGATAAAATATCTCCGTAATTAATCCTAGATTAATTTTCTCTTTCTTCTATATAATCCCAGATTATTTAAGAGTGCGAGTTATGCGTCATCGGTGGATTATTGGGAAGCGACCCAATGAGATCCCCGGATACGTTGGCAGTAAATACGGTCGTTGGTGTATCCGAATCACGTACGTACCAAGTACTACGTTCTACGGATTTACGAGACAAGGTCGGCTTCTAGCAAAGCACGATGTCTACCAAATTCTCCGGTCATATTCATTTAAGAATATTAAGATCTGTATCAAGCGTAGTATACCATTGTATTGTGCATATCAGCCCAGTATCGGATAGTCACGTGCTAGGGCTGGGGCTGGATAAGTGTCTGCCCCGTCCGAAACACACATCGGATGTCCGGTAACATAGTCTCTATAATCGGATATTCATGACCTGGTCACAATATCCCGATTGGATGCGCATCACTCAAGAGCACTAGTACCGTATCCTGCGTGACATCATCTCCACTATGACTGAAGTGATACTTCCGTCTTGACATCACACCCAATACACTACGAATCTCTGATAAACCCAGAAGTGGTGTACGCAGAACCGGTTAAAGCCCTGTACCACCAAGACCAAAGTCTATCGATTATCGTAAGTATTAGCGATGTAAGTCTCAGGTTAAGACTATACACACCTACCTTGATTTCGGCCTCCCATAGACACATAGTCATAATACCGATGGGATTCCGAGAGGTCTATCCATAGCGAAGCTGTTTCCCGTACTATCGGTGAAACACGACCTCCTATCGCACTTGCATAAGTATCCGATACTTATATATATGAGAACTATGCTGTTGTGCCCTCACAACGCACACAAGTGCAATACTAGCTTATTCCGCATTATCGATGTCCCGTCTCGATAATACTATGGCTAGGGATATTTAATGATTAAACCTTCGGGGATTGATACTGTCTCATATCATTCTCAATCCAGGAATTAATCATAGAGACCTCTCTTTATTTATATATCTATGGTGATCTAATCACAAATGATGAGAGTGCAATTTCCTTGTCACATAGTTAATTTGCTACAACAACACAATGATCTGTGCAAATAGTGACGCTATGGGTCATTATGTCCAACACATACTCGGAGTACCGTACATGGCGTGCTAAACCTCATACCCAAAGCGTCGCAGTAATATCTCCATACCCGGAGTACCGTACCTGGCGTGCTAAACCTCATACCCAAGGCGTCGCAGTAATATATCCATACCCAAAGTGCCGTACTTGGCGTGCTAAACCTCATACCCAAGGCGTCGCAGTAATATCTCCATACCCAGAGTGCCGTACCTGGCGTGCTAAACCTCATACCCAATGCGTCGCAGTAATATCTCCATATCCGAAGTGCCGTACCTGGCGTGCTAAACTGATGTCTCCATACCCGGAGTGTCGTACCTGGCAAAATTGATCTGATGTCTCCATACCCGGAGTGCCGTACCTGGTAAAACTGATCAGATGTCTTCATACCTGGAGTGCCGTACCCAGCAAAATTGATTATGTATCTCCATACCCGAAGTGCCGTACCCGGCAAAACTGATCTGATGTTAATGTAGGTCTCTCCCCCAGAGTGCCATACCCGGCTAGACTGATGCTGATAAGGATGTGGGCCTCACCCCCAGAGTGCCATACCCGGCCAGACTGATGCTGATAAGGATGTGGGCCTCGCGCCCATAGTGCCATACCCGGCCAGACTGATGCTGATAAGGATGTGGGCCTCGCCCCAAGAGTGCCATACCCGGCCAGACTGATGTTGATAAGGATGTGGGCCTCGTCCCCAGAGTGCCATACCCGGCCAGACTGATGCTGATAAGGATATGGGCCTCGCCCCCAGAGTTCCATACCCGGCCAGACTGATGTTGATAAGGATGTGGGCCTCGCCCCCAGAGTGTCATACCCGGTGAGACTGATACTGTTAATGATATGGGCCTCACCCCCAGACTGATACTGATATGGCCTCGCCCCTAGACTGATACTGATATGGGCCTCGCCCCCATGCTGATATTGATCTTGACGTAGGCCTCGGCCCTGGGACTCATCCCTGAAACTGATGCTGATGTGGGTCTCGACCTTGGGACTCATCTCCAAAAACTGATACTGATGTAGATGTGGGCCTCGCCCCTAACCGATACTGATATGGGCCACGCCCGCAGACTGATACAGATGTGGGCCTCACCCACAAACTGATACTGATATGGTCTCGCCCCCAGACTAATACTGATATGGGCCTCAACCCCGTGATTCATTCTTGAAGATTGCTGACACTGTACTATTGCTGCTTCTGGTTGGCTTGCATTTGACGCTTTCTCTTTTTCTTCTTTGAAACCTTTGAATTCAAAACAAAACAAACACAAAACGGAATGCAAAATACGTTACGTGTATGCATGTATGCATGAATGAGTTTCATATCCCGTTGGGTTAGGTCGTCCACCAATTCCCTTGGTGACTGCTCGGTTTTCTCTTCCTCTCCCCCGTGTTCTGAGTGTCGCTGAATATCATGGTATCAGGGTTGAATGCTTTTGTCAAACATACTCATGTCATGCAGGTTGAAAGGAAAGGACTCAGGCAAGTAGGCGAAATGGATGTCATTATTATTATTCAGGAAAAGGTTCAAACAAGTAGACGAAGTTGATGTCTTTATTAAAAATGCAGAAAATAAACCAGAAAGAGCAGTTTCATTGCCTTCTTCCTCGGCCTACGGTTCTTTACTACTGTTATCATTTATCTCAATGCAAGAAGCCTGGTGATTGAGAGTTTGGAGGACAAAGGTTTCGGGTAGGCCGGAGTTGATCATGTAAGTCGGTGGGGGAACAGAGTGATAATCTGGCAAAGGGTTGGTGTGTGTGCTAGGCTGTTCTTTTTCATGATCGGGAATTTTGTGGGCATTAATGAGGTCCTGAAAATCATACCGGAGGCGGGAACAGCTGTCAGTATCATGGCCGTGTTGCTGGTGGAAGTGACAGTAGCGGTCTATTTTTAGATGTGGTGGTGGGGGATTTGGAAGTGGTTTAGGCTCCAAAGGTTTTAAGAATCCTTGCCTTGTCAACTTCTCAAGTACCTTGGACAAAGGTCTTCCCAAGTTGGAGAAACACCGGTTCTTGATGGCAGCAACCTCAGCAGCAGCTGGTTTGGTCTCAGAATTCCCCCCAAAAGTCCTCATATTCTGGCCATAGAACTTCCGGTTCTCGGCTTCCTCTTCTTCAATGTCCATGACAGTTTCCCTCAGCTGTCGGAAATCCACAATCATTGAAGTCATCCTCCTCAACTTGCCATAGATCGAGGGCTTAGTGCCCTTGATGATCATTTTAATCTGGTCCTTCTCAGAGGGCCGAGTCTGCATCTTCAGAAGCTGGATTCTCCAACGGTCTACATACTCCTTGAAGATTTCTTTCGGCTTCTACTTAGTGTTCTCCAAATCACATAGTGAAAAATCAATCTCCAAGTCTGTAACATACTGTTTCAGGAATGCATCTACCAATTCCCTCCAATCCTCCTTAACCTTTCTTTCAAGGCTATGATACCACACTACGGGTGCCCCCTCAAGTGACATCCCAAACATCTTCTGAGCTTGGCGCTGTGTCAGGCCCACTGAACTCATAACTGACACATATTGTCGGAGGTGGACCCTCGGATCCCCATTCCCATTGAACTTGGCCATATCTGGCATCTTGAACTGAGCTGGCAACTGTTCCTCAAAGGTCATCGCCTCATAGTCTAGTAATTCTTCGTCCTTACCCTTCATCTTACGGGTAACTAACTCAACCTGATCCCGAAGCTCCTTAAATTCTGTCTGAGACCCAATCACTCTGCCTATTGCATATTCTGCCATGTCGTCATCAAAAGCGGGGATATCATCCCCCAACCCAATCGGAGGCTCATCGCGCCTCACATTTTCAGAACTTCCCCCAGTACGGGTTACAACCATATTAGACCTGGCAGCAGTTAAAGCTTGGAGTTGTTCAGTCATTTTGGCGAAACCAATTTCCAACTGATCCAAGCGAGATATTTCGTTTTCTGATCCACTCATATTTGTTATTGGTTTTTTGGTGTGTCTTCCCTCTCCCCTAACCCAACGGGAATCTATGATGGCTTTTTGAACACAAGGGTTAACATGATGCATGTATGCATGAGGTGAATGAGATGCATGTGATATAAGGAATATATCAACTCATTAAAATTCTCACACAAATCGGCCCATCATCATTTTAGAAGCTTTTGGGCTAACTATCATAGGAGTGAACTCGTCCCAATTTAAATGGCCCAAAAAGTTCACATCTCATGGCAAGAAGTCCAACCGTATCCAAATGATAATGTTCCTAAACACAAACATATAATGGCCCATTGGCGTTTTAGAAGCTTTTGGCCTAATCATCATAAGATACGTTCTTGTCCCAGTTTAAATGGCCTAACAAGCCCATATATCATGACAAAAGGTGCGAATGGATCCAAACGACAATGTTCCCAAACACAAGCATATAATGGCCCATTGGCGTTTTAGAAGCTTTTGGCCCAATCATCATAAGATATGTTCTTGTCCCAGTTTAAATGGCCCAACAAGCCCATATCTCATGACAAAAGGTCCGAATGGATCCAAATGACAATGTTCCCAAACACAAGCATATAATAGATAATCCAGTCATAAAGCAATAATTTCTACAGAACGACCCATCGACATTTCAGAAGCTTTTGGCCCAATTTTCATAGGATACGAACTCGTCCCAGTTTAAATGGCCCAATAAGTTCGCATTTCTGACAAGAAGTCCAACTGCATCCAAATGAGGATGGCCCACAAACACAAGGAAATAGTTGCTATAGGTCATACAACCCCGGTCTACGTGTGGGTTCATAAGAGTGTAGACAAAGGCTCTCACCGGCGAAGGATTACCCATAACTAGGTCTCCCCACTCAAGGGTTCGAGCGACCAAGTGAGTGCACCGTTTTTTATACACTAAGGTACATGCCAACGAGCTATGGTGTGTGACTGACTGTCAAATGGACTTCCCGTTGTAGATTCCCCAGAGGGAGGGCGGAGGAAGGCTCTCTTAAGTACCCAAGCCTATTAGGCTCTTATCGCTTGGTGTCAGGAATAAACAATGAGTCGTCCAAATTAGTCCATCACCGTAGGCTACGAGTAGATGATTATCTATGTGCCTTCACAGCTTTTCCTTCTAGAAAGGTAGTGAGTGAAGGAAGACACCAAACCATTACCTAACCTCAAAATGCCTTTGATTAAACCACTTTTAACCCACGGTAGACACGGTCAATTAAAGCACAAATCATAATATTACAAGACATTATTTCGGGGCCGATTCTCTATCCCCAGTGGAGTCGCCAGACTGTGGGAACACAGAAACTGGGCGACGCATGCTATTCCGGGCTCGCGGCCCGGTTGGGAGTACGAAGTAGCCCGCGGGGGACTAAACCGGAGAATAATGGAGTCGCCACCCGGTGTGAACCGGGACAAAGATTTAAGGCCGCACTCACCCCTCGCAAGGGAAGACCTCAAACCGTTGGGTTCGGAATGGTCCCTTACTTATGCCACTTGTAATAAAATGATTTGTGCAATAATCTAACCAAGCCTAAGCAACATATTTCCAAGGATAATTTACTCCTAAGTTCGCATGCATAGGCATAAAGCTCATATCTAAGTTTACATATAACACATTCTCATATTTTGCATACAACCTATTTGCATATAATCTATGTCCGAATTCATGCATAAAGATAAATTGACATACGAAAGACATACAATCTCACATTGGTAGGCACAAAAGCGCAAACACATAGCATTCATACCAGCATGCATATTAGGGAAATACACTTAAGCGCATAATAGAAATAGATAACTAAAGAGGTAATACAAATGTATAAGGTAAAAAGAGATAACTATATGCTAAGATAGACATGTCGTGATGTGATGCAGGAGGACCTGTTTACCGTGGGTGTTCGTGCGGCGTTTGTATACGTGTTTGAACGGTAAACAGAAGGTTCGCGTTCGTATAGCGTTTGATAATGCGTTCGAACGGGGCCAGACAGAAAACATGCGTTCGTGTGGCGTTCTGAAACACATTCGAACGAGGTTACAACAACGACCTCCCAAAATGCAGTAAACAACATGACACATACATGAACGGATGAATAGATGACATCTAATAAATGATAACGGGCTAAAAGCACGGCAAAACATCGTGGTAAATGATTTTAACCTCTCAAAATAGAGGACCTTTAATCGCACTTACTAAGCCAATGCGCAATCAACACAATATATATATAAAAGGTAAAGACAATGATATCGGACTTCGTATACCCGATTGAACACATCTTACATTCAACCGAATATACATCAATCGGCACGGTGAAGCATCGTGGTAAAGGGTTTTAACCCTTCAAAATAGGGGACCTTTAATCCAACTTACTAAGCCCATGCGCTCGATCACATCATGCATATAAAAAATAACATAAATAATATCGGACTTCGTATACCCGATTGAACACATCTTACATTCAACCGAATATACATCAACCGGCGCGCAAAGCATCGTGGTAAAGGATTTTAACCCCTCAAAATAGGGGACCTTTAATCCAACTTACTAAGCCCATGCGCTCGATCACATCATGCATATAAAAATAAAGACAATAATATTGGCTTCGTATATCCGATTGAACACATCTTACATTCAACCGAATATACGTCAATCGGCGCAGCGAAACATCATGGTAAATGATTTTAACCCCTCAAAATAGTGGACCTTTAATCCAACTTACTAATCCCATGCGCTCGATCACATCATTACATAAACAAATAACATGCGGAAATCAAGTAGCGAATAATGAACAAATCAAAACAACATAAAATGAAATATGCGCCGTTTACTCAAGTGGTACGTGGAGTTGTATCCCGAGTACAGATCATACTACCGTCCATTCAGAAACGGCTATGAAATTTATGTTCGGGTTTCCATCCTATATACCACAAGAGGCGACACACTTTTTATTTTATTAAAGGGCCACAACATACATCATTTTATAATACATGCATTTTTATCTATTCAAAGGCCAAAACATGCATCACTCCATAATAATCATGCAAACGAAACTCAATAAACAGTAAAAATACAACTGAAAATAGATGTGAAAAATACCCTCAGGTCTAACCTTTTTTGTCGACTTTCGGACTTGCGTTTCACGGAGATCGGAAGGGCTAAAGCTCCTCAACTTTTTTGGTTCACTGGTTTGCGTTTTACCTCGCTGTTTCGCTGCTCAAGCTAATGTTTTGACTCATTTTTACTACTGTTTTGCTGTCGTTTCACTGCCGTATTTTGGTCACTGTTTTTTGGTGTTTTAGGCTACTGTTTTGGGTGATTTTAAAGGCTTTAAGTGCAGCTTTTTGTGTGATTATTTTAAGGATTAAAAGTGCAGTTTTTTGTTACTGGTTTAGGTGATTTAATGGGCTGTTTTAAGGGTGCATGGCTGCTGTTTTGGTCGGTTAAGGGGCTGCTGTTTGTGGCGTTTTATGGCTGCTGTTTTGAGGACTTAGGGGCTGCTGTATGGGGGAGATTTTTGGTGATGTGTGGGGGTTTATGGGGCTGTGATATTCGGTTAATGTAAGGGTGTTTAAGGGTTGTGACTTTCGGTTTTTTTGGATGGTGGAGGAGGAGAGAAATTTTGTGTTTTTTTCTTCTTGTTGTGTGCGTGAATAGAGAGAGCTTGGAGAGGAGGATTGCTATGTGGCTTGAAGAAGGCAGGCTGTTTCAGGCGTTAGTTTCGTGAGTGGAGTTATGCGGGAAGATAGACAAGTGTGTTGGCTGTGTGGGAGAGAGAATGAGTGCGTGAATATGGGCAGTGTGAAGGAAGGGCAATTGGGCGTGAGAGCTGTGAGTGTTGAAGGGAAATTGGAAGATAGCAAGGTGGCTTTGTGTGAGAAGTTGAAGGCTGTGGCGTGTGTCTTTAGTGAAGGCAGGTGCGTAAAGGGGCTGTTACCGAGAGAATGGGAGAAGCGTTGAACTGCTTAGGGTTTGTTGATGTGTTTTTTTTTATGATTGTCGTGAATGGGAGAGAGAATGAGTGTCTTGGTCAAGGGTTTCTTTTATAGACAAAGGCTAGGCTTGACAAGGAAAAGGATTTGGCTAATTAAAAAGGGATATGATTTAGTGTCATGTAAGGAAAACCTAAGATTGATTGGAGACAAGATTGGTTCAAATTAGGAAGCTAATATATTTGATTTATCTTAATTAGGCATGCAATTTGTTAAGTTAGGAATACAATATATTTGATTTATCTTAATTAGGCATGCAATTTCTTTAATTTGTGTAAGTATTTTTATTATTTTGGTAGGTGATTATTTAGATTTTATTTGTTTTATTTAATTACACATGTGTTAAATATATATTTAATTAATTTGGATGTGTCTTAAGTGGGCTTGGGCGTGTGGGGCAAGGCTTAGGCGTGTGCTCTTTGGTTGGTGGGTTTGGTTGGCTTTTGATGGTGGGCTTGGTGCGTGTGTGGGCAAGATGTGGGGTTTTGGGCCAAGGTTAAGTGTTTGCGGGTTTTTTAGGATAAAGGTGCTTTAAAACGGAGGTCCACCAGCGAGCCCGAAGCTAAACAAGCGAGTCAAATTCGACCAAGTACTGATTTCCATCTTTTCCCTTCAGACGTCCGTTTCCCGCGGCTTCCGCGACTTAAAAGGTAGTGCCTCCAAATGAGACTCATCATCGGGATTTATATGCAAAAATACAGTGCCTGTTGAGTTTCAATCAAGTCCCAAGATCAAAGATTAAGCATGAAATAAGTATGAATACAACCAAAGGAGGTGCGGAATAACTCACATTGATCGGTAGAGATGCATCAAGGATGAACCAAAAAACGCACTTCAAGTTTCTGCCTCCCTCCAAGCTCGGCAGTCCACTGTTTTGTAGTGCTCATTTTCGGCCATTGATGGTCTTCCATGAAAGCTCCAAGCTCCAAGCTTATCAAGGTGATTCCAAGCTCATGAAGACACTTCCCTATCACCTTTATATCCCTCCTAGAGTGTGTTAGCACATAGATCTTGCAACAAAATCTTTGCTTCTCCATGTATTTGCTCGGTCGAACCAAAACAATAAGGAGAATCGGTCTTGAGACCGTGAGAGAGGAAGAAGAAGTTTAGGCTCCAAAAGCCCTAAACCGTGAAAGAGAGAGAATGAGTGGGGGAAAAGAAAAAAAATTGTAAAAGGTTTATATAATTTCCAAAATATAATAAAACCATTTACCATTTCTTTAATTTCCATAAAGCAAGCATTAAATGCCTTCTTTCAATCACCTCACATCAATCTCTCAATTGTCACATCACTCAAAGTGATATGTGATTTGACGCTTGATGTGACTAATGATTTGATGCTTGATTTGACTTGCGTGCCGCACTCGAATTCGAAATGCGAATGCGCTCGCAAAAAATTTCGGGCTCGGGTTCGCTAATTCCAAATTAACGAATTTTCCGTTGCGTCGTAATTAAATGATTACGCCTAGACAAATCACTATTCACGTCGCTAACGAATTAATTCTAAATTAATTCATTCGCCCGAATTAAAATCTAATTTTAATTTCGCGTCGAAATCCAATTTCGTATAATATATCAAATATATTATTTTATCGATTAATTCCAAATTAATCGCTCTCTCTCTTAAATTGATATTTTATCCCAGATAAAATATCTCCGTAATTAATCCCAGATTAATTTTCTCTCTCATTAAATTAATCCCAGATTAATTAAAGTGCGAGTCATACGTCATCGGTGAATCTTCAGGGAGAGACCCATGAGATCTCTGGATATGTTGGCAGTAAATCGGGTCGTCGGACTATCCGAACATGTAAGTACCTCGTACTACGTTTACACAAGACAAGGTTGGCTTCTAGCAAAGCACCATGCCTACCCAATTCTCCAGAAACATGCTTACAGGAATAATCGATCTATATCAGGCGTAGTATACGTGGTATTGCGTATTTCGATCCAGTATCGGATGATCACGTGCTAGGCCTGGGGATGGAATTGTGTATGCCCCGTACGAAGCACATGTCGGATGTCTTGTAACTAGTCTCTATATCGGATAACTATGACCTAGTCATATTATCCCGATGACTACAGTACTTAAGAGAACCAGTACCGTATCCTACGTACCATCATCTCCATATGACTGGAGTGACACTTCCATCTTGACATCACACCCAACACACTTCGATTCTCAATATACCCAGTATTGGCGTACACAGAACCGGTTAAAGCCTTGGACGACCTCAACCAAAGTATATTGATTGGCGTATGTATTAGCGGTGCAAGTCTCATGTTAAGACCAAATACACCTACCCTGATTGCAGACTCCCATAGACACATAGTCATACTACAAATGGGATTCCGCGGGGGGTCTATCCAGAGCGAAGCTGTTTCCCGTACCATCGGTAAAACACAACCTCCTATTACACTTGCATGAGTATCCTATACCCAAATATATGAGAACTATGCGTTGTGCCCTCACAAACGCGCACAAGTGTAATACTAGTCTTTTACGTATTTATCGATGTCCAATCTCGATAATACTTTGACTAGGGATATTTAATGATTTATCCTACATGGACTGATACTGTCTCATATCATTCTCCGTCCAGGAACAAATCATAGGGACCTCTCATCATTTATACATCTAGGTGATCTAATCACAAATGATAAGAGTGCAATCTCCTTTGTCACATAGTTAATTTGTACAACAACACCGTGATCTGTACAAATAGTGACGCTATGGGTCATTATTGTCCAACAATCTCCCACTTGGCCTATAGCCAGTCACTCGAGTCTTTAACACCCGAACTATGTACGGTTGGCTCAAATTGATGAGAAATGCTTTCGTCAGCGGATTTGTATGATTATCATCTTGATGCGATTTATTCGATCATCACATCGCCACGATGTATGATCCAAACGAATCAGATGAATATCGAAGTATGTATCTGGATCATTGATGAGACCATTAATTCTTTAGCCTGTGCTGACGCCTAGCTCAGTTGCTAGCAGAACTATATCTAATCTAATTAGATTTGCTTATTGACCCAGAAGGTTTCTATTGCAGCCTCAGCTGCAGCAATTAACCCGCATTTGTTGTTTATTCGGCAACAGTATCTCGTTTGGAATATTTCCTGCTCATTGTACCGTTATTCTACTGTATAGTACCGTTTGCGACTTTTAGTCGTTTTATCGGTTTAGGAAACTTGCTACAGTGATCCCAGTCACTTCAAGTTCTCCATCTCCATGGACTAAGACAACATCCTTAGTTCTCTAAGATACTAGCGGATGTTCTTAACATCAATCCAGTGACCATCACTTGGATTGGCCTATTTTTGAATCATATGCTCAAAGCGTATGAGACACTAGGTCGCGTACATTTTTCAATGTATGATTTCTCGGAGAGTGTTCTCGAATGCCAAGTTTTCACCGATTGTTATTTATGGGAATATCATTTCTAAGAAATGACATGTCATTATTATTTATATAGGACAGCAACTGTCAGTGCGCTCCCACTAACCCTCTTATATACACAAGAATCCTTTTCGTTTTGAATTAAATCATAAACTATTATGATTACATCAAAACGATAATTCCTAGAACCAATGCTTGCTTTAATCCAAACATGGATCGAATAACCCGCAAACCTTGTTTGCTAGTTTTGGTACAACAAAATCGTGAGGATGTTGCAAACATCCTCCAAAAGGTTTCCTTTTCAGGAAAGCGATTTTTGCGTTAAGCTGACATATTTCATAAATGAAACATGCAGCATTATCAAGCATTATCCAAATGGATTTACCATGGCAACATTTAAAAGGTTGAATCGTAGTCAACACAATGTTGATAACGATACCTTTCCGTTAAAAGCCTAGCTTTACACGTTGGTTTATTGCCATCCATGTACGTCTTCTTTGAAGACTTATAAAGTACCAGTAGGCACAATGCCTTCCAGTACATCAACTAGTATCCAAACTTGTTGATATACATGGAATCCATTTCGGATACATGGCACTTTGCCATAATAGGGAGTCGATACCTTGTATCACTTCCTCATACGTAGTCAGTTGGTATACCTCAATAAGATAGACATCTTTATGAGGTTAGATCAGAAACCCATACCCCAGGTTATTTTCTGACTCTCTCCGACTTACGCGGTTCTTGTGTATTCGAAGATTAATAGTAATAGTTTCATCCTTGATGAACTATTTGTGTTCCATTAGGATTCGGTGCCTTGAACAGTATTACTCTGATTTTCATAGAGTTTTACTATCCTCCCACTTACCACTGCATATCGGTGTTCCTCTTAGGAAAACCGCATGGTGAGCAACAATCTAATTGTTCTCTCGTGAGATGTATAAGTACAATACATATGGTATCGCTAGGATAACCTACAATTGGCACTTATCCAATTTGGGTTTTAGTTTGGTATCATCCAAACATATGCCCAGCATACCCAAATTTTCAGGAATGTGAAACCCAGTTTCTTTGCTATTCACATCTAATATGTTATCTGTCAAACAGATATTAATGGAACCTTATTCTAAATAAGTTCTTGCACTGTTTATGCTTATCCGTTGAAGGAAATGGTAGCTCAGAGCGACTCGTGATTAACCTTATCATGTCTAACAAAATTCGGTTAATCCTGTTCGGATACACCGTCAAACTGACGTGTTCCGGGAGGAGTCCTCTTTGAAAGAATACTATACTCTTTCAAGTATATGAGAAACTTATTGCTTAAGTATTTTCCATTACGGTCTTACCGTGACAGATTAATAGTTTGGCTGATCTGTTTGTCTATTTCGTGTCGAAACTTAAAAGTTTCCGATTTGTGTTTTCAAAAGAAACACATAACCATACGCGATGCCACATCCGTTAAGGTCACGAAATATTCATATCCACATCTAGCCCAGCTAGACATGGGCCCACTTGCTTCAATATGATCTAGGGCTAACAAATCGGTGGCACTGACACTTTTACCAAGTAAATAGTGTTTCAGGCACTTTGCCCAATAAACTAGATTCGTAGACTTTATTTGATTGGAATCAAATCAGTCCTGGTACCCGCTCTTAAAAAGTGAGGATATACGATTCTTGTTTAATGTGTCCCAGACAACATTGCCACTTTAAGTTTCAACCTGATCAAATCAGTTTGAGCTATTTGTTTGTCATGTTATACGTGTGAGATTTATTTATATTCTAAATATCAATTCTGTTATTCACATCTAATGTGTTTTTCTCAATATCATCTTTATATAATGAAACAATTTAGTGTTCTAGAATATAAAGGTACACCCGCAGCGGGTTATACGCGATATGAAGATAATGTTTCTAGTCAAACTAGTTACATTATAACAGTTTCCTAATTTAAGTACACACCCGAAAGGTAGTTCCTAAACTTAGGTTTCTACGGTTAAAACAGCGACTTTCGTCCAGTTTCCAATTCACAGATAAATCTCTATTGAAGTCAGTATCCTGTTCAAAATAGATTCTGAACATCAATAAATATATTTATATAACACACTAAGTATTAAAATCCAATTTTAAATACTAGTAATGAATATATTTATGACAATTATATTTGAAGTGAGAGCCTAGCTCGTCTTCAATTCCTTCTTGGGATATGTCCTATATCTTCCCAGAAGACTATAATGATTTTGCCTTTGCCCTTTTTCATATTCTGGAAGCCTTTGGCCAAGCCTCGGGTTTCTATAATATCGAATTAAGGTGCGCCTTGCGCTACTTGCCTTATTGCAAACTTTGACTTTTCTCCTTGAGAGTTTCCATTAATTCTCCAAGAATTATTTATTGCAATTTATATACTTCTAAAATCAAAGTATAGATTTATGAAGATCCTTTAATTTCAATATCATACTTTAAGAATCTAATTCTTAGTTCTGATAAAGAAATTAAAGAGTCTATATGACAGGTATAATGGATTAAGCACTAAAGTTATCATTACATGAATATTCCAAATATCATGTTCCATTTAGTTGCTTAACTCCAGGCTTAGGCTTAATACATTATTTTATCAAATAAAATAACTAATAATTTTTCCAGGACCATCTTGAAATTTATTCCCAATTTGAAAATTAAAGTCGTTTAAATACATTTTCACCCAGGATTATGTTTTAAACACTAATCTTTCATTTATATATTGATTCTAATAGTCCAACTATTTAATCAACGATTTGTGGTACTATTTATTATAATGATTATAATAGTCCAACTATATAATCAAATATCATTTAAATTAATTAACCTCAATTACATTCATTACTATAATCCAATTATAAAATCAATTGTAAACTGAAATTAATTAATTCAAATATATTGATTAATATAATCCAATTATATATAATCAACTATAATACAGTCCAACTGTTAATTAAAACAACAATTTAAATATTAGTCCAACTAACATTTAATCTAACGACGAAATAATTTGAATGAGCGCGTATGGCGAGTAATTGAACGAGTATTGCAAATTCAATTCTTGCCTCCCACTATTTTTCGGCGAGCCTCTAACCCTCTGTCGAGTACTCGGGAAACCGTGTTTCCTAGTGGGCTATGATCCCGTTAAATATCACACAATCTTGACTTTGGCCAACAAATTGTATGATAATTAACTAGGTAGATCTCTAAGATCAATTGGATCCAATCCAATTCCTAGATCTGGTAGGAGGACGTCCAAGTCCGAAACATATATCTTATATATGCCAATACATCCAATGTATTACCTAACCTTTTTCCTCTGAATCAACTAAGCCTTGGCTTTGGCACAACAAACTTAGTGATCCCAGTCAAGCGCGACCCATTGACCATGGAAAGCTTCGTAATCAATGTCGATGGACAAGAAGTGGTTTTGACTTTGGCCAACAAACCACAACTTGGACAAGACACTATATGGAACAAAGCCTTCGTGATTCAAACACATCTTCGACAAACAAAGGCCTTGACTTTGGCCAACAAACCAATGCCGTCTCGGATCTTGAGTGAGAATCACTCAATGGAAGGAAAGACGCTTAATATTTAGCGAGGGTTTTTCGCGTGCAAATTGGCAACCAATTTATTATCTTTGTTAAGGTCTCATCATCATACACCCTTAAGCATGCATTCTAAATACATAATAAAGCGCATATGAAAAATAATAATGATATGCAGATGGATATTTTACATTGATCTTAGATCAAATCTCTCTCTTTCTCTCTCCAAGCTAACACTTGTATTTACTTTTACCCGTTACACTACACTTCTAAAGAAACCTCATTTACATTGAAGGGAATAGGTGAGAAGAGAATACAAAGAAATAGGAGATAAGGCTGGACTCGCAGGTCCAATTAATAAATCAAATTTATTACAATTTCCCAAATTGCCCCACCCGACTAATTTCCATCTGATATACATTATTCATGCATCGCTACCATGTATTCATACAAGCATGTTATCAATCAATCTAATCCAATTAATTAATTTGATAATTAGTGATCATCCAATGTTCAAACAACGATTTGATTTTGTTCGAGTCAAACTCGTTTTGCGAATAAGTACTCAAAGTACGAATTCTTGAATTAAATTAAACTACAAAATTAAATCCAATTCAATTTGTATTTAATACTAATTCATTATTTAATTCCAAATTAAATATTACACTTTATTAAATAAACCTTTACGACTTAAATTCTGAATTTAATCGTTACGGGTCTCAAAGCCCGATTAATATCTAATATTAATTTAATTAAAGTTCAATGGGCTTTTAATTAATTTCTTCAAGGCGTGGACTTTTGGTCAACTCGGGTCAAACCGAATAACCAAAATCCAATCCAGGAGTTACCCATAAGCCCAGAATTAATTTAGGCCCATTAGGCCCAATTAAAAGTTAAAGTTTCATTAGTCGCATTTGGGCCGTTTGGATGCGGTTTTGGGCCTAATTGGATCCAACCAATTTATGCCTAAACCCATCTTTGTACAACAAAGCCCAATAAGCCCAATAACAACTTTAAAAGCCCAAATCCAATTTAAGGCCCAATTTAATTAAATTACAAAATCCAATTTTTACAATTCAATTAAACAAAGTGCATAGCATTATTAATTACCCAAATCAAAGTTTCCAAAACACCAAATTTGTCCAATTAATCATGCTTATTATCAATTGATAATGTCCAACATAATTTGATCAAAATCAAACCCAATTATACATGCCTAAAGTCTCGGCCAAAGAGGGAAATTATGCCCAAATCAAATTCGATCCAATTGAACCCAATCAAACATAAAATCAACATCCCCAAATGATTTCCAAGTCATCCAATGAACAAAAAAATCAAAATCCAAGACAGTTTTAGGATTCAAATTTTCGGCCAAGCCTCCAATTTGGGGGAAAATTGATCCAATCCAATTTTCATCAAATTTATCCAACCAATCATCAATTAAACATCAATTAAGCATATTCATCAATCCAATTTCATCAAATAATGCCCAAATTCGTTTTCCCCAATTCAAACCCTAAAATCAATTTCATGCAATCAATAGCTCAAGATATCATTGTTGAGTTTCAATCAAGTCCCAAGATCAAAGATTAAGCATGAAATAAGTATGAATACAACCAAAGGAGGTGAGGAATAACTCACATTGATCGGTAAAGATGCAACAAGGATGAACCAAAAAACGCACTTCAAGTTTCTGCCTCCCTCCAAGCTCGGCAGTCCACTCTTTTGCAGTGCTCATTTTCGACCATTGATGGTCTTCCATGAAAGCTCCAAGCTCCAAGCTTATCAAGGTGATTCCAAGCTCATGAAGACACTTCCCTATCACCTTTGTATCCCTCATAGAGTGTGCTAGCACATTGATCTTGCAACAAAATCTTTGCTTCTCCATGTATTTGCTCGGTCGAACCAGAACAAGAAGGAGAATCGGTCTTGAGACCGTGAGAGAGGAAGAAGAAGTTTTGGCTCCAAAAGCCCTAAACCGTGAAAGAGAGAGAATGAGTGGGGGAAAAGAAAAAAAATTGTAAAAGGTTTATATAATTTCCAAAATATAATAAAACCATTTACCATTTCTTTAATTTCCATAAAACAAGCATTAAATGCCTTCTTTCAATCACCTCACATCAATCTCTCAAATGTCACATCACTCAAAGTGACATGTGATTTGACGCTTAATGTGACTAATGATTTGACGCTTGATTTGACTTGCGTGCCGCACTCGAATTCGAAATGCGAATGCGCTCGCAAACAATCTCAGGCTCAGGTTCGCTAATTCCAAATTAACGAATTTTCTGTTGCGTCGTAATTAAATGATTACGCCTAGAGAAATCACTATTCACGTCGCTAACGAATTAATTCTAAATTAATTCGTTCGCCCGAATTAAATTCTAATTTTAATTCCGCGTCGAAATCTAATTTCGTATAATATATCAAATATATTATTTTATCGATTAATTCCAAATTAATCGTTCTCTCTCTTAAATTGATATTTTATCCCAGATAAAATATCTCCGTAATTAATCCCAGATTAATTTTCTCTCTCATTAAATTAATCCCAGATTAATTAAATTGCGAGTCATACGTCATCGGTGAATCTTCGGGGAGCGACCCATGAGATCTCCGGATATGTTGGCAGTAAATCGTGTCGTCGGACTATCCGAACACGTAAGTACCTCGTACTACGTTTAAACCAATTCACAAGACAAGGTTGGCTTCTAGCAAAGCACCATGCCTACCCAATTCTCCAGAAACATGCTTACAGGAATAAGCGATCTATATCAGGCGTAGTATACGTGGTATTGCGTATTTCGATCCAGTATCGGATGATCACATTTTAGGCCTGGGCTGGAATTGTGTTTGCCCCGTACGAAGCACATGTCGGATGTCTGGTAACTAGTCTCTATATCGGATAACTCTGACCTAGTCATATTATCCCGATGACTGCAGTACTTAAGAGAACCAGTACCGTATCCTACGTGACCATCATGTCCATATGACTGGAGTCCATCTTGACATCACACTCAACACACTACGATTCTCAATATACCCAGTAATTGCGTACACAGAACCGGTTAAAGCCCTGGACGACCTCAACCAAAGTATATTGATTGTCGTATGTATTAGTGGTGCAAGTCTCAGGTTAAGACCAAATACACCTACCCTGATTGCAGACTCCCATAGACACATAGTCATACTACCAATGGGATTCCGCGGGGGGTCTATCCAGAGCGAAGCTGTTTCCCGTACCATCGGTAAAACACAACCTCCTATTACACTTGCATGAGTATCCTATACCCAAATATATGAGAACTATGTCGTTGTGCCCTCACAAACACGCACAAGTGTAATACTAGTCTTTTACGTATTTATCGATGTGCAATCTCGATAATACTCTGACTAGGGATATTTAATGATTTATCCTACGTGGACTGATACTGTCCCATATCATTCTCCGTCCATGAACAAATCATAGGGACCTCTCATCATTTATACATCTAGGTGATCTAATCACAAATGATAAGAGTGCAATCTCCTTTGTCACATAGTTAATTTGTACAAAAACACCGTGATCTGTACAAATAGTGACGCTATGGGTCATAAATGTCCAACAGTGCCTACATCGGCAAAGCCAATTTTTTGGGGAAAAAATAATCCAATTCAATTTTCTTCAAATAGATCATGCATAACTCAAAGTTATCATCATTCAAGCATACTCAAACAATCAATTTTATCAAATCATGCTCAAATCAATTTTACCCAAATTTTAGTATATAAACCCTAATTTCAATTTCATGCTTAATAACCGCTCTGATACCATTGTTGGGTTTTCTAGGTCAAACCAAGATCAAATAAAGCAATGAAATGTGGGAATAAAACAAAGTAAAGTAGCGGAAATACTCATTTTGATCGGCTTTTGGATGCGATGAACAAAAAAAATTTCTTCATGAAGTTTCGGCCAAGCCCTTTGTTGTGCTCCATGTGTTGATCTTCAAGCTCCAAGCTTTGAATGTTGATTCCATGCTCATAGATGGGTTTCCCTATCACTTTTGAATGACCCTTTGATGTGCTAGCAATGGAGAAAATTGTAACAAAATTCCCCTTTTCATCTCCTTGTTGCTCTCGGTATTTGAAGAAAATTAGAGAGAAAAAATGGCTCAAAGCCGAGTGAGGGAGAGAGAAGAAAGAAGATGTGTGTTGTGTGTTTTTGGTACTTTGTTTTCTAAAAACATATACCAAAAGTGCTTACAAAATTTGGTAAAAGCTTTTCCAAAAAGCAAAAACCAATTTTGGAGGCAAAATGGCATTAATTGCCCACAACCACCACCATCATGAATAGTGACTGGTTGTCAATCACCAAAAGGTGACTTGACATCCATCACTAAAGTGATAGGTGATGTGACAAGCGATGTGACTTGTGGCCGCACTTGATTCAAATACGGAGTGGCCTCGCAAACACATTCCGGGCTCGGGTTCGTTAATTCCTAATTAACAAATTTTCCATTGCGACGTAATTAAATCAAATTTAATTAAATAATTATGCCTAGCAAAATTACTATTCACGTCGCTAGCGAATTAATTCCAAATTAATTCATTTGCCCGAATTAAAATCCAATTTTAATTCCGCGTTGAAATCTAATTTCGTATAATATATCGAATATATTATTTTATCAATTAATTCCAAATTAATTATTCTCTCTCTTTTAAATAGTATTTTATCCCAGATAAAATATCTCCATAATTAATCCTAGATTAATTTTCTCTCTCTTATAATTAATCCCAGATTAATTATGTCCGAGTCATACGTCATCGGTGAATCTTTGGGAAGCGACCCATGAGATCCCTGGATATGTTGGTAGTAAATCCGATCGTCGGACTATCTGAACACGTACGTACCTAGTACTATATTTTTACCGATTTACAAGACATGGTTGGCTTCTAGCAAAGCACCGTGCCTACCCAATTCTCCAGAAATATTCTTAAAGGAATATGTAATCTATATCAGGCGTAGTATACGTAGTATTGCATATTTCGATCCAGTATTGGATGTCACGTGCTAGGCCTGGGGTTAGAATTGTGTATGCCCCGTACGAAGCACATATCGGATCTCTGGTAACTACTCTCTATAATCGGATAAACATGACCTAGTCATATTATCCCGATAGCTGCAGCATACAAGAGTACCAGTTCCTTATCATACGTGACCATCATCTCCATATGACTGAAGTGATACTTCCATCTTGACATCACACCCAATACACTATAATTCTCAATATACCCATAAGAGGCGTACACAGAACCTGTTAAAGCCTTGGATGACCAAAACCAAAGTATATTGATTGTCGCAAGCATTAGCGATGTAAGTCTCAGGTTAAGACCAAATACACCTACCCTGATTCGAACTTCTATAGACACATAGTCATACTACCAATGGAATTCCGAGGGGTCTATCCAGAGCGAAGTTGTTTCCATACCATCGATAAACACAACCTCATATTACACTTGCATAAGTATCCAATACTTAAATATATGAGAACTATGTTGTTATGCTCCAACAACACGCACAAGTGCAATACTAGTCTATTCCACATTATCGATGTCCAGTCTCGATAATACTACGACTATGGATATTTTAATGATTAAACCTTAGTGGATTAATACTGTCTTATATCTTATTAATCTGGAACTAATCATATGGACTTTTATCATTTATGTATCTTGGTAATCCAATTACAAATGATAAAAGAGCAATTTCCTTTGTCACATAGTTAATTTGTACAACAACACCATGTTCTGTACAAATAGTGATGCTATGGGTCATAATTGTCCAACAATGTCCTCCTAAGCCAGCATCAAATGCTGGCAGAGTTGCACGTAATGCCAATAATAATTGGATTAAAGCTGATGAGAAAGCCCATAGCTATTTGATAGCATCCATGTATGAGGTTCTTGCTGCCAACATGAGCCTATGGCGACAACATCAATTATTATGCAGTCATTACAAAAAATGTTTGGGCAACCTTCAGACCGACAAAAACATGAGGCAATAGTCTCTGTATTGACCGCTAGAATGAAGGAAGGTACATCAGTCAGAGACCATGTGTTAAAGATATGTCTCATCTTAATATGGCTGAAACCCATGGTGCACGTATCAATGTCCAAAGCCAGGTGACAATGATCATAGAAACCCTTCTGAAGAGTTTCCTGCAGTTTAAAAGCAAATGTTCTATGAATAAGTTGACTTTTATATTGACTGAACAACTAAATGAGCTCACCAATTTTGAGTCCGTCATGATGGGTCCTCATTGGTCCAATGCCAAGGCAAATATTACCGAATCTTCTAAATCTGCAAAGAAGAAATAGAAAGGCAATTGGCAAGCTAAGGCAAAACCAATAAAAAAGAAAAATAACAGAAGCTCTAAAGGTACCAATGCCAAAGGAAAATGTTTCCATTGTGAACAACAAGGGCATTGGAAAATGAATTGTCCGAAATACCTTGCTGAGCTTAAAGAGATGAAGAATACATATAAATGCGATTTACTTGTCATTGAGTCTCTTTTGGTGGAGGATGATAAATCCATATGGATTGTTGATTCTGGTGCCACTAACCATGTTTGTTGTTCTTTACAGCTACTTGACTCATGTAGGGACCTTGCTGAAGGTAGCTTTACCATGGGAGTTGGGACAAAGGATGCTGTTTCAGAAAAAGCAGTGGGAGTTTCAAATTTGAATTTTAATAAAAGTTATTTATGTTTGAATGTTGTGCTATATATTCATGGTTTTCGAAGGAATTTGATTTCTGTAACAAAACTTATGGAATGTAGTTTTTCTATTTCATTTAATAATAAGTAAGTTATTATTAGTAGAAATGGATTAAATATATGCACGAGAAACTTCGAGAATAATCTATATGTATTAAGACCGTTAATACATGAATCACTACTTAATACTGAAATGTTTAAGATTGAAAGATCTAAAACTAGGTAAAATATTTCTGATGATGATACATATTTATGGCACCTTAGACTCAGTCATATTAGCCTTGACCGAATAGATAGACTAATTAAGAACTGAATTTTAAATCAGTTAAGAATCGGTACTTTACCTGTCTAGAAGGCAAAATGAATAAGAGACCTTTTAATGGAAAAAGGATAAGAGCCAAAGAAACACTTGAGCTAATACATTCGGACATTTGCGGACCGATGAATGTAAAAGCCCGAGGTGGTTATGAATACTTCGTCATTTTCATTGATGATTATTCCATATATAGGTATGTTTACCTAATGCAGCACAAGTCAGATACATTTGAAAAGTTCAAAGAGTATCGTGCTGAGGTTGAGAACCAGTTAGGTAAAAGCATCAAAATTATACGATCAGATCGTGGAGGAGTATACCTTGATAGAGATTTCGAGGAATTCTTTGTTGAGCATGAAATTATTTTATAGCTCACGGCACCTGGAACACCACAACAAAATGGTGTTGCAGAAAGGAGAAATCGGACCCTACTAGATATGATGAGATCAATGTTTAGTTATAGCACTCTACCTAGCTCATTCTGGGGGTATGCATTGCAAACAACAATGTATATCCTGGATGTAGTTCATTCTAAGTCTATTCCTAAGACTCCATTAGAGTTGTGGAATGATCGTAAAGCTAGTTTGTGACATTTCCGCATATGAGGGTGTCCAGCACATGTGCTAAAGAACAAGACTACTAAGTTGGAACCACGTTCACATGTGTGCCTATTTGTAGGCTATCCTAAGGAAACTAGGGGTGGATTCTTTTATAGTGCAGAAGATAATAAAGTATTTGTGTCGACAAATGCTATATTTCTTGAGGAGGACTATATGAGAGAGTTCAAACCTCGAAGTAAAGTGTTACTTGAGGAGTTACTTGCTAGTATGACCAGTACACCATTGTCAAATGTTGACAAAGACATAACATCTTCTACATCTGAAAGTCAGATGTAAGTTTATCAGGATACCATACCACTTAGACGTAGTGAGAGGGTTGTAAGAGAACCTGAAAGCTATCTAGGAAATGGAGAGGTGCAAGTTGTTGCATTATGTGATGGAAGATACTGATAAAGAGGAATGGCTCAAAGCCATGAACCTCAAGATGGAGTCTAAGTACTCTAACTCAGTCTCGGAACTTGTAGACCAACCTGATTGAGCAAAACCCATAGGTTGCAAGTGGACCTACAAGAGAAAAAAGAGAAATATATGGGAAAGTACAGACTTTCAATGCTAGGCTAGTGGCAAAGGGTTATACACAGAAAGAGGGAGTTGACTATGAAGAGACTTTCTCGCCAGTAGCCATGCTTAAATCCATCAGGATTCTTCTTTCCATTGCCGCATATTATGACTACGAGATTTGGCAAAATGGATGTCAAGACTGCATTCCTTAATGGAAATCTTGATGAGAGTATCTATATGGTACAACCAGAGGGGTTCATTACCCAATGTCAAGAGCAAAAAGTTTGCAAGTTGTGAAGGTCCATTTATAGGCTCAACCAAACATCTAGATCTTGGAACATAAGGTTTGATACTTCGATCAAGTCTTATAAATTTGAGCAGAACATCGATTAGTCTTGTGTCTACAAGCGCATCATTGATAGTAATGTGGTTTTCCTTGTCTTATACGTCGATGATATTTTACTCATTGGGAATGATGTAAAGATATTATCAAAAGTGAAAATCTGGCTAGCTAACCAATTCCAAATGAAAGATTTTGGAGAGGCAAGTTATGTACTTGGGATTCAGATCATTATGGATTGCAAGAAAAGAGTGTTAGCAATGTCTCAAGCATCCTATATCGACAAGATTCTTGTTAAATTTGGTATACGGAATTCCAAGAAAGGTAATTGACCGACGTAATCACACGCGTATAACGCAAGCACACATATCGCTCAAGTAGTATAAAAAATATCGATCCCACGATGACTTAAATTCCTATTATTGTTATTAATTATTGATACAATTTATTTACAGGTATCTAATTAAAGGGAGAAGAGAATGGTTGCTTGATTGGTTGGTTGAATCACGCGTATAACGCAAGCGCACGTATCGCTCAAGTAGTATAAAAAGTATCGATCCCACGAGGACTTAATTCCTATTGTTGTTATTAATTATTGATACTATTTATTTACAGTTATCTAATTAAGGGGAAAAGAGAATGATTGCTTGATTGGTTGGTTGAATGTGGATTTGCTAAATAAATGAATACACAGAAGAAAATACTAAGGAAAATAAATAAAATACACAAATATCTAGGGTTGTGATTCCACACAATATTATTCTAATGATAAATTGATTCTTTTATATATGTGTAATAAATCAGTTTACTAACCTGAAACATGAAAATATGCAAAAGCCTATGTCGATGGTCAGACACAAATACCCAAATAACCCAATTAATCATATGTCTATGTTAACCAAGTTACCTGAATTCATTAAGTTCAAGTTCCAATTATGGCTACCCCCGCCCGACAGGTATATATCTATCCTGTAAAGAAATCTATTAAAGGGTTATCTATCCTCAAGGAAGATCGTGAGCTATTGAACCTCAGGCTGAAACCTAAAATCCCTTTTCCAAGTTCATTTTAAGTTTACCAAATCAATCTTATTGGTGATCAGGCAATAAAAAGCATTAAGCTTAAGATTCAATAAACAAACTAAAGAATTACCTGTAGGCATTGCATTTTTGCATACCAAACCTGATGATGAGTCTCGTAAGGAAGCACTACCTTTAAGTCATGGAAGTCGCGGAAAACGGTCGACGGAAAGGAGAAGTCAAGAATTGACACATCATTGAATTTGATTCGTTGAATTAGCTCGGAGTTCGCTTGTTGAATCTTCGTTTCGAGGCATATCCTTGACCCGAAATCCCCGCAAACCGCTCTGAGCTCACCCAAACACCAAAACCCACATCCAAAGCCCATGAAACCAAAACAAATCAAACACCAAGCCCACCATCCAAGAAGCCCACGCCCATGACATCATATTCACCCCTCCATGCACTATTCAAACATGATTTACCTTTCTTACCAAGCTTGTTTTACACCATTGACTTAACTTTTACCTTGACACCAATTTTCCAAGACATTAAATGAACCAACCCCACACCATTTAAGCATGTAGCCCACGCCCATCACCATCCCACCTCCTTTTGTTCATTTTCAAACCACCTTTGTGTATTGTCAACAAAATACCATAATTATACATTACCTTTCAACAAAGTTTGGTATCAAATTAATTACCTTGGCCTACCTAATTAGTACTCGCTTTATTTGCCCATATAAACTCTCATTTTCTACCTTGAAAGACCTAGCAGATACTTAACACGTATTGAGCATTTCCATAGCACACAAACACCTCTCATCTCAAACCTTCAAATACGCCCAAGTCTCTTTTCAATTACAGCCCTCAAACACGCCCCATTAGCCTCACAACCAGCCCTATTATGCACGCCTAAACTGCCTCATTCCAGCCCCCTACACTGCCTTTAATTCACGCCACTACAGCCCCTGAAGACCAGCCCTTAAACACCCCTAAGTAGTCAATTGGAAAGCCCCCTAACACACCAAACATCCCTTCATCAAAGTCCCACATCGCCTGGGAAATACCCCCCCTCAAAACCAGCCCTTATTCACGCATAAAGCACTCACACCCAGCCGTCACTTACACACTTCATTCAGTTCACTTCACGCACTTCATTCAGCTCACCTCATGCCCAAAGTCCCACATCGCTCAGGATACCCACTGCCTTCAATTCACGCACAGGCAACTCACAATTACCGTAAACACCTCACGCCCCTTAGCACATACCTAGCACACATTAACCAAATACTTAAGCATTTTTAAGATCCAAAACAGCCTCTTGCTCTCTCTTCAAGTCACGCCCAAGCCCTCATTCACTGCCCACACTTCAAGCAAATCACAAGTCACGCCCAACCCTTCATCCTTCACTGTCCTTGTTCACACACACACCACTTCCTATTGTTCACGCCAAAGCATCCAGCTCAGCCCCCTAGTCCTCACAAGTCACGCCATTGCTTCCATTCAGCCCTTAGTCACGCCCCCATCACCATCATTCATCTCTTCACCACACAAGGCCTCCCTTGACGCCCCTCACTGCCTCCAAAGCTCACGCCCAAAGCATCCAGTTTAGCCTCCAAATACACACCCAAACTGCTCCTATTCCTCACGCAAAACTGCTTCATTTAACCCCTGAAACCAACTCCTAAATCACCCTCATTTCAGCCCCCAAACCAGTGCACAAACTGCCTAAATCACCCTCATTGATCACGCCTAAAACAGCAGCTCATTGCACTCCAAACAGTGACCAAAATTCACCAAAACAGCCCATAATTCACTACAAACCAGTGAGCTAAGTGTGGAGACTTAAATCGCAGCGAAATGAAGTGGAAACAGCGGACGAAACAGCGAAACAGTTAGCAAACCGTTGAACCAGCGAACCGGTGAAATCGTGGTGTCTTAGCCCTTTCGACGGCCGTATAACGCACCTCCGAAGAACGACACAAAAGGTTAGACCTGAGGGTTTATATTATTGAATTTATTTACATGAAATAATGATTTAGGAGATGTGTTTTGTGATATCTAGCATGGATAATTAGATTAGCATGTTGTTGGAATTTGTTCACATGAAATAATGACTTAGGAAATGTGTTTAGCATGAATAATTAGATTAGCATGTTGTTGGAATTTGTTCACATGAAATAATGACTTAGGAAATGTGTTTAGCATGAATAATTAGTTTAACATGTTGTTGGAATTTATTCACATGAAATAATGACTTAGGAAATGTGTTTAGCATGAATAATTAGTTTAACATGTTGTTGGAATTTATTCACATGAAATAATGATTTAAAAAATGTGTTTTCTGGTATCTAGCATGAATAATTCATTAGCATGTTATCTAATTTAAGTTGTGTAAATTGGTAACTTAGAAAAGCATGTAACTTACTTTTCCTCGCATGAGAACTATGACTTAGTATATGATGTGATTTCGGGTGAATAAAATATGTGTTCTTTCTTGTGGTATATTGGATGGAAACCCGGACATAAATTCCATAGACGAATCCGAATGGACGGTATTATGGTTTGCACTCGGGATACAATGCCCCGTACCACTTGAAGGATTCACATATTTCATTTCATCCAAACTTGTATTTGAGCATGATTAGGCTATTAGAATGTTGTTTTATTTTTAGCATGACTTAGTTATTTACCTTTCGTATTAGGAATTTAAGTTATGTTATGTTTAGATCATTAGTTATTTAACATGTTTGATGTGTGATATCATGTGTTTGATGTCATGAAAGTTTACTTTTGAAGCATGCAGACCTAGATTTAGGCTTTATAAGAATTTAGACTACTTTGACCAATATGTATATTGAGTAAACTTGGTTAATATTGCACAAATCCATTCATTACAAACGACATAAGTAAGGGACCACTCCGAACCCAACGGTTTGAGGTCTTCCCTTGCGAGGGGTGAGTGCGGCCTTAAATCATTTTCCCGGTTCACACCGGGTGGCGACTCCATTATTCTCCGGTTAGATCCCCCGCGGGCTACTCCGTACTCCCGACTAGGCCGCGAGCCTGGAACAGCAAGCGTCGCCCAGTTTCTGTGTCCTACAGTCTGGCGACTCCACTAGGGATAGAGAATCGGCCCCGAAATAATTTCTTGTAATGTTTGTGATTTGTGCTTTAATTAACCATGTCTACAGTGGGTTGAAAGGGGTTTAATCAAAGGCACTCTTAAGTCTAAGTGATGGTTTGGTGTCTTCCTTCACTCACTACCTTTCTATAAGGAAAAGCTGTGAAGGCATCTAGATAGTCATCTGCTTGTAGCCTACTGTGATAGACTAATTTGGAGGACTCATTGTTTATTCCTGACACCAAGCGATAAGAGCCTAAGGGGCTTGGGTACTTAAGAGAGCCTCGCTCCACCCTCCCTCTGGGGAATCTACAATGGGAAATCCATTTGACAGTCAGTCACACACCGTAACTCGTTGGCAAGAAACGTAAGGTATAAAAAAGGTGCGCTCACTTGGTCGTTTGAACCCTTGAGTGGGGAGTCCTAGTTGTGAGCAATCCTTCGTCAGCGAGAGCCTTTGTTTACACTTCTGAAACCTACATGTGAACCGTAGTTGTGTGACCATTATAAGTTATTTCCTTATGTTTGTGTTTAAGACCATCATCATTTGGATTCTATTGGACCTTCTGTCAAGAGATATGAACTTGTTGGGCCATTTAAACTGGGACAAGTTCGTGTCCTTTGACAATTGGGCCAAAAGCTTCTAAAATGCCGATGGGCCATTGTGTGTTTAGGCCTCTTATTATTTGAAGATGTTTAGTCATGTTATCGTAAAAATATGAACTTGTTGGGCCTTTTCAACTGGGACAAGTTTGCATCTTACAATAATGTGATTGAATACTTTGAAATGATAATGGGCCGACTTATATATTCCATACGTCGCACGCATCTCATGCATACATGCATCATGTTAACCCTTTTTGTGTCTTAAAAGCCATCATAGATTCCCGTTGGGTTAGGAAAGCAGAGACTCGTCAAGAGACCGTCAGTCAACATGAACAAGTTAGCAAACGAGAGATCCCGCCTGGATCAATTGGAGATTAAAATTATTGAGATGTTGCAAGTTCTGACTAATGCTGTGGCCAGTTTGACCGTACCCGGTATAGCCGATAACATAAAGTTTTACAATCATAATGGAAAGACCATCGGGGAATCCTCGGAAGAAGCAAGCAGAAAAGACAGGATAGCCATTCAGAAATTGGGAAACGGAGCAGTGAAACTGTCAGACTTGGAAGGGAACGAGTTCACCGAGCCGATCAATGTTGATAAATTAAAGCTGTATTTAGCCTGAGGAAGAGAAGACTGAGCAGTCACCAAGAGAATTGGCAGAAGACGTAACCTGACGGGATAGGAAGTTCATCCATGCATACATGTGACTTGCATCCATTGTTTTGTGTTTTGTGTTTGCAGATTTCAGACAAAAGAGAACCAGCAGAGGGCGACCAGAGACATGCGGCGCCAAAGAGCACAACGAGGATCTAACCCATCATGAACATGGAGGACCTCTACACTTGCATGCGTACACATCACATGCACGTGTTTTATTAAGTTGTTTTGTTTGTGTTCGCAGGTCTTAAAGAAAATAAGGGAAAGCGGCAAAGGCAAACCAGTCAAAGCAGCAACAACATAGTATCATCAGCTTCAGAAACACGTCAGTATCAGTTTTAGGGATGCGTCCCAGTGTTGAGGCCCACATCAGTATCAGTTTTGGGTTGAGGCCCACATCAGTGTCAGTTTTGGGGATGTGCCCCTGGGGGCGAAGTCCCCAAATTATCAGTAGTTGAAAAGATGAATTTCAGAAAGAAGAAATCTTTGGTGGCTAGACATATGTCCGATGATGACATTGTATGTTGTAGAGAAGAAACCTTAGAAACGACAAGTGCCAGAGGTACTCTCATCCGGTATTCTGAGTAAATTTATCTCGGCTAGACTCACGAGCTCTTGACGGGATCTCAACAGTAGAAGCCTGAGTGGTTGGCAAGATGACTAGTTGAAGAGATGGTGAATCGGTGAATGACCGTTTGCCTGGATGTCCACCCTGGTTTACTGATGCTACGATATATGATATGGTTGAAAACGATGGAAAAGTCTCTGTAATGAAAAGGAAAATAAAGAAAAAAAATAGACCACCTATAACCGATAAGCGTGAAACTACCCATGGGTGAGTATTAGGACCACCATGAGGAGAAATGCTACCTTAAAGGGTAGGTGTGTCAGAAAAAAGAAAAAGAAAAAAAAGAAAGTTCAAAATGAAAAGAACGAAAAGAAAGAGACAAAAGAAAAACAGAAGAAGACCATATCATGTTGAGTATGCCGAAGTAATCACGGAGAGTGATCAAGACATCTAGATTGGTTAGACCCACCGGTCCGATTTTCCGAAGCGAAATCATCGAGTTGGCCTAGTTAAAGAATAAGCTGCGAAGGAGCCCTGACACACACACACTTGGAGTCTAGCTCAGATCATTCACTTAGACGGTCGAATTCGAGTTGTATCAGGTACTTTGAAGATTCTCCGGTTTCGACACGAAGCATCCGTTGAGGATAAAAATATGTTTAGCTATCAAGATTATCTCGTGACATGCAGGGCAATATGTTGAAATGAACCATCAACATCAGTATCAATTTCGCCGGGTATGACACTCTGGGGGTGAGACCCACACCGACATCAGTATCAGTTCGCCGGGTATGGCACTCTGGGGTTGAGGCCCACATCATTATCAATAGTTCGGAGATGAGTCTCAAGGTTGAGGCCCCATATTCAGCATTATCAGTCTGGGGATGCATCCCAGGGTCGTAACCCACATATCTGTAGTTTTGGGGATGCGTCCCACAGTTGTAACCTATATTATCAGCAATTCGGGGATGCGTCACCGGGTCGAGGCCCATTTTGTCAGCGGTATTGGGATAAAATTAAAGCAGTGATGGAAGATACATTTACCACTCATCACACCCCCAAACCTAAATTTTGCTAGTCCTTGAGCAAAACAACAAAATAAAATAACATAAATATCTTTAAAATAAAATTAAACTAATCCACTTTCGTAGGGATCACAGTTGTATTTAACATATACAACAAGCCTTTAAACCCCTAGGTGTCCCTAGTGGACGAGTTGTAGTCTCGTGAGGGCTTACATCAACGATACCCACAAACGTCAATCTAAAACTAATGCACACAAAAGCAAAAAGATAATAAAACTAATGCACACAAAAGCAAAAAGATAAGGGAAAAGAGAATAAACAAGTTAGTGACTAAACAAATGAAACTCCTTATCCAAGTTTAAGAGTTGTTTTCTTTTCTTCTAAATTACCGAATAAGTAAATTCTCCGATTATTTTTACCATTCTTCATATACACAACCAACAAAGTATTAATCAAATCATTGTGCCCACAATATTCATAAGTGTAGTTGAAAAGACAGTAATATTTTTGTCCTCAAGTTATATCAGAATTCACACATTTTTTAGCAATGGAATATTTTTCTGATTTTTCTGACTTTTTTTTTTTTTTGCATAAAATAAAGAAAGCAACATATTCAATCCATGTAACGAGCTTTGGGCCAGTGATTCCCAAACCAGTTGGCTTTTAGGCACTAGGTGTTAAGACACCCCTACAGACTTAATTACTCGGATTTCGGATGTCTATTTTTATTTTTATAACATCTTTAATCCATGTAGTGAGCTTTGGGTCAGTGACTCCCAAGCCAGTTGGCTTTAGGGCACTAGGTGTTAAAACACCCCTACAGACTTAATTACTCCGATCTCAGATGTAATAATTTTTTTTATTCCATCACTTTTTTAGATGCTTCCTCCAATTAAACTAGAGCACTGAATATTACAAACTTTTCAAATACAACTCATGTCCGTATGTTACCATGCATGTTGATAATACCTGTCAACTGCGCATATGAAGATCCATTTTAGTCAGTTTTATGGAGAATTCACAAATTAAATATTTCAAAAGGAAATAAACAAAAATTAACTTGTTACAAAATATGTTGAATTATGTCGCAGGAGTAGAATTCCTTACACATCAATCTCACACCAATTTCACCTGATTAGTCAAGTTAAAAACACAAAATATATATATATTTTTAATATTTTTTGAAATTTTTTTGAATAGTTTGACTAAAAATTAAAAATAAGATACTAGTATACTATTCTCCTCCTCCAAACCTAAATGAGACATTGTCCCCAATGTCTTAAAAAGTAGAAGAAGAGTTTAGAAGAGAGTACCTGGTTAGCTGAAATTCTAGAAAATTAAAGGTTAAGATCCAGATTTATCCGACGCTTCTTACCACGATCATTATCAAACCAGTTTATCTTGGAAAGGATAGGGTCAATTTATGGTTCAAAGGCTAAGATTTGGTCAATTAAATCATGGCAGTTCTGGCAGTAAAGAGGAGTTCTTTTACAGGTTTTGACACGAACCCATTTCTCCGGGAATCATCAAGAAACACACAAATAAAATCATAAAATCTGTCAACGTTAAATAGTCCAATAGATTTTTGGTGTATGTTCAAGTTCGCCCAAGATAGTATTGTGAAAATTTCCTCCATCGTACCCAAGCCACCTGGCAAAGCAATAAATGCATCAGCATGGGTAATCATTTCAACCAGTCGTTCAGACATACCTGGCACGATTATTTCCTCTCCGTTTGATGGTCCAATAAGTTTCACCTCTGCCAACGGTTTTGGGATGATTCCCAAGACTTGACTGCCTCCTTCTTGTACAGCCTTTGAAATGATCCCCATTAGTCCAAGGTTGCCACCGCCATATACAAGGTGCATATTCCTTTCAGCTATGACTCGACCAAATTCCAGTCCTGCTGCTACGTATTCTGGTTTAGTACAAACACTAGTACCGCAAAACACACAGATGTTTTCAACTCGTCTTCTTGAAGTGGCTTCCTTTTTTTTTTGTATTTCTTTCTCAAATCAGGATGCCTTCAAGAGTGCAATGATGAGTTGAATTTATAGAACCTAAAAAATGGTGAGTAATAATAGCACTAGTATCTTCCAAAGGACGATTATTAGCTAAACAATAAAAGGAATTGTGAAAGGTCAAAAAGTCTGGATCCTGTTGGTGAAAATAAAGATAATTACAATAAAAAATAAAATCAAAGCAACAGAATTGTGTACGCAACACGCCACTCGTTTGGTATAAATTCATCAGAATGCGTCTAAAAATTCATTCCTTACTCAGCCATTACTAATGAATTAGCTCTCATATTTGTGATTGCCAAACACCATTCCTCTTATCTTTCTCTGCCTTAAATGCTTTGTTTATGCTTTTCCCTGAAAATATCACACAAAATTAAAAACTCTACAACATGTATACACAAAATATGAAAATAGAAATTACAATAAATTGCATGGGTTGCCTCCCTGTTAGCGCTAAATTTTTCATCTTCAGCTAGATGTGACTGAAATCCATCTATCAAGGAGGTTTCAACATGGTTTTGGATGTCTGATTAAAGATAATCCCTTGAGCGTTGGTTTTGAAGGGTCTCTTCCAACGGTAGAGTGGCAAAAAGAATTTTGTCTCATTTAGTGCTTGTGCCACATTTCTAAACTTTGTCGCTCCAGTGGTTCTTGAAAAGAAAGAAAGAAAATCAGGAGGTCTCGTATGGTGCTTGACTTGGAATGGGAATTCCATTCTATCAAGCTTATGGGTGATATCTTTGATTTGTACTCCCCAAAACAGTGATGTTTCTCCTGAATGCATGAGATCTTCACTATGGTTGGTTATTTGCTCCTCCATTTATCATGTATCTTGTTCCATATTTTCTTCACAAATGTATTTCAGAATTTCCGCATTCAGTTCTTCATCTTTCAATTGTGAAATGCATTCTCTATAAGTGTCAACTTGAGGATGTAAAGAGATGTCAGATTTTAGGTCTTCATCCTCTGTGGTTGATATGACTGGCTCAGATAGATCTTCTTCAAACATTTGTGCAATGGAAGCTCCAAGATCTTCATTTTTAGGATACAAAATTTCATCCTCAATTTTTGTTGGCACAAACAGCACTGCTTCTTTATCCTCATCAAAGTCTGAATAATAAAAATCAAATCGAGACTTTGCTGGTTCGGGCTTCTGAAATGATACCTCAAATTCCTGATACTGCTCAGCTTTCTCCTCTGTTAAAGTGTCATCGTGAAATGCTTGGTACTCGAAGGCTTCATCAGTGTCACCTGAAAATGCTCATTGAGGTATGTAGCTCTGGTTTTCTATTAATTATCTAATTTGATCTGTCGTCCTTTGTATGGATTCTGCTTGAAACTGAAATTATGCATCAAATTGATCTTCTCGTTCCTTGAACCAATCTTTGAGCATGTGAAGAATCTGATCTTCCTCGGATGGTTCTGGTTCTTGATGAAGATCAAAGGTTGATGGTGGACACAATGAAAAATAGGGGTCAGTGAAATATGCTGGTTTATTATATGAAGGTCTCTGATAGTTCTGCCACCCTGAATTGTAGTAGTGGTTTCTGCTCGGATGGTTACCATCACATATCTCGCATCTCCCCATTGCGTTCTGTTTAACAAATGTTATGTTGAATGGTTATGAAATCCAAGGATAGTTGTTGGACTGGACAACAGGCCTCAGAAAACCGGACTGTTGCTCAATGATTTGGGATTTATCTTCACCTCGTAAAACACGTAATTCCTTTATCACCCAATTAAGATCCATGTCAACCACCTGAAAAATAAAAGAAAGAAATTACAAATAAAATTAAAGAAAATTAGATACAAGTAAATTAGATAGCTTCAAAATTAAAAACTCAAGAAAAATAAGTCCCCGGCAACGGCGCCAAGAACTTGACCGGCGTAATCACACACGTATAACGCAAGCGCACGTATAGCTCAAGTAGTATAAAAAGTATCAATCCCATGAGGACCTAATTCCTATTGTTGTTATTAATCATTGATACTATTTATTTACATTTATCTAATTAAATGGAGAAGAGAATGATTGCTTGATTGGTTGGTTGAAATTGGATTTGCTAAATAAATAAATACAAGGAAGAAAATACTAAGGAAAATAAATAAAATACACAAATATCTAGGGTAGTGATTCCACACAATATTATTCTAATGATGAATTAATTCTTTTATATATATGTAATAAATCAGTTTGCTAACTTGGAACACGAAAATATGCAAAAGCCTATGTCGATGGTCAGACACAAATACCCAAATAACCCAATTAATCATATGTCTATGTTAACCAAGTTACCTGAATTCATTAAGTTCAAGTTCCAATTATGGCTACCCACGCCCGACAGGTATATGTCTATCCTGTAAGGAAATCTATTAAAGGGTTATTTATCCTCAAGGAAGATCGTGAGCTATTGAATATAAGGTTGAAACCTAAAATCCATTTTCCAAGTTCATTTTAAGTTTACCAAATCAATCTTATTGGTGATCAGGCAACAAGAAGCATTAAGCTTAAGATTCAATAAACAAACTAAAGAATTACCCAAAATATATTTAAATCAATTATTAAGCAAGTTAATATTGTGTTTCATCACTTCCCTAGAATAAAAATAAAATGCTGAGGGTGTTAGGGGATCCACATTTACTAATTCTAATTTAGAAATCTCCCTTATTATAATATAGAAATTAGAAGTGATATTACCAATCGACCATATAGGTGGTATACTCATTAAGTCAGATTTCCAATTAAGTCCAACCGACCATAAAGGCCGTGTTATTATTTTTCCATAAACCAGCCATATAGGCGGTAATCATCTGTCACATAAAGACCGGCCATATAGGCGGTGTCACATTATGTCAAATAAATAAAACCAGCCATTAAGGCGGTAAACCTTTTAGTTTAAATTATAATTTCCATATTATAATTAAGGGAGATTAATCTAAACTAAAATAATAAAAGCTTCACCCTTCCCCCAGCGGAAATTTAACTACTAAATATAAAAGAAAAGAAAAAGAAGAAACTACTACTATTATTGAAAATTAAAATACATAATTAAAATAATAAAAATAAATACAAACAAGATGCAATCCTTAAATTCCTTACAAAAACCTCAGGAAAGCATGGAAATCATAAAATGAAATCGAATCCAATTTATAGGCAAAATTTGCCTTAGCACAACGCGACACGCAAGGGTTTGCGCGTCGTTATGCCGAGCTGGCACACGGAGAAGACACGGTTTTGACCTGTTCACTGCTGATGTGGCACGTGGAATCTGTCGGCCCAATACAATACTGACAAGTGGCACGCGGTTTATTCGGTCCAATGACAAGTTGACACATGGCATAAGATAATTAGCTGATGATGACATGGCTGACATATGGATGGATGACTCCGCATGCGGCTGATGTGGCTGACACGTGTCAGACACGTAGATGACACGTAGCTGACACCTGGCACGCAGTAAATGCGGTCCAATTGGATGATGACACATGGCACGGGTATTATCGGTAGCATATGATGATGACACATGACACAGCGCATGTTAGCAAATGCGCATGTTAGTAGACTTCTCAGGTTTTGACATGTGTCCGGCATATTTTAGTAGAACTCGGCGTACGTTAGCGTGTCGCGACGTATAAGGGTCTGTGCATCGCGATGCCGAGCTGGTACTCGGAGAAGACATGATTTTGACCTATTCACTGCTGATGTGGCACGCGGAATCTGTCTGCCCAATAGAATACTGACACGTGGCATACGATTTATTCGATCCAATGACAAGTTGACACGTGGCAGAAGATGATTGGCTGATGATGACATGGCTGACACATGGATGAATGACTCCGCATACGACTGATACGACTGACTCGTGTCAGACACGTAGATGACACGTGGCTAACATGTGGCACGCGATGAATGCGGTCCATTTGGATGACGATATATCGTACACGTATTATCGGCAGCATGTGATGATGACACGTGGCACAATGTATATTAGCAAAGGCATATGTTAGCAGACTTCTGAGATTTTGACACGTGTCCGGCGTATTTAAGAAGAACGAGGTGCACGTTAGCGATTGTGACGCAAGTGTTGCGCCCGTCGCGACTCCTGAAATTACCATTTTGCATTTTTTGTTCGTTTTTCACTGTTTTGGTCCTAAATTGATTCTAGAGAGTCCTGAAACTTTATTTATCTACAAAATAACACAAAATACATCAAAACATTCATAAAACCCAATAAACTATACAAAATATTAGGTCAAATGAGTGGGAAATAGTGATACATTTACCACTCATCAGTAATTTACCTTTCAGACATGAAATTCATTGATATAAGGAATAGTCTCCTAAGACACCTAAAGCAGTTGAGGAGATGAGACATATACCCTATGCTTCAGCAGTTGGAAGTCTTATGTATGCTATGTTATGCACGAGACCGGACATCAGTTTTGCAGTGGGAGTAGTCAGTGGGTTTCAATCCAACCCATGATTTAATCATTGGGAAGCAGTGAAACATATTCTCAAGTATCTTAGGAGAACGAGAAATTATATACTTGTATATACATGTCAAGATATGATTCTGAGAGGATATACTGACTCTGATTTTCAGACGGATGGAAATCAAAATCTGGATTAGTGTTCACCCTAGGTGGTGGGGCTATAGTATGGAGGAGCATAAAGCAATATTGTATGCTGACTCCACCATGGAGGCTGAACACTTAACAGCTTGTGAAGCAGCTAAGGAAGTAGTCTGGCTCTGTAAGTTCTTGGATGATCTGGAAGTTGTTCCAGATATGGATAAACTACTCACACTTTATTGCGATAATAGTGGTGCAGTGGCGAACTCCAAAGAATCAAGAAGCCACAAGAGGGGTAAGCATATTGAGAGGAAATATGACCTCATCAGGGAGATAGTGCAGAGAGGAGATGTCTCTGTCACGCAGATTCCATCTGCAGACAACCTAGCTGATCCGTTTACAAAGACCTTATCGGTTAAATTGTTTGAAGGTCACCTAAAGGGTTTAAGATTACATGACATGTCCCATTTACTCTAGACCTAGTAGGAGATTTTTGGGATTTATGTCCTAGAGCTTCATGTTGTTGCTCCAAGCTCCAAGCTTGGTTGATGGTGATTCCAAGCTCATGAAGTGAGTTCCCTATCACCTTTGTATGGCTCATATATGTGCTAGCACTCAAGAAATTTGCCACAAATTTCCTTAGCTTCTCCTTTAGCTCTCGGTCAAACCAGAAAAACAGAATGAAAAACAGCCTAAATGGGCGTGAGAGAGAGATGAAGTTTTGGCTCCAAACCGTATGTCAAAGAGAGAGAGAGATGGAAGTGTGTTTTGTATTTCATTTTGTGTATCTAATACACAATAATCAATTACCAAAAATTAAATAATTGATTTATCAAATACAAAAAGTCAAGGCAATTAATTCCAACTACTTCCATCAACTATTCACATCACTCAAGTCAATCAAGTGACAAGTTGTCACATCACTCAAAGTGACTAATGATTTGACGCTTGATGTGACTAGCGATTTGACGCTTGATGTGACTTGCATTCCGCACTCAATTCGAAATGCGAATGCGCTCGCAAACACTCCCGGGCTCGGGTTCGCTAATTCCAAATTAACGAATTTTCCGTTGCGACGTGATTAAATGATTATGCCTAGCGAAATCACTATTCACGTCGCTAACGAATTAATTCTAAATTAACTCGTTCGCCCGAATTAAAATCTAATTTTAATTCCACGTGGAAATCCAATTTCGTATAATATATCGAATATATTATTTTATCGATTAATTCCAAATTAATCGTTATCTCTCTTTTATTGATATTTTATCCCAGATAAAATATCTCCGCAATTAATCCCAGATTAATTTTCTCTCCCATCTAATTAATCCCAAATTAATTAAGTGCGAGTCATACGTCATCGATGAATCTTCGGGAAGCGACCCATGAGATCCCCGGATATATGGGTAGTAAATTCGGTCGTCGGACTATCTGAACACGTAAGTACCTAGTACTACATTTTTTCCGATTTACAAGACAAGGTTGGCTTCTAGCAAAGCGCCATGCCTACCCAATTCTCCAGAAACATTCTTACAGGAATAAGCGATCTATATCAGACGTAGTATACGTAGTATTGCATATTTCGATCCAGTATCGGATGATCACATGCAAGGCCTGGGGCTGGTACAGTGTCTGCCCCGTACGAAGCATATATCAGATCACTAACAACTAGTCTCTTTATTATCGGATAATCATGACCAAGTCATATTATCCCGATGGTTCCAACCCTTAGAGAACCAGTTCTGTATCCCTGGGCGATCATCATCTCCATAAGACTACAGTGATACTTCCATCTTGACATCACGCACAACACACAACGATTCTCAATATACCCAGCAGAGGCGTACATAGAACCTGTTAAAGCCCTGGACGACCAAAACCAAATTATATTGATTGTCGCAAGTATTAGCGGTGCAAGTCTCAGGTTAAGACCAAATACACCTACCCTGATTTCGGACTTCTATAGACACATAGTCATACTACCAATGGAATTCCGAGGGGGTCTATCCAGAGCGAAGCTGTTTCCCGTACCATCGGTAAATCACAACCTCCTACTACACTTGCATGAGTATCCTATACCCAAATATATGAGAACTATACCGTTATGCCCCCACAACGCGCACAAGTGTAATACTAGTCTTTTACGTAGTATCGATGTCCAATCTCGATAATACTCTGACTAGGGATATTTAATGATTAAACCTTCGTGGATTGATATTGTCTCATATCATCTCAATCCAAGTACTAATCATAAGGACCTCCTATCATTTATACATCTTGGTGATCTAATCACAAATGATAAGAGAGCAATTTCCTTTGTCACATAGTTATTTTGTACAAAAACACCATGATCTGTACAAATACTGACGCTATGGGTCATAACTGTCCAACAATCTCCCACTTGGCCTACAGCCAGTCACTCGAGTGTCCTACACCCGAACTATGTACGGTTCTCTCAAACTGCTGAGAAAAGACTTTCGTCAGCGGATTTGCATGATTATCATCTGATGTTATTTATTCGATCATCACATCGCCACGATGTATGATCCGAACGAATCAGATGAATATCGAAGTATATATCTGGATCGTTGATGAGACCATTAATTCTTTAGCCTGCGCTGTAGCCTAGCTCAGCTGCTAACAGAACTATATCTAATCTAATTAGATTTATTATTGACCCGGATGGCTTCTATTGCTGCCTCAGCTATAGCAATAACCCATATTTGTTGTTTATTCGGTAACAGTATCTTGCTTGGAAGATATCCAGCTCACTATTCCGTTATTCAAACTGTATAGTACCGTTTTACGACTTAGAGTCGTCTTTGTCGGTTTGGAAACTTACAGCAGTGATCCCAGTCACTCCAAGTTCTCCATCTCCATAGTATAAGACAACATCCTTAGATCTCTAAGATACTAAAGGATGTTCTTAACATCAATCCAATGACTATCACTTGGATTGGCCTGATTGTGAATACATATGCTCAAAGCGTATGAGACACCAGGTCGCGTACATTTATTTCAATGTACGAGTTCTCAGAGAGTACGAACAACTTTAAATCTATCCCAGTAGATCTTTATTCCTTGAATAAAGGTTGTTTCTCCCAAGAATTCTACGGAGAATTTTCTTGAAAGCCAAGCTTTCACCGATTGTAATATGGGAATATCATTTCCAAGAAATGACATATTATCATTATTTTAGGACATTATTGTCAGTGCGCTCCCACTAACCTCCTTATATACACAAGAATTATTTTCGTTTTGAATTAAATCATACACCATTATGATTATATCAAAACGACAATTCCAAGAACGCTATGCTTGCTTCAATCCATCCATGGATCGAATACCCTGCAAACCTTGTTTTCTTGTTATGGTACGAAAAAACTGTCAGGATGTTTTAAATATCCTCCGAAAGGTTTCCGTTAAGGAAAGAGGTTTTGGCATTACAGCTGCCATATTTCATGAATGAAACACGCAACATCAGCAAGCATTATCCAAATGGGATATTGTGGCAACAGGTAAAATGTTTCGTCGTAATCGACACTATGTTGATAACGATACCTTCTCACTACAAGCCTAGTTTAGTACGTTGGTATGTTTCCATCCATGTATGTCTTCCTTGAAGACTTATATAGTACCAATAGGCACAATGCCTTGCGGTACATCAACTAGTGTCTAAACATAGTTGATTTACATGGAATCCATTTCGGATTATATGGCACTTTGCCATAATAGGGAGTCGATACCTTGTATCACTTCCTCATACGTAGTCAGTTCGTATTCCTCAATAAGATTAACATCTTTATGAGGTGAGATCAGAAACCCATACCCCAGGTTGTTTTCTGACTCTCTCCGACATACGCGGTTCTTGTGTATTCAAAGATTACTGGTATAGTTTCATCCTTGATGAACTATTTGTGTTCCATTAAGGAATCGGTGCCAGGAACAATATTACTCTGATTTTCATCGAGTTTTACTTTCCTCCACTTACCACTGCATATCGGTATTCCTCTTAGGAAAACCCACATGGTGAGCAACAATTAAATTGTTCTCTTGTGAGTTGTATAAGTACTGTACTTTGGTATCCCTAGGATAACCTACAAATGGCACTTATCCAATTTGGGTTTTAGTTTGGTATCATCCAAACATATGTCTGACATCCCAAATTTTTCAGGAATGAGAAAACCCGGTTTCTTTCCTGTTAATATCTAATATGAAGTCTGTCAAACAGATTTTTATGGAACCTTATTCAAAATAAGTTCTGCACTGTTTAATGCTTATCCGTTGAAGGAAATGGTAGCTCAGAGCGACTCATGATTAACCTTATCATGTCTAACAAAATTCGGTTACTCTATTCGGACACACCGTCAAACTAACGTGTTCCGGGTGGAGTCCTCATTGAAAGAATACTATACTCTTTCAAGTATTTGAGAAACTTATTGCTTAAGCATTTTCATCATGGTCTAACCGTGATGGTTTAATACTTTAGCCGATCTGTTTGTCTATTTCGTGTCAAAACTCTAAAAGTTTCCGATTTGTGTTTCAAAAGAAACACATAACCATAACGCGATGACACATCCATAAAGGTCACGAAGTATTCATATCCACCTCTAGCCTAGCTAAACATGGGCCCACTTACGTCATTATGAACTAGGGCTTACAGAGCGGTGGCATTTACACTTTTACCAAGTAAATAGTGTAACAGGCACTTTGCCTAATAAACTAGATTCGTACACTTTATTTGAATGGAATCAAATTTGTCCTAGTATCCACTTTTCAAAAGTGTGGATATACGAGTCTTGTTTAATTGTGTCCCAGACAACAATGCCACAATATGTTTCAACTGATCAAATCAGTTTGAGCTATTTGTTTGTCATGTTATACGTTTGAGATTCATTTATATTCAAAATATAAATACTGTTATTCACATCTAATGTGTTTATCTCAATATCATCTTTATATAATGAAACACTTTAGTGTTCTAGAATATAAAGGTATACCCGCAACGGGTTAAACCCTGATATAGAGATAATGTATCTAGTCAAACTAGTTACATTTTAACAGTTTCCTAATTTAAGTACACACCCGAAGGTAGTTCCTAAACTTAGGTATCTACGGTTAAAACAGTGACTTTTGTCCCATTTTCAATTCGCAGATTAACCTCAACTGAAGTCAGTATCCTGCTCATAGCAGATTCTACACATCAGCATATATTTATGTATCAAACATATTTGAAGTCAAAGCCTAGCCCGTCTTCAATTCCTTCATGTCTGCTTTGTCCAAATGGCAGTCACGCTCCCGCGATCCCGTTTGCCACAATTTAGGCAGACATCTTGGGATATGTCGTTTATCTTCCTAGAAGATTATAATGATTTTGCCTTTGCCCTTTTTCACATTCCAGAAGCCTTTGGCCAAGCCTTTGGCCTTCTAGAATGTCGAAGTAATATGCGCCTTGCGCTTCTTGCCTTATTGCAAACTTTTGGCTTTGTCTCCTTGAGTATATCCATTAACTCTCCAAGAGTTTACTATAGCAATTTAGTACTTCAAAATCTAAATATAGATTTATGAAGATCCTTCAATTTCATTATCATACTTTAAGGATCTAATCCTTAGTTCTGATTAAGAAATTAAGGAGTCTATTTGGCAAGTTTAATGGATTAAGCACTAAAGTTATCATCACATAAATCTTCCAAAGATCATGCTCAACTATTTGCTAAACTCTGGGCTTAGGCCTAATATGTTATTTTATCAAATGAAGTAACTTATTAGTTTCCAGGACCATCCTGAAATTATTCCCAATTTGAAAACTAAATCATTTAAATACATTTTCCCAAGGATTATGTTTTTAAATGCTAATCTTTCAATTTTATCTTGATTCTAATAGTCCAACTATTTAATCAACGATTTTCGGTACTATTTATTATAATGATTATTATAGTCCAACTATTTAATCAACTATAATTTAATAGGTTAAAATCAATTATATTGATTACTATAATCCAATTATAAAATCAACTATAATTAATCAAATAAATTCAAGTATATTGATTACTATAATATAATTATATAATCAACCAAAAATGAATAGTTTGAATACAGTCCAACTGTTAATTAAAACAATGATTAATTATTAGTCCAACTAATAAATTAATTTATTTGACGAAATAATTTGATATGAGCGCGTATGGCAAGTTACTAAACGAATATTGCAAGTTTAATTCCTGCCTCCCACTATTTTTCGGCGAGCCTCTAACCCTCTGTTGAGTACTCGGGAAACCGTGTTTCCTAGTGGGCTAGGATCCCGTTAAATGTCACACAATCTTGACTTTGGCCAACAAATTGTATGATAATTAACTAGGTAGATCTCTAAGATCAATTGGATCTCATCCAATTCCTAGATCCAGTAGGGGGACATCCAAGTCCGAAACATATATCCTATATATGCCAATATATCCAATATATTACCTAACCTTTTTCCTCTGAATCAACTAAGCATTGGCTTTGGCCCAACAAACTTAGTGATCCCAGTTAAGAGGAACCCATTGACCATGGAAAGCTTCGTAATCAATGTCGATGGACAGGAAGTGGTCTTGACTTTGGCCAACAAACCACAACTTGGGCAAGACACCGATATGGAACAAAGCTCTCGTGATTCAAACACATCTTCGACGGACAAAGGCCTTGACTTTGGCCAACAAGCCAATGCCAGTCTTAGATCCTGAGTAAGAATCACTCAATGGAAGGAAAAATGCTTAATATTTTGTGAGGGTTTTTCGCGTGCAAATTGGCAACCAATTTATTATCTTTGTTAAGGTCTCATCATCATACACCCTTAAACATGCATTCTAAATACATAATAAAGCGCATATAAATAAATAATAATGATATGCGGATGGATACTTAACACATTGATCCTAGATCAAATCTCTCTCTTTCCTCTCTCCCGCTAGCACAAGTATTTACTTCTACACGTTACACTACACTTCTAAAGAAACCTCATTTACATTGAGGGGAATAGGTGAGAAGAGAAATACAAATAGTATAGAGGTAATAGGATGGACACGCAGGTCCAATTAATAAATTCCAAATTTATTACAACAATTTCTAAAATTACCCCACCCATCTAATATCCATCCGATATACATTATTCATGCATCGCAACCATGTATTCACACAAGCATGTTATCAATCAATCTAATCAAATTAATTAATCTGATAATTAGTGACCATCCAATGTTCAAACAACAATTTGATTTTGCGCGAGTCAAACTCGTTTTGCGAATACTCAAAGTACGAATTCTCGAATTAAATTAAACTACATAATTAAATCCAATTCAATTTGTATTTAATACTAATTCGCTATTTAATTCCAAATTAAATATTACACTTTATTAATAAACCTTTATGACTTAAATTCCAAATTTAATCGTTACGGGTCTCAAAGCCCGATTAACGTCCAACGTCAATTTAATTAAAGTCCAATGGGCTTTCAATTAATTTCTTTAAGGCGTGGACTTTTGGTCAACTTGGGTCAAACCCAATAACCAAAGCCCAATCAAGGAGTATCCCCATAAGCCTAGAAATCAATTTAGGCCCATTAGGCCCAATTAAACTATTAAGGTCCATTAGTCGCATTTGGACTTTATGGAAGCGGTTTTGGGCCCAATTGGATCCAACCAATTTATCCTAAACCTAAATTGGTACAACCAAGCCCAATAAGCCCATTTACAACATTTCAAGCCCAAATCCAATTTAAGCCCAACTAATTTAATTCCAAAAATTCCAAATTTCTCAATTAAATTAACTAAAGTGTATTACACAATTAATTACCCAAATCAATATTTCCAAAACACAAATTTGTACAATTAATCATGCTTATCAACATTAAAACATGTCCAACACATTTTAACAAAAAATCAAACACATATCATGCTATATATGTCTCGGCAATTAGGGGTAATTTTTGTCCAATTCGAATTCAATCCAATTAAATCCAATTCAACATTAAATCAACATCCCCAACATGATTCTAACTCATCCAATGAATCAAAATAAAAAAATACCAAGACAATTAGGGCTCTCAAACTCTCGGCTAAGCTAAGATATTTGGGGAAATTTGTTCCAAATAACATTTCATCAAATTGATCCAATCAATCCTCAATTAAAACACATTTAAGCATACTCAATCATCCAATTTCATAAAATCATGCTCAAATACATTTTACCCAATTTTAAGCCCTAAATCAAATTTCATGCTTTTACTGTTCTCTGATAACATTGTTGGAGTTCTACGGTCCTAAGTATCGAATAATAAGCTGTTGGAAAAAATGACCCATAGCGTCACTATTTGCACAGATCATTGTGTTGTTGTAGCAAATTAACTATGTTACAAGGAAATTGCACTCTCATCATTTGTGATTAGATCACCATAGATATATAAATGAAGAGAGGTCCCTATGATTAGTTCCTGGACTGAGAATGATATGAGACAGTATCAGTCCCCGAAGGTTTAATCATTAAATATCCATAGTCGTAGTATTATCGAGACAGGACATCGATAATGCGGAATAGGCTAGTATTGCACTTGTGCGCGTTGTGAGGGCACAACGGCATAGTTCTCATATATATAAGTATTGGATACTTATGCAAGTGTGATAGGAGGTCGTGTTTCACCGATGGTACGGGAAACAGCTTCGCTCTGGATAGACCCCTCGGAATCCCATTGGTATTATGAATATGTGTCTATGGGAGGCCGAAATCAAGGTAGGTGTGTATAGTCTTAACCTGAGACTTACATCGCTAATACTTACGATAATCGATAGACTTTGGTCTTGGTGGTACAGGGCTTTAACCGGTTCTGCGTACACCACTTCAGGGTTTATCAGAGAGTCGTAGTGTATTGGGTGTGATGTCAAGACGGAAGTATCACTCCAGTCATAGTTGAGATGATGTCACGCAGGATACGGTATTAGTGCTCTTAAGTGCTGGCCGGCCATCGGGATATTATGACAAGGTCATGTATATCCGATTATAGAGACTAGTTACCAGACATCCGACATGTGCTTCGGACGGGGCAGACACTTATCCAGCCCCAGCCCTAGCACGTGACTATCCGATACTGGGCTGATATACACAATACTACGGTATACTACGCTTGATACAGATCTATATATTCCTGTAAGAATATTTCTGGAGAATTGGGTAGGCATGGCGCTTTGCTAGAAGCCAACATTGTCTTCTAAATCGGTATAAACGTAGTACGAGGTACTTACGTGTTCGGATAGTCCGACGACCGTATTTACTGCCAACATATTCGGAGATCTCATGGGTCGCTTCCCGAAGATTCACCGATGACGTATGACTCGCACTTAATTAATCTGGGATTAATTAGAAGAGAGAGAAAATTAATCTGGGATTAATCACGGAGATATTTTATCTGGGATAAAATATTAATAAAAGAGAGAGAACGATTAATTTGGAATTAATCGATAAAATAATATATTTGATATATTATTAGAAATTGGATTTCGACGCGGAATTAAAATTAGATTTTAATTCGGGCGAACGAATTAATTTAGAATTATTCGTTAGCGACGTGAATAGTGATTTCGCTAGGCGTAATCATTTAATTACGACGCGACGGAAAATTCGTTAATTTGGAATTAGCGAACCCGAGCCCGAGAGTGATTGCGAGCACATTTGCATTTCGAATTCGAGTGCGGCACACAAGTCACATCAAGCGTCAAATCACTAGTTGCGTCAATTGTCAAATCACTTGTCACTTTGAGTGATGTGACATGACAAGTTGTCACTTTATTAAAGTGAAGTGACTTGATGTAAAAAGAGAAGTGATGGGTGAAAGGTTGAAAATCAACTTTTGCTTTTTGCTTTTGACTTTTTGATTGATGGAAAATGATTTGTGTATTTTGTTTATTTTATTTTTGGAAAATAAAATAAGAAATACACAAAAACCTTTTTTTTTTCTTCTCTCTCCACTGACTTACGGTTTCAAGGAAACCTTTCTCTCTTTCCCTCCTCTTCTTCTCTCACGGTTTTAGCCGATTTCTTTCTTGTTTTTCTGGTTTTTGCCGAATCAAGAAGAGAATAAAAGGAAGAAGACAAGTGCTAGCACACACTTGGGTTATACATAGGTGATAGGGAAACGAATTTGTGAGCTTGGAATCGTTTTGGAAGTTTGAAGCTTGGAGCTTCAATGGTGTTCATCCATGGCCGAATTTTTGAGGTTCAAAGAGGAGCAAAAACGTGCAACCCACTGTCTCAGAAGCTCACTGCCGAGCTGCACCATGGAGGAAAAAACGCATCTTGTTCTTCGCAATAAAACCGATCAATGTGAGTTATGTTTCCGCCTTACTCCTTTGATGTGTTCATACGAATTTTGTGCTTGATTTGATGATTCTTGGGACCTATATTAGAACTCTACAATGGTATCAGAGCTATTATCAAGCATGAAAAAGTTAGGGTTAAAATTGCGTAAACTCGATTTAGGCATGATTTGGTTGAATTGTTTGATGAAGCATGCTTGAATGAGGTTGAATTGAAGTTGTGTATGATCAATTTCATGAAATTGGATTGGATTCAATTTTCCCTAAATTTTGGGCATGACAAATTGGGTAAAATCAATTGAAGCATGATTTGATTAAATTGATTGATTAAGTATGCTTAAATGTTGATGAATTAATGATTGATTGGATCAATTTGAATAAATTGTGTTTGGAACAAATTTCCCCAATTTGTTATGTTGGCATAAAGTGAAAAATTTGGGTAAACTTGATTTTGAGCATGTTTGATGAAATTGGATGATTTAGAATGCTTAAAGTATGTTTAATTGAGGATTGATTGGATCAATTTGTTGAAATTGTGTTTGGAACAAATTTCCCCAAATTGCTATGTTGGCCGAATTAAAGAACCCTAAATTTCTTGGTGATTTTGTTTGTTTGATCATTGGATGACTTAAAACAATTGGGTAATGTTGTTTTGAAGTTCAATTTGATTGAATTTTGATTTGGAACATTTTTCCCAAATTAAAGTGGCTTGGCCGAATTCAATTGAATTTGAAATTCATTGTGTTTTTTGATTTTAATTCATTGGATGAATTGAATTGATTTGGGAAATGATGATTGTGGATTCAATTGGATTGAAACCGAATCGGATTGGAAAAACCTCCTAATTGCCGAGAATAAAGTAGCATGTAATGGGTTTGATTTTGTTAAAATTGTGTTGGACGCTATTTGTCATTAAAGTGCATGATTAAGTATGCTATTGATGTTTTAGAAATATAATTGGGTGGTTAATTGTGTATTACACTTAGGTTAATTAATTATGGAATTTAGAATTTTATAAGTTAGTTAATTGGGCTTATTTTGGAAATTGGGCCTTTAAGGTTGTGATTGGGCTTTTGGGCTTTGTTGTACAAAGTTGAGTTTAGGCAAATTTGGTTGGATCCAATTGGGCCTAAAACCGTATCCATAAAGTCCAATTATGACTTAATGGACCTTAATTATTTAATTGGGCCTAATGGGCCAAAATTAATTTAAAGGCTTATGGGGTAACTCCCGGATTGGATTTTGGTTATTTGGTTTGACCCGAGTTGACCAAAAGTCCACGCCTTAAGAATTAATTAAAAGCCCATTGGACTTTAATTAAATAAACATTAGATGTTAATCGGGCTTTGAGACCCGTTGCGATTAAATTTGGAATTTAAGTCGTAATGGTTCGTTAATAAAAGTGTAATATTCAATTTGGAATTGAATAGTGAATTAGAATTAAATGCATATTAAATTGGATTTAATTATGTAGTTTAATTTAATTCGAGAATTCGTACTTTGAGTACTTATTCGCAAAACGAGTTTGACTCGAGCAAAAATCAAATCGTTGTTTGAACATTGGATGATCACTAATTATCAGATTAATTAATTGGATTAGATTGATTGATAACATGCTTGTATGAATACATGGTTGCGATGCATGAATAATGTATATCGGATGGATATTAGTCGGGTGGGGCAATTTTGGAAATTGTTGTAATAATTTGATTTATTAATTGGACCTGCGTGTCCAGCCTTATCACCTCTATACTCTTTGTATTCTCTTCTCACCTATTCCCCTAAATGTAAATGAGGTTTCTTTAGAAGTGTAGTGTAACGGGTAGAAGTAAATACATGTGCTAGCTTTGGAGAGAGAAATGAGAGATTTGATCTAGGATCAATGTAAAGTATCCATCCGCATATCATTATTATTTTATTTCATATGCGCTTTATTATGTGTTTAGAATGCATGTTTAAGGGTGTATGATGATGAGACCTTAACAAAGATAATAAATTGGTTGCCAATTGCACGCGAATAACCCTCGCTCAATATCAAGTTTTTTTCTTCCATTGAGTGATTCTTACTCAAGATCTGAGATTGGCATTGGGTTGTTGGCCAAAGTCAAGCCCTTTGTCCGTCGAAGATGTGTTTGAATCACGAAGGCTTTGTTCCATATCGGTGTCTTGTCCAAGTTGTGGTTTGTTGGCCAAAGTCAAGACCACTTCTTGTCCATCGACATTGATTACGAAGCTTTCCATGGTCAATGGGTCGCGCTTGACTGGGATCACTAGGTTTGTTGTGCCAAAGCCAAGGCTTAGTTGATTCAGAGGAAAAAGGTTAGGTATACATTGGATGTATTGGCATATATAAGATATATGTTTAGGATTGGATATCCGCCTACTGGATCTAGGAATTGGATGGGATCCAATTGATCTTCGAGATCGACCTAGTTAATTATCATACAATTTGTTGGCCAAAGTCAAGATTGTGTGATATTTAACGGGATCCTAGCCCACTAGGAAACACGGTTTCCCGAGTACTCGACAGAGGGTTAGAGGCTCGCCGAAAAATAGTGGGAGGCAAGAATTGAATTTGCAATACTCGTTCAATTACTCGCCATACGCGCTCATTCAAATTATTTCGTCGTTAGATTAAATGTTAGTTGGACTAATATTTAAATTGTTGTTTTTATAAACAGTTGGACTGTATTATATTTGATTATATATAATTGGATTATATTAATCAATATATTTGAATTAATTAATTTCAGTTTACAGTTAATTTTATAATTGGATTATAGTAATCAATGTAATTGAGGTTAATTAATTTAGATTATATTTGATTATATAGTTGGACTATTATAATCATTATAATAAATAGTACCACAAATCGTTGATTAAATAGTTTGACTATTAGAATCAAGATATAAAAATGAAAGATTAGTGTTTAAGACATAATCGTGGGTGAAAATGTATTTAAACGATTTTAATTTTCAAATTGGGAATAAAGTTTCAGGATGGTCCTGGAAATTAATAGGTTATTTTATTTGATAAAATAATATATTAAGCTTGTAGCGCAAGGCGCAACTTAATTCGATATTCTAGAAACATGAGGCTTGGCCAAAGGCTTCTGAAGTGTTGAAACAGGCAAAGGCAAAATCATTATAATCTTCTGGGAAGATAAATGACATATCCTAAGAAGGAATTGAAGACGAGCAAGGCTCTGACTTCAAATATGATTGTCATAATTATGTTCACAACTAGTATTGAAATTGGATTTTAAATACTTAGTGTGGTACATAAAATATATTGATGTTCAGAATCTGTTTTGAACAGGATACTGACTTCAATTGAGATTTATCTGCGAATTGAAAACGGGACGAAAGTCGCTGTTTTAACCATTGATACCTGAATTTAGGAACTACCTTCGGGTTAGTACTTAAATTTAGAAACTGTTATAATGTAGCTAGTTTGACTAGAAACATTATCTCGATATCGCGTATAACCCGCTGCGGGTGTACCTTTATATTCTAGAACACTAAAGTGTTTCATTATATAAAGATGATATTGAGATAAACACATTAGATGTGAATAACAGGATTTATATTTTGAATATAAATAATATCTCAAATATATTACATGACAAATAAATAGCTCAAACTGATTTGATCAGTTAAGAAACTTAATTGTGGCATAGTTGTCAGAGACACTGATAAACAAGAATCGTATATCCGCACTTTTGAAGAGCGGATACCAGGACTGATTTGATTCTGTTCAAATAAAGTCTACTAATCTAGTTTATTGGGCAAAATGCCTAAAACACTATTTACTTGGTAAAAGTGTAAATGTCACCGATCTGTTAGCCCTACTTCATAGTGAAGCAAGTGGGCCCATGTCTAGTTAGGCTAGATATGGATATGAATATTTCGTGACTTGTACGGATGTAGCATCACGTATGGTTATGTGTTTCTTTTGAAACACAAATCGGAAACTTTTAGAGTTTCGACACGAAATAGACAAATAGATCGGCTAAAGTATTAAACCGTCATGGTAAGACTGTAATGGAAAATACTTAAGCAATTAGTTTCTTGTATATATATGAAAGAGTATAGTATTCTTTCAAATTAGGACTCCTCCCGAAATACGTTAGTTTGACGGTGTGTCCGAACGGATTAACCGAATTTTGTTAGACATAATAAGGTTAATCACGAGTCGCTCTGAGCTACCATTTCCTTCAACGGATAAGCTTTAAACAGTGCAAGAACTTATTTTGAATAAGGTTCCATAATAATCTGTTTAACAGATGACATATTAGATATGAACGGGAAAGAAACCAGGTTTCTCATTCTTGATAATTTGGGTATGCTAGGCATATGTTTGGATGATACCAAACTAAAACCCAAATAGGATAAGTGCCAAATGTAGGTTATCCTAGGGATACCATAAGTATTGTACTTATACACCTCACAAGAAAACAATTAGATTGTTACTCACCATACGGTTTTCCTGAGAGGAATACCGATATCCAGTGGTAAGTGGGAGGATAGTATAACTCGATGGAAATCGGAGTAATACTGTTCAAGGCACTGAATCTTAATGGAACATGAATAGTTCATCCAGGATGAGACTATTACCATTAATCTTCGAATACACAAAAACCGCGTAGGTCGGATAGAGTCATAAAACAACCTGGGGTATGGGTTTCTGATCGCACCAAATAAAGATGTCTATCTTATTGAGGAATACTAATTGACTACGTATGAGGAAGTGATACAAGGTATCAACTCCCTAATTATGGCAAAGTGTCATGTAATCCGAAATGGATTCCATGTATATCAACCAGTTTGGATACTAGTTGATGTACCACAAGGCATTGTGCCGAATGGTACTTAAAAGTCTTCTAGGAAGACATACATGGATGACAACATACCAAAGTATAAAGCTAGGATTTTAACGGAAAGGTATCGTTATCAACATTGTGTTGATTACGATTCAACCTTTTACCTGTTGCCACGGTAAATCCATTTGGATAATGCAGATTATTCGATCCATGATTGGATTGAAGCAAGCATTAGGTTCTTGGAATTATTGTTTTGATATAATCATAATGGTGTACGATTTAATTCAAAACGAAAATAATTCTAGTGTATATATAAGAAGGTTAGTGGGAGCGCACTGATAGTGGCTGTCCTATAAAATAATGATAATACGTCATTTCTTGGAAATGATATTCCCATAAAATAAATATCGTCGAAAGCTTGGCTTTCACAATACTCTCCTAGAAACCGTACATTGAAAAATGTACGAGTCCTGGTGTATCATACGCTTTGAGCATATGGATTCACAAACAGGCCAATCTGAGTGATAGTCACTGGATTGATGTTAAGAACATCTGTTAGTATCTTAGAGAACTAAGGATGCTGTCTTAGTCTATGGAGAAGGAGAACTTGAAGTGACTGGGGTCACTGTAGCAAGTTTCCTATAACCGATAAAGACGACTAAAAGTCGCAAACGGTACTATATAGTTTGAATAACGGTATAGTGAGCTGGAAATCTTCCATGCAAGATATTGTTACCGAATAAACAATAAATGCGGATTATTGCTGCAGCTGAGGCAGCAATAGAAGTCATTTGGGTCGATACAAATCTAATTAGATTAGATATAGTTCTGTTAGCGGCTGAGCTAGGCGTCAGCACAGGCTAAAGAATTAATGGTCTCATCGACGATCCAGATATATACTTCTATATCATCTGATTCGTTCAGATTATACATCGTGGCGATGTGATGATTGTATAAATCGCATCAAGATGATAATCTTGCAAATCCGCTGACGAAAGCTTTTCTCAGCAGTTTGAGCCAACCGTACATAGTTCGGGTGTAGGACACTTGAGTGACTGGCTATGTGCCAAGTGGGAGATTGTTGGACAAAATGACCCATAGCGTCACTATTTGCACAGATCATTGTGTTGTTGTAGCAAATTAATTATGTGACAAGGAAATTGCACTCTCATCATTTGTGATTAGATCACCATAGATATATAAATGAAGAGAGGTCTCTATGATTAGTTCCTGGACTGAGAATGATATGAGACAGTATCAGTCCCCGAAGGTTTAATCATTAAATATCCCTAGTCGTAGTATTATCGAGACAGGACATCGATAATGCGGAATAGGCTAGTATTGCACTTGTGCGTGTTGTGAGGGCACAACGGCATAGTTCTCATATATATAAGTATTGGATACTTATGCAAGTGCGATAGGAGGTCATGTTTCACCGATGGTACGGGAAACAGCTTCGCTCTGGATAGACCCCTCGGAATCCCATTGGTATTATGACTATGTGTCTATGGGAGGCCGAAATCAAGGTAGGTGTGTATAGTCTTAACCTGAGACTTACATCGCTAATACTTACGATAATCGATAGACTTTGGTCTTGGTGGTACAGGGCTTTAACCGGTTATTCGTACACCACTTCAGGGTTTATCAGAGAGTCGTAGTGTATTGGGTGTGATGTCAAGACGGAAGTATCACTCCAGTCATAATGGAGATGATGTCACGTAGGATACGGTATTAGTGCTCTTAAGTGCTGGCCGGCCATCGGGATATTATGACAAGGTCATGTATATCCGATTATAGAGACTAGTTACCAGACATCCGACATGTGCTTCGGACGTGGCAGACATTTATCCAGCCCCAGCCCTAGCACGTGACTATCCGATATTGGGCTGATATACACAATACTACGGTATACTACGCTTGATACAGATCTATATATTCCTGTAAGAATATTTCTGGAGAATTGGGTAGGCATGGCGCTTTGCTAGAAGCCAACCTTGTCTTGTAAATCGGTATAAACGTAGTACGAGGTACTTACGTGTTCGGATAGTCCGACGACCGTATTTACTGCCAACATATCCGGAGATCTCATGGGTCGCTTCCCGAAGATTCACCGATGACGTATGACTCGCACTTAATTAATCTGGGATTAATTAGAAGAGAGAGAAAATTAATCTCGGATTAATCACGGAGATATTTTATCTGGGATAAAATATTAATTAAAGAGAGAGAACGATTAATTTGGAATTAATCGATAAAATAATATATTTGATATATTATTAGAAATTGGATTTCGACGCGGAATTAAAATTAGATTTTAATTCGGGTGAACGAATTAATTTAGAATTAATTCGTTAGCGACGTGAATAGTGATTTCGCTAGGCGTAATCATTTAATTACGACGCGACGGAAAATTCGTTAATTTGGAATTAGCGAACCCGAGCCCGAGAGTGATTGCGAGCGCATTTGCATTTCGAATTCGAGTGCGGTACGCAAGTCACATCAAGCGTCAAATCACTAGTCGCGTCAATTGTCAAATCACTTGTCACTTTGAGTGATGTGACATGACAAGTTGTCACTTTATTAAAGTGAATTGACTTGATGTAAAAAGAGAAGTGATGGGTGAAAGGTTGAAAAGAAACTTTTGCTTTTTGCTTTTGACTTTTTGATTGATGGAAAATGATTTGTGTATTTTGTTTATTTTATTTTTGGAAAATAAAATAAGAAATACATAAAAACCTTTTTTTTTTCTTCTCTCTCCACTGACTTACGGTTTCAAGGAAACCTTTCTCTCTTTCCCTCCTCTTCTTCTCTCACGATTTTAACCGATTTCTTTCTTGTTTTTCTGGTTTTTGCCGAATCAAGAAGAGAATAAAAGGAAGAAGACAAGTGCTAGCACACACTTGGGTTATACATAGGTGATAGGGAAACGAATTTGTGAGCTTGGAATCGTTTTGGAAGTTTGAAGCTTGGAGCTTCAATGGTGTTCATCCATGGCCAAATTTTTGAGGTTCAAAGAGGAGCAAAAACGTGCAACCCACTGTCTCAGAAGCTCACTACCGAGCTGCACCATGGAGGAAAAAACGCATCTTGTTCTTCGCAATAAAACCGATCAATGTGAGTTATGTTTCCGCCTTACTCATTTGATGTGTTCATATGAATTTTGTGCTTGATTTGATGATTCTTGGGACCTATATTAGAACTCTACATAAGCATAAACACACATGTGAATACAATCAACGAAGTTGCGGAATACTTACATCGAGTGGTTGAGCGATGCGGTGGACAACAAAAATCAACTTTCTGCCTCCTCCAAGTCACGGCAGTGGCAGATTTTTCAGTCCTCAATATTCGGCTTTGGTGATCTCCATTGTTGCTCCAAGCTCCAAGCTTTGGTTGATGGTGATTCCAAGCTCATGAAGTGAGTTCCCTATCACCTTTCTATGGCTCCTATGTGTGCTAGCACTCAAGAAATTTGCCATAAATTTCCTTAGCTTCTCCTTTAGTTCTCGGTCAATCCAGAAAAATATAAAGAAAAACAGCCCAAATGGGCGTGAGAGAGAGATGATGTTTTGGCTCCAAACCGTGTGTCAAAGAGAGAGAGAGATGGAAATGTGTTTTGTATTTCATTTTGTGTATCTAATACACAATAATCAATTACCAAAAATTACATAATTGATTTATCAAATACAAAAAGTCAAGGCAATTAATTCCAACTACTTCCATCAACTATTCACATCACTCAAGTCAATCAAGTGACAAGTTGTCACATCACTCAATGTGACTAATGATTTGACGCTTGATGTGACTAGCGATTTGACGCTTGATGTGACTTGCGTGCCGCACTCGAATTCGAAATGCGAATGCGCTCGCAAACACTCTCGGGCTCGGGTTCGCTAATTCCAAATTAATGAATTTTTCGTTGCGACGTGATTAAATGATTATGCCTATCAAAATCACTATTCCCGTCGCTAACGAATTAATTCTAAATTAACTCGTTCGCCCGAATTAAAATCTAATTTTAATTCCGCGTCGAAATCCAATTTCGTATAATATATCGAATATATTATTTTATCGATTAATTCCAAATTAATCGTTATCTCTCTTTTATTGATATTTTATCCCAGATAAAATATCTCCGCAACTAATCCCAGATTAATTTTCTCTCTCATCTAATTAATCCCAGATTAATTAAGTGCGAGTCATACGTCATCGGTGAATCTTTGGGAAGCGACCCATGAGATCCCCGGATATGTTGGCAGTAAATTCGGTCGTCGGACTATCCAAACACATAAGTACCTAGTACTACATTTTTACCGATTTACAAGACAAGGTTGGCTTCTAGCAAAGCGCCATGCCTACCCAATTCTCCAGAAACATGCTTACAGGAATAAGCGATCTATATCAGGCGTAGTATACGTAGTATTGCATATTTCGATCCAGTATCGGATGATCACATGCAAGGCCTGGGGCTGGTACAGTGTCTGGCCCGTACGAAGCATATATCGGATCACTAGCAACTAGTCTCTTTATTATCGGATAATCATGACCAAGTCATATTATCCCGATGGTTGCAACCCTTAGAGAACCAGTTCTGTATCGCTGCGCGATCATCATCTCCATAGGACTAGTGTGATACTTCCGTCTTGACATCACACCTAACACACTACGATTCTCAATATACCCAGTAGAGGCATACACATAACCTGTTAAAGACCTGGACGACCAAAACTAAAGTATATTGATTGTCGCAAGTATTAGCGGTGCAAGTCTCAGGTTAAGACCAAATACACCTACCCTGATTTCGGACTTCCATAGACACATAGTCATATTACCAATGGAATTCCGATGGGGTCTATCCAGAGCGAAGCTGTTTCCCATACCATCGGTAAAACACAACCTCCTACTACAGTTACATGAGTATCCTATACCCAAATATATGAGAACTATGCCGTTTTGCCCTCACAACGCGCACAAGTGTAATACTAGTGTTTTACGTATTATCGATGTCCAATCTCGATACTACTCTGACTAGGGATATTTAATGATTAAACCTTCGTGGATTGATACTGTCTCATATCATCTCAATCCAGGTACTAATCATAAGGACCTCCTATCATTTATACATCTTGGTGATCTAATCACAAATGATAAGAGAGCAATTTCCTTTGTCACATAGTTAATTTGTACAACAACACCATGATCTGTACAAATAGTGACGCTATGGGTCATAACTGTCCAACAATCTTGATATATGTGTCACATCCCCAAACTCTTAGATAACTAAGACTAGGACGTTTCCCAGACCATAACTCATATGGTGTTTGGATAACAGTCTTGGAAGGAACTTGGTTTAGTAGTAGTGTTGCAGTTTCTAAAGCAAGACCCTAAAATGAAAGAGGTAGATCCGTGTCTGGCATCATTAATCAGACCATATCTAATAATGTCCGATTTCTCATTTCGGAGACCCCATTATGCTGTGGAGTTCCATGAGGAGTCCACTGGGAAACAATGTCATTTTCTCTCAAGTAATCTTGAAATTAATTTCTTAAGTATTCACCACCTCGGTCAGACCTTAGTGACTTAATACTTTTATTAAGCTGGTTTTCTACTTCAGCCTTGAAGTCTTTGAATTTCTCAAAGGCTTCATATTTGTACCGCATAAGGTACACATACCCATATCGCGAATGATCATCGATAAAGGTAATGAAGTGGGAGAATCCACCTCTAGCGGTGACTGACATTGTTCCACATACATCAGAGTGTATGAGTTCTATTGTCTCCGTTGCACGCTGTCTTTTACCTTTGAAGGATAATTTGGTCATTTTACCAAGTAAACAAGACTCACAAGTTCCATTAGGTTTATATTTGAAGGGTTTGAAATAACCATCCTTATCTAGCTTAGTTAAAATTGTTTCATTGATATGACCTAAGCGATTGTGCCATAGAATTGATTCATTGAGATTATTCGAGTTAACATTGTATATATTAGAGGTTGAATATTCTTTGTTAGTTTGAAAGACATAGATACCATTATTCAAAATACCATCTCCATATTTTATTTCATTGAAATAAATAGAACATTCATTAAAACTTATTAGGCATGAAAAGCCTTTATTACATTAAGAAGAAATTGAAATGATGTTCTTTATTAGAGAGAGTACATAAACAAAATCTTCTAAGTCTAAAACTAAACCATTTGGCAAAACTAATGAATAAGTCCCCATGCACAATGCAGCCAGTTTTGCTCTATTACCCATGCGTAAGTCAACCTCCCCATGACGGAGTCTCCTACTGTTTCTCAGGCCCTGCACATTGTTACACAAGTGAGTCCCACAACCGGTGTCAAACACCTAAGTAGAAGGTTCAGAGTTTTGAGAATATAGTTCAATCATATACAACATACTTGAAGCATTGGGCTTCTTGGCCTCTAGGGCTTCCCTAGCTTCCTTGGCTTTCAAGGATCTGCAGTCTTTCTTCCAATGACCCTTCTTTCCACAAAAGAAACATTTCCCCTTTCCATTTTTCTTCTCCACCTTACCATTGGGCTTTAGGTGATCTGGAGCCTTGGCCTTGTCCTTATTTTTCTTTGGGCCTCGTGGCTTCAGGTCCGTACCTGTAAGCATGACGGAGGTTTTAAGCTCTGGTTTCAAGTTCTTCTCTACTTGCTTTATCAGATTGTGCAATCTGCTAAAGTAGCTTCTTTATTAGACAGATGAAACTGCGTAATAAAGTTAGAGAATTCTTTTAGTAAGGACTGAAGAATTATATCGTGACCTATCTCATGATCAATGATGAACCCGAGGTTGGCCAATTTTTCAATGTGGCCAATCATCTTAAGCACATGTCCACCAACAGATCATTCCTTATACCTTGTTTGGAATAAGGCACATGACACTTGGAATCTCACGGTATAAACGGAAGTTGCATACAACTTCTTCAAGTGAAAGATGATGGTTTGATCATCCATATCTTCGTGAGCTTTCTGAAGTTCGTCCGACATAGAGCCAAGCATTATGCAAACTGCTTTCTCATCATCATCGACGTGTTTCTTCCAAGCATCAAATGTATCTTGGTCAGCATCTTCTGCGGGTTCAGAGGGAAATGGTCTTTCAAGAACATAGAAAATCTTTTCTTGTCGTAAGAAAATTTTAAGGTTTCTAAACCAGTCATTGTAGTTGTCCCCTTTGAGCTTATGCTCATCAAGGATGGAACGAAGTAATACTCTGTTTGCCATTTGAATGTTTGTGAAATATTTTAACCAACATGTTAAGAGAAAATGTTAAAATTAGGAATATGTTTTCATTAATGTTTCATAATAACATGGGCTTTTAATATTATGAAGTTGCTCCCACTCAATTGTTGTAAAATTTTAAGCAAATCACATCAACCCCAATATGATGGATTTCTTGTGGGCAAGGATCCCATTATCATCATTTCATAACTCCGACTAGGACCGGTCGGTATAAAATACGATAATTAGGTAGGTTCCCAACCAATTTATAATATAAATCAAAATTCCTTGATCATTGGATTGGGCAATCAAACATGCCATAGCTTATGCTAGTCCTTGTGGACACCCAATCTTTGCCACTATGTTATAAGACCACGCCTAAGGGTCGCTGCGTCTTATGACTCAGAAAAGTCAAACCATTATCAATAGTACGATTAAAAGAAAAATTGGTATTGGTCAGTCTGGTAAAACCTAGTCCTGCCAATACGGTTTAAGCCCTTTGGGTCTATACTTTACAATGGGAGGCAAATTTTAGACTTAAATTATTATTGAATATTTTGACAAGTTTAAGTGAATAACTATCAAATGGATTCCTCCATTGAAAATTCCCCAGAGGGAGGGTGGAGCGAACTCTCTTCAATACCCTTACCTCTTAGGCTCTTATTGCCTTGGTGACAGGAATAAACAATAGATCCTCCAAATTAGTCCAACACTTTAAATATGCTTTAAGGTAAGCTTTGAGTAAATGATTATCTAGATGTCTTCACATCTTTTCCTTTTGGGTATAAAAAGGTAATGAGTGAAGGAAGACACCAAATCATTATCTAACTCTAGTAATACCTTTGGTTAAATTAACTTTAGTTTGGAAAGTTTTATTACCCCTTGTCCCACCCCACTTGTATATTTATAATGTCTTTTATTATAAACAAGTGATTATATTTATTAGCCTTAAAGTAATAAATCTCTAAGTTCATCACGGAATAATTACTTAGCTAAGGGATAAGCAATACACTCTCTATTTCTTTAGAAACTCTCTAAATGCTTGCACCCTAAGATAATCATGCCAATTCTAATCATACATAGAATCATCAAGCATATGAGTTTTAATAGTTGGAATATTTTAGGCATTAAATAACATTGTATATTAATTATGATATTGTATTTTTTTTATTCAATAAATTACTATTAACAGTTTTCTCTACAGACGCGTGAACTTTAAATAAAAAATTTGCGCAATTCAAATCCTAACCAAATCATGCAAACTTGTTGGATAATATGACCCATAGCGTCCTATTTGCACAGATCATTGTGTTTTTGTAGCAAATTAACTATGTGACAGGAAATTGCACTCTCATCATTTGTGATTAGATCACCATAGATATATAATGAAGAGAGGTCCCTATGATTAGTTCCTGGATTGAGATGATATGAGACAGTATCAGTCCACGAAGGATTAATCATTAAATATCCCTAGCCGTAGTATTATCGAGACTGGACATCGATAATGCGGAATAGGCTAGTATTGCACTTGTGCGCGTTGTGAGGGCACAACGGCATAGTTCTCATATATATAAGTATTGGATACTTATGCAAGTGCGATAGGAGGTCGTGTTTCACCGATGGTACGGAAACAGCTTCGCTCTGGATAGACCCCTCGGAATCCCATTGGTATTATGACTATGTGTCTATGGGAGCCGAAATCAAGGTAGGTGTGTATGGTCTTAACCTGAGACTTACATCGCTAATACTTACGACAATCGGTAAACTTTGGTTTTGGTGGTGGGGGACTTAAACGGGTTCTGTGTACACCACTTCTGGGTTTATCAGAGAGTCGTAGTGTATTGGGTGTGATGTCAAGACGGAAGTATCACTCAGTCATATTGGAGATGATGTCACGCAGGATACGGTATTAGTGCTCTTAAAGTGATGCGCATCCAATCGTGATATTATGACCAGGTCATGAATATCCGATTATAGAGACTAGTTACCAGACATCCGATATGTGTTTCGGACGGGGCAGACACTTATCCAGCCCCAGCCCTAGCACGTGATTATCCGATACTGGGCCGATATGCACAATACATTGTATACTACGCTTGATACAGATCTAGATATTCTTAATGGATATGTCCGGAGAATTAGGTAGACTTGGTGCTTTGCTAGGAGTCGACCTTGTCTCGTAAATCGGTAGAACGTAGTACTTGGTACGTACGTGATTCGGATACTCCGACGACCGTATTTACTGCCAGATTATCCGGGGATCTCATGGGTCGCTTCCCGATAATCCACCGATGACGCACAACTCGCACTCTTGAATAATCTGGGATTATATAGAGAGAGAGAAAATTAATCTAGGATTAATTACGGAGATATTTTATCCGGGATAAAATGTCGTCTAAAGAGAGAGAACGATTAATTCGGAATTAATCGATGTATTAATATATTCGATATATTAGACGAAATTAGATTTCGACGCGGAATTAAAATTAGATTTTAATTCGGGCAAACGAGTTAATTTAGAATTAATTCGTTAGCGACGTAAATAATAATTTCGCCAGGCGCAATTATTTATTTAAATTCGATTGAATTAACGTCGCGACGTAAGCTCGGTATTTCGGAAATATCGAACCCGAACGCGTGAGTGCACGTGGGCCCACTTTCATTTGGAAACGTGTGGGGCCCACATGACACATGTCATTCTAATGCTTTGCATGTAGATTGTGTACATTGCACTCAATGTCATTGCATGGAGTTTGAGTGTTTGACACTCTAAGCCATTGCATGTTTTGTGTCATAAATTTATTATTAATTTAATAAATATTATGGCATAAATATAAATTGATTTTTGGTAAATCATTTTTAACTTAACACAACAAACTTCTTCTCTCTCAATTTTCTCTCTTCCTCTCACGCCCAAAACAGAATTTTGGGACTGTTTTGAACCAGAAAAACGTGACACTAAAGGGAAGCAAGAGGTGGGTTTTCATGGTGAAAACCGCAAGTGCTAGCACACTACGAGTCTTGCGAAGGTGGTAGGGAGGTTCACCCATGAGCGGGACTCATCCGACGGAGTTTGGAGCTTCGTTTTGAGACCCGAATTCTGCCAGACAGTGAGCATGGACTGGTTGCAGTGGCGTTAGCAAGGCAGTGCGTTTTTGGCCTTGATTCGTCTTCAAATCGACATAACCGATCAATGTGAGTATTCCGCTACCTCCGTTGATGTGTTCACGCATTATTTCATGTCTTGATTTGATCTTGGGACCTTAGAATAAACCAACAATGGCATCAGAGCTAATGTTGCAAGCATGAAATTTGTAGGGTTTAAAATTTGGGTAAATGTGATTTGAGCATGATTTGAATAAATTGCTTGTTGAGTATGCTTATAACATGTTTAAATTCATTTTGGTTGGACTAATTTGATGAAAAATGATTTGGAATTATTTTCCCCAAAATTATGCCTTGGCCGAATGGTTTGTGATATTTGGATTCTTGGAATTTTGTGATTTTGATTCATTTGATGTGTAGAATCATTTAGGTTGATGTTAATTTGAATCGAATTGGATTGGATTTCGAATTGGACAAAAACCCCAAATTCCTTACCTTGGCCGAATGTGTCATGCCCTAATGTCTTGGTAATTTTGATTTTGTGACATTGGATGTGTATGAAATCAAATCGGATGTTGATTTGATGTCGATTGTAGGTTCGATTGGATCGAAACCGAATCGGACACAAAATCACCTTCCTTGGCCGAGAGCATTGAAGCATGTTTATATGGTTTTGATTTTTCATTATGTGTGTTTGACATGTAATAATGAATTAAGTATGATTAATTGGACTAATTTGGTGTTTTGAAATGTTGATTTAGTTGATTAATCATATAATGCACTTTGGTAATTAAATTGTGAAAATTGGATTTTTGGATTTAATTATTTGGCCTAATTTTGGAAATTAGAATTTAAAATTGTAATTGGGCCTATTGGGCTTGATTTATCAAGTTTGGTTTAGGCCAAATGGATTGGATCCAATTGGGCCCAAAACCTTAACCATAAAGCCCAATTGCGACTAATGAACCTTTAATGTTCAATTGGGCCTAATGGGCCAAGATTGATTTATGGGCTTATGGGGTAAATCCGGATTGGACTTTGGTTATCGGTTTGACCCGAGTTGACCAAAAGTCCACGCCTTAAGAAATCAATCAAAAGCCCATTGGACTTTAATTGAATTGACGTTGGACGTTAATCGGTCTTTGAGACGCGTTACGATTAGATTTGGAATTTAAATCGTAAAAGGTTTATTAAATAAAAGTGTAATATTTAATTTGAATTGAATAGTGAATTAGTATTAAATACATGTTAAATTAGATTTAATGATGTAGTTTAATTTAATTCATGAATTCGTACTTTGAGTACTTATTCGCAAAAACGAGTTTGACTCGAACAAAATCAAATCGTTGTTTGAACATTGGATGATCACTTAATTATCAGATTAATTAATTTGATTAGATTGATTGATAGCATGCTTATGTGTGTGAATACGTGGTTGTGTTGAATGAATAATGTATATCGGATGGATATTAGTCGGGTGGGCAATTTTAGAAATTGTTGTAATAAATTCGATTTATTAAATTGGACCTGCGTGTCCAGCCTTATCACCTTCTTTCTCTTTGTATTCTCTTCTCACCTATTCCCCTCTATGTATATGAGGTTTCTTTAGAAGTGTAGTGTAACGGGTAGAAGTAGTACAAGTGCTAGCTTGAGTGAGAAAGGGAGAGATTTGATCTAGGATCAATGTGTTAAGTATCCATCCGCATATCATTATTATTTTATTTCATACTCGCTTTATTATGTATTTAGAATGCATGTTTAAGGGTGTATGATGATGAGACCTTAACAAAGATAATTAAATTGGTAGCCAATTTGCACGCGAAAATCCCCTCAATCTATATTAAGCAAATATCCTTCCATTGAATGATTCTTGTTCAAGATCCGAAGTTGGCATTGGTTTGTTTTTGACCAAAGTCAAGACCTTGTCAATCAAGGATGTACTTGAATCATGAGAGTTTTGTTGCATATCGGTGTCTTGTCCAAATCGTGATTTTTATTGGCCAAAGTCAGATCACTTTTTGTCAATGACATTGATTACGAAACTTTCCTCGTCAATGGGTCCTGCTTAACTGGAATCATTAGTTTGTTTTTGGCCAAAGCCAAGGCCTAGATGATTCGGAGGATATGGTTAGGAAAATGTATTGATACATTGACATTATACATATGTTTCGGACTTGGATGTCCACCTAACCGGATCTAGGAATTGGATGAGATCCAATTGATCTGTGAGATCTACCTAGTTAAATAGCATACACTTTTTATTGGCCAAAGTCAGGGTTGTGTGTTATTTAATAGGATCCTAGCCCACTAGGAAACACGGTTTCCCGAGTACTCCACAGAGGGTTAGACTCGACGAAAAATAGTGGGAGGCAAGTATTGAATTTGCAACATTCGTTCGAATACTCGCTAAACACGCTCATTTATATTTTTCTCGTCATATTAATCAAAAGTATTATTGGACTAATATTTTATTTGTTTTTTAAAAAATATATATAGTTGGACTATATACAAACTCATTCAATATATAGTTGATTTTATAATTGGATTATAGTAATCAATATAATTGAATTAAAATGATAGTTGATTTTATAATTGGATTATAGTAATCAATATTAAAATTATAGTTGATTAAATAATTGGATTATTGTAATCATTATAATAATAGTACCTTATTAAAATTGATTAAATAGTTGGACTATTGAAATCAAGATAGAATTGAAAGGTTGAATATTTAAAATATATAATCCTTGGATTAAATGTTTTAAATGATTTAATTTTCAATTGGGAATTAATAATAGGTTAATTTATTTGATAAAATAACTTATTATGACTAAGCCCATAATTAAGCAAATAGTAGAGCATAAAGTCTTTGGAAGATTTATGTGATGATGACTTTAGTGCTTAATTAATATACTTACATAAATCTATCTTTAGATTTAAAAGTATTAAAATTGCAATTAATAATTCTTGGAGAATTAATTGACTATTCTAGTGGAGAAAAGTCAAAGTTTGCAATTGGGCATGTAGCACAAGGTGCACATCGTTTCGATATTCCGAAACCCAAGGCTTGGCCAAAGGTTTGTGAAATATTGAAAAGGATAATTGACATATCCCAAAGTGACTACCATTTGGATATGGAAGACACGAAGGAATTAAAGAAAGGGCGAGGCTCTAACTTTAAAAATATTTGTCAAAGTTATGTTCACTACTAGTATTAAATTGATTTTAATACTTAGTGTGGTACATAAAATATATGTATTGACGTTCAGAATCCGCTGTGAGCTGGATACTGGCTTCAAGCCGAGATTTCTCTGCGAATTGGAAACGGGACGAAAGTCGCTGTTTCGACCGTAGATACCTAAGTTTAGGAACTACCCTTTGGGTATGTACTTAAATTAGGAAATGTTATAATGTAACTAGTTTAACTAGAGACATTATCTCTATATCAGTGTTTAATCCATGCGGATAAAACCTTTATATTCTAGAACACTAAAGTGTTTCATTATATAAAGATGATACTGAGATAAATACATTGGATGTAAATAACAGAATTTATATTTTGAATATAATAAAATCTCTCAAACATATAAAATGACAAATAAATAGCTCAAATTGATTTGATCAATAGAGACTTATTTGTGGCATTGTTGTCTGGGACACAATTAAACAAGACTCGTATATCCACACTTTTTGAAGAGTGGGTACTAGGACTGATTTGACTATTCAAATAAGGTCTACGAATCTAGTTTATTAAACAAGACTCTATATCCACACTTTGAAGAGTGGATACTAGGCTGATTTGACTATTCAAATAAGGTCTACGAATCTATTTATTAGGTTAAATACCTAAAATACTATTTACTTGGTAATAGTAAAAGGGCCACCGATCTGTTAGCCCTATTCATGGTGAAGTAAGTGGGCCCATATCTAGCTAGGCTAGATGTGAACATGAATATTTCGTGACCTTAACGGATGTGACATCACGTTGTGGTTATGTGTTTCTTTTGAAGAACACAGATCGGAAACTTAGAGTTTCGACACGAAGTAGACAAACAGATCGGCTATAGTGTTTATTCCGCCACGGTAAGACCGTAATGGAAAATACTTAAGCAGTAAGTTTCATATATAAATGAAAGAGTACGGTATTCTTTCATATGAGGACTCCTCCCGAGACACGTAGTTAGACGGTGTGTCCGAACCAAAAACCGAATTTTTTTTGGACATGATAAGGTTTATCACGAGTCGCTCTGAGCTACTATTTCCTTCAACAGGATATGTATTAACAGTGCAAAACTTATTTAGAATAAGGTTCCATATAAATCTGTTTGACAGATATCATATAGGATATGAACAGGAAAGAAACGAGGTTTCTCATTCCTGATAATTTGGGTATGCCAGGCATAGCGTTTGGATGATACCAAACTAAGACCCAAATTGGATAAGTGCCATATAGGTTATCCTAAGGGAAACCTTAAGTATAGTACTTATAAATCCCACATGAGAACAATGTGATTGTTGCTCACCATGCGGTTTTCCTGAGAGGAATACCGATATGCAGTGGTCAGTGGGAGGATAGTGATACTCGATGAAAATCGGAGTAACTGTTGTTCAAGGCACGAAGTCCTTAATGGAACACAAATAGTTCATCTATGATGAAACTATACCATTAATCTTCAAATACACAAGAACTAGTAGATCGGATAGAGTCAGAAAACAACCTAGGGTATGGGTTTCTGATCTCACCTCATAAAGATGTCAATCTTATGGAGGTGTACCATCCGACTACGTTTTGAGGAAGTGATACGAGGTATCGACTCCCTGTTATGGCAAAGTGCCATGAGTCCGAAATGGATTCCATGTATAACAACTATTTTGGATACTAGTTGTTGTACCACAAGGCATTGTGCCTATGGTACATTAAACGTCTTCAAGGAAGACATACATGGAAGGCAACATACCAACGTGCAAAGCTAGGTTTTGACGGAAAGGTATCGTTATCAACATTGTGTTAATAACGGTTCAACCTTTTACCTGTTGCCATGGTAAATCCATTTTGAAGATGCTTGTTGATAACTGTATATTTCATTTATGAAATATGTCAGTTACAATCAAAATCGCTTTCCTGAAAAGGAAACCTTTTGGAGGATGTTTACAACATCCTGACGATTTTATATAACCGACAAACAAGTTTGCGGGTTATTCGATCCATGTTTGGATTGATGCAAGCATAAGGTTCTTGGAACTGTCGTTTTGAAATAATCATAATGGTTTATGATTTGACTCAAAACGAAATAATTCTTGTGTATATAAGGAGGTTAGTGGGAGAGCGCACTGACAGTGAAATTCCCATAAGCAATTGGTGAAAGCTTGGCTTTCATAGATATTCTTCATAAGAAATTCTCCGTAGAATTCTGGGGAGTAACAACCTTTATTCAAGGAATAAAGATCTACTGGATAGATTTGGAGTTGTTAACACTCTCTGGGAAATTGTACATTTAAAATGTACTTGTATTGGTGTCTCATACGCTTCGAGCATATGGAGTCACAATCGGGTCAATCCAAGTGATAGTCACTGGATTGAAGTTAAGAACATCTGTTAGTATCTCTGAGAACTAAAGATGCTATCTTTTACTATGGAGAAGGAGAACTTGAAGTGACTGGGATCACTGCTGCAAGTTTCCAAGATAAATACTGCGGTACTATAAAGTTTGAATAACGGGACAGTGAGCTGGAAATCTTCCGAGCAAGATAACTGTTGCCGAATAAACAACAAATGCGGATTATTGCTGCAGCTGAGGCAGCAATAGAAGCCATTTGGATCGAAAATAATCTAATTAGATTAGATATAGTTCTGTTAGCAGCTGAGCTAGGCGTCAGCACAGGCTAAGGAATTAAAGGTCTCATCGACGATCCAGATATATACTTCTATATCATCTGATTCGTTCGGATCATACATCGTGGCGATGTGATGATCGTGTAAATCGCGTCAAACGATAATTAAGCAAATCCGCTGACGAAAACCTTTCCTCAGCAATTTGAGCGAACCTGTACATAGTTCGGGTGTTAGACACTCGAGTGACTGGCTATGTGCCAAGTGGGAGATTGTTGGATAATATGACCCATAGCGTCACTATTTGCACAGATCATTGTGTTGTTGTAGCAAATTAACTATGTAACAAGGAAATTGCACTCTCATCATTTGTGATTAGATCACCATAGATATATAAATGAAGAGAGGTCCCTATGATTAGTTCCTGGATTGAGATGATATGAGACAGTATCAGTCCACGAAGGATTAATCATTAAATATCCCTAGCCGTAGTATTATCGAGACTGGACATCGATAATGCGGAATAGGCTAGTATTGCACTTGTGCGCGTTGTGAGGGCACAACGGCATAGTTCTCATATATATAAGTATTGGATACTTATGCAAGTGCGATAGGAGGTCGTGTTTCACCGATGGTACGGGAAACAGCTTCGCTCTGGATAGACCCCTCGAATCCCATTGGTATTATGACTATGTGTCTATGGGAGGCCGAAATCAAGGTAGGTGTGTATAGTCTTAACCTGAGACTTACATCGCTAATACTTACGACAATCGATAAACTTTGGTTTTGGTGGTAGGGGACTTTAAACGGGTTCTGTGTACCCACTTCTGGGTTTATCAGAGAGTCGTAGTGTATTGGATGTGATGTCAAGACGGAAGTATCACTCCAGTCATATTGGAGATGATGTCACGCAGGATACGGTATTAGTGCTCTTAAGTGATGCGCATCCAATCGTGATATTATGACCAGGTCATGAATATCCGATTATAGAGACTAGTTACCAGACATCCGATATGTGTTTCGGACGGGGCAGACACTTATCCAGCCCCAGCCCTAGCACGTGATTATCCGATACTGGGCCGATATGCACAATACAATCGTATACTACGCTTGATACAGATCTAGATATTCTTTAATGGATATGTCCGGAGAATTAGGTAGACTTGGTGCTTTGCTAGGAGTCGACCTTGTCTCGTAATCGTATCGGTAGAACGTAGTACTTGGTACGTACGTGATTCGGATACTCCGACGACCGTATTTACTGCCAGATTATCCGGGGATCTCATGGGTCGCTTCCCGATAATCCACCGATGACGCACAACTCGCACTCTTGAATAATCTGGGATTATATAGAAGAGAGAGAAAATTAATCTAGGATTAATTACGGAGATATTTTATCCGGGATAAAATGTCGTCTAAGAGAGAGAACGATTAATTCGGAATTAATCGATGTATTAATATATTCGATATATTAACGAAATTAGATTTCGACGCGGAATTAAAATTAGATTTTAATTCGGGCAAACGAGTTAATTTAGAATTAATTCGTTAGCGACGTAAATAATAATTTCGCCAGGCGCAATTATTTATTTATTTAAATTCGATTGAATTAACGTCGCGACGTAAGCTCGGTATTTCGGAAATATCGAACCCGAACGCGTGAGTGCACGTGGGCCCACTTTCATTTGGAAACGTGTGGGGCCCACATGACACATGTCATTCTAATGCTTTGCATGTAGATTGTGTACATTGCACTCAATGTCATTGCATGGAGTTTGAGTGTTTGACACTCTAAGCCATTGCATGTTTTGTGTCATAAATTTATTTTAATATTAATAAATATTATGGCATAAATATAAATTGATTTTTGGTAAATCATTTTTAACTTACACTAAACTTCATTCTCTCTCAATTTTCTCTCTTCTCTCACGCCCAAACAGAATTTTGGGACTGGTTTTGAACCAGAAAAACGTGACTAAAGGAAGCAAGGGTTGGGTTTTCATGGTGAAAACCGCAAGTGCTAGCACACTACGAGTCTTGCGAAGGTGGTAGGGAGGTTCACCCATGAGGCGGGACTCCATCCGACGGAGTTTGGAGCTTCGTTTTGAGACCGAAACTGCCAAGACAGTGAGCATGGACTGGTTGCAGTGGCGTGAGCAAGGCAGTACGTTTTTGGCCTTGATTCGTCTTCAAATCGACATAACCGATCAATGTGAGATTCCGCTACCTTCCTTTGATGTGTTCACGCATCATTTTTCATGTCTTGATTTGATCTTGGGACCTTAGATAAACCAACAAAACTTGTGCCTACAATTAAGTTTCAAAGTGGGTGTTAGATTTCCAAAGAGCTTTTAAACAAAAACGGCGCGCTGATACCACTGTTGGGAAGCGGCTGCGAGTGCGCAGCGGAAAATTAAAATTATTATGCAGCCCAGGTGTAGGCATTGCATTTTTTCATATCAGCCCGATGATGAGTCTCGTATGGAGACACTACCTCTTTAGTTGTGAAAGCCGCGGGAAACGGACGTTGGAAGGGTAAAGTTGGAAATTAGCATATTGTCAGATTTAACTCGCTTGTTTCGCTTCGGTTTCGCTTGTTGGACCTCTATTTTAAAACACACCAAACCCATTAAATCACATCTCACAAATTAAATAATTAAAACATTTAAAACACATCTCACAAATTAAATAATTAAAACATTTAAAATACATGTCACAAATTAAATTGAATTAAAAATAATTAAAATTAAATTAAATAACTAAATTGAAATTAAATTAAATAACTAAATTGAAATTAAATTAAATAGCTAATTAAAATCCAATTAAACTAAATCAAATTAAAATCCATTTAAACTAAATCAAATTAAAGTCCAATCCAATTATAACCAATTAAATTAAATTCACAAATTAAATTAAACTAAATCTAATTAAATTAAAATTCAAAATTAAATAAATCACACACCTAATTTAAATAATTTTTTGCCTTAAATAATTAAAATTAAGCACACACATAAATTAATTGATTTCTTTCCTTTCAAATAAACCCATGCAGAAACCCTAACCTTACCCTCTCACTATATAAACAACAACAAACCCTAGACATCTTGCTCTCTCTTCGGACGCTCAGCTCTCTCTCATCTCCTTCACGCCGTGAGCAACATTGTCCACTCAAACAAACTGCTTTTCAATCTTCACGCCCACGTAGCCATCTTCATCAAACCTTGCCCTAGCAACCCCTAACGAGCAGCAACCAATAATCACCCACACACCACAGCAACAACGCAACCCTTCATAAACCCCACACAGCCACGTCCCTAACCCTATCTCTCGGCCACTGCACACCATAGCAACTAACCCTCATCAGCCCTCAATTCAACGTCACCCACTCAGCCGCGCATAACTTCTCTAAAGCATGCAGTAAACCCTTACGGAAATACACCACCTGCCAGCCACGTTAACTTGCTTTCCCCCCTGACCTGCCCTCGTCACCGCATCTGCGCACAAGGCCACTCCTTAACACAGCCATCGCCTTCACCTTGACCAGCATCACGCCTATTCCCCCACTGACCAACACCACGCATATGTTGGATAATATGACCCATAGCGTCACTATTTGTACAGATCACGGTGTTGTTGTACAAATTAACTATGTGACAAGGAAATTGCACTCTCATCATTTGTGATTAGATCACCATAGATGTATAAATAAAGAGAGGTCCATATGATTAGTTCCTGGATTGAGATGATATGAGACAGTATCAGTCCACGAAGGATTAATCATTAAATATCCCTAGCCGGAGTATTATCGAGACAGGACATCGATAATGCGGAATAGGCTAGTATTGCACTTGTGCGCGTTGTGAGGGCACGACGGCATAGTTCTCATATATTTAAGTATTGGATACTTATGCAAGTGCGATAGGAGGTTGTGTTTCACCGATGGTACGGGAAACAGCTTCGCTCTGGATAGACCCCTCGGAATCCCATTGGTATTATGACTATGTGTCTATGGGAGTCCGACATCAGGGTAGGTGTATTTGGTCTTAACCTGAGACTTGCACCGCTAATACTTACGATAATCGGTAGACTTTGGTCTTGGTGGTACAGGGCTTTAACCGGTTCTGCGTACACCACTTCTGGGTTTATCAGAGAGTCGTAGTGTATTGGGTGTGATGTCAAGACGGAAGTATCACTTCAGTCATAGTGGAGATGATGTCACGCAAGATACGGTACTAGTTCTCTTGAGTGATGCGCATCCAATCATGATATTATGACCAGGTCATGAATATCTGATTATAGAGACTAGTTACCAGACATCCGACATGTGCTTCGGACGGGGCAGACACTTATCCAGCCCCAGCCCTAGCACGTGACTATCCGATACTGGGCCGATATACACAATACTACGGTATACTACGCTTGATACAGATCTATATATTCCTGTAAGAATATTTCTGGAGAATTGGGTAGGCATGGCGCTTTTCTAGAAGCCAACCTTGTCTTGTAAATCGGTATAAACGTAGTACGAGGTACTTACATGTTCGGATAGTCCGACGACCGTATTTACTGCCAACATATCCGGAGATCTCATGGGTCGGTTCCTGAAGATTCACCGATGACGTATGACTCGCACTTTAATTAATCTGGGATTAATTCGATGAGAGAGAAAATTAATCTGGGATTAATTACAGAGATATTTTATCTCGGATAAAATATCGTTAAAGAGAGAGAACGATTAATTTGGAATTAATCGATAAATTAATATATTCGATATATTATAACAAAATTAGATTTCGACGCGGAATTGAAATTAGATTTTAATTCGGGCGAACGAATTAATTTAGAATTAATTCGTTAGCGATGTGAATAGTGATTTCGCTAGGCGTAATCATTTAATTACGACGCAACAGAAAATTCGTTAATTTGGAATTAGCGAACCTAAGCCCGGGATTATTTGCGAGTGCATTCGCATTTCGAATTCGAGTGCGACACGCAAGTCAAATCAAGCGTCAAAATCGCAAGTCACATCAAGCGTCAAATCACATGTCACTTTGAGTGATGTGACATTTGAGTGATTGATGTGAATTGATTTGAGGTGATAGACAAGCATTTAATGCTTTGCTTTTTGAAATAGAAAAAGTAAATGGTTTATTAAATATTTTTGGAAATTATATAAACCTTTTACAATTTTTTATTTTCTAACTCATTCTCTCTCTCCCATTTACGGTATTAGGCTTTTTGGAGCCAAAACTTCTTCATCTTCTCTCTCGGTCTTGGACCGTTTTTCTCTCTGTTTTTATGGTTTTCTGCCGAACAAATGGAGAAGCTTTTGATCTTGTAGCAAGATCTTAGTGCTAGCACACTCATGGAGGAATACAAAGGTGATAGGGAAGTGAGTTTGTGAGCTTGGAAAGCTTGAAGCTTGGAGCTTCAATGGTGTCTCCCATGGCCGAACCTTGGAGAAGCCGAACCAGTCACCACCGTGCAGCCCCTCACACGCGCAGCTCACTGCCGAGCAAGGGAGAGCAGTTCACACTCCATCTTCGTTGCATCTCTACCGATCCATGTGAGTTTTTTCCGCACCTCATTTGGTTGTATTCTACTCGTTTTTATGCATGATTTATGATCCTTGGGACTTGATTGAAACTCAACAGCATATTCCCTGCCACTAGCCCCATTGCTCACAAAATCATTCACGCTTCAGCCAAGACTCCACGTAGCCCTTCAGCACTTCGCCACCTCAACCATAACACAAGCCCTGGCCCCATTCAACTTCAGCGCATAAATGCCTAAGCCACCACAAGCCTGCTTCACACGCTAACCCTTCACCAATTCAACGCCCATCACGCCTAGCTTCACACACACACTTCAGACCAATAACCTTCAACGTCACTGCCTCCTCACAGCCGCACAAATAAGCCAAAAACCTGCCTCCTCACAACCGCACCACAAGCACCAAAAGCTCTCATCACAACCGACACACTAGATCAGCCCACTTAATGCCACACACCCACGCCATCACGTAACAAACAACAATTCACACATGCCATAAGCCACGTACACACACACGGCCATCACTGGCCACTCACACTCAAACCCTCACGTTGCCAGACCATCACGCGGCTACCCTCAAAGCCTCATTACATGCCCAGTTCAGTCAAAAAACTAGCCCAGTTCAGCCACAAAATCAGCCCTCATCACACGCCCAGTTCAGTCCCAAAACCATCCCAGTTCAGCCCCAAATACAGCCCCAAAGTCAAGCCAAAATAGCCCCAAACGCAGCCCCACTGCGCGCCAAAAAAACAGCCCCAAACACCCTCTGAAACTGCCGCATATTACCCTCACAAACACTCCTAAAACAGTCCCCAAAAACTAAACAAAACAGTCCCCAAACTGCCGCAAAACACCACTAAAAACCGCACAAAACAGTCACCCAAAACTGCACCGAAAAAGCCCCCAAAACAACAGCGAAACGGAGTGAAAGCAGCAGCCCAGACAGCAAAACAACGAGGAAAGACGTTGAGTTAGTGAACCAAAAGAGTTGCGGATCATTCACCCTTCCAACGGACGTGTAACGCCCTTTCTTGAGACGACAAAAGAGGTTAGACCTGAGGGCACCCTTTTATTTATTATCTTTCGTTTATTTTATTTATTTTAGAAATATTATCGCATGAGAGTCATTTGAGGCATGTTGTGATTGTTGGATGAGCGGAATATGTGTTCCCTTTTGTGGTATATAGGATGGAAACCCGGACGTAAATTCCGTAGCCGAATCCGAATGGACAGTAGTTCAGTTTGTAATCGGGATACAACGCCACGTACCACTTAAGATACACGTATTTCGTCTCATCCAAACTTGTGTTTGAGCATGTTGTAGTTCGTAGGTTATTTATTTGTCATTAAAGCATGATTAGGTTGTTAGCATGTTTCTTGTCTTAAGCATGATTTAGTCGATAGAAAGTTATTTCTTTATTCATGATTAGGTTGTTTTTACATTAGGGATTTAATTTATATTTATGCTTAGATTCTTATTTATTTTCCGCATAAGATAATTGAGCATGCTTGTGTGATGATTGTATGTTATTGCGTGTTTGCCGTTATGACAACTTACTTTGAAGTATGCGAACTTAGATATAGGTTCTCATTGTTATTATTACGCATGCGGACTTAGGCGCAGATTACCCTTGAGCATGAATGTTGAATAGATTCGGTTAGTTTATTACAAAAATCATATCATCTCAAGCGACATAAGTAAGAGACCATTCCGAACCCAACGGTTTGCGGTCTTCCCTTGTGAGGGGTAAATGCGGCCTTAAATCTTTGTCCCGGTTCATACTGGGTGGCGACTCCATGTTATTTCGTACTCCCAACTAGGCCGTGAGCCTAGAACAACGTCGTCAAGTTCTATGTCCTACAGTCTGACGACTCCACTGGGGATATAGAGAATCGGCCCCGAAATCATGTCTTGTGATGTGTATGATTTGTGCTTTAGTTAACCTTTTCTATAGTGGGTTGAGGGAGTTCAATCAAAGGCATTGTCATAAACCCACATGTGAACCATAGTTATATATCCTATAGGAGTTGCCCCTTTATGCTTTTGACAACCATATGCATATTATATCTCATACATCGTACACATCTCATGCATCTCATGCATACACGCATCATGTTACCCTTTTGTGTCTTAAAAGTCATCATAGATATCTGTTGGGTTAGGGATAAAAGAAGGTTTGTCAAGAAGAGTGTAGCAAACATGGATATCAGGGAAAAGGAAACCAAGAAACAGAAAACCTTGTGGCAAGGATAGAAAAACCATTGGGGGGGCCTTCAAAAAAAAAGAGAAAAAAAGAAAAAAAAAGAAAAAAAAGAGAAAAAAAAAGGGTTGTGTAGTTCTTAATAGTTAGGCATAAGTCCGATGATGACATTGTATGTTGTAGGGAAGAAACCCTAGAAACGATAAGTGCGAGACGTGCTCTCGTCCGGTATTCTGAATGGACTGATCTCGGTTAGACTCATAAGTACTTGATTACGGGATCTCAACAGTAGAAGCCTGAGTGGTTGGCAAGATGACTAGTTGAAGAGATAGTGGATCAGTGAATGACTGTTTGCCTGGATGTCCACCCTGGTTTACTGATGCTACGATATATGAAATGGTTGGAAACGAAGAAAAAGTCTCTCCGATAAAAATAAAATAAAAATATACCACCTATAACCGATAAGCGTGAAGCTACCCATGGGCGAGTATTAGAACACAATTCCATCTGGTTAGTCAAGTTTAAAACATAAAAGTTTTTTTTACTTAAAACAAAGCAAAAACAACACAAAGAAAAATAAAAACAAGATACTAGTGAACTATTTCCCTCTCCCAAACCTAATTGAGACATTGTCCCCAATGTCTAAAAAGAAGAAGAAAAGTTTAGAAGACAGTACCTAGTTAGCGTGGATTGTACATCTATAAAGAAAACTAAAGGTTAAGATCTAGATTTATCCTACGCTTCTTACCACGATCATTATCAAACCAGTTCAACTTGGAAAGGACAGGGTCAATATTTGGTTCAAACATCAAGAGTTGGTCAATTAAATTATTGGCTATTTTGCCAGTGAAGAAGATATCTTTTACGGGTTTTGAATGGAACCCATTTCTCCTGGCATCTTCAAGAAACACAAAAAGAAATTCAACAGATCCATCAACATTAAATAGTCTAATTGGTTTCTGGTGTATATTCAAGTTCGCCCAAGATATCACTGTGAAAATTTCCTCCATCGTGCCCAAGC
>SKCR01038446.1:0-130915 GCA_019454045.1 Zanthoxylum bungeanum | reverse complement strand
TAAATTATGACCAAAATGATCAAAATACAAACTATTGGGACCTTTCGGTAATTACTGAAAAATGTAGAAAAATCTTCAGAATTTTATTTTCATGTATATTTGATGTATTAATAATTTTGGTTGTAATTGGAAATCACATAAGTTTGTTTTGAACAATTTAGGACTAAAATGATTAAAATTAAAAGTTTTTGGGCTTTACGGTAATTTATTGAAATTATTATTTATGGGTTAAATACTCTGTTATTGAGTATTGAGTTGTTAAAATAAATTAGTTTATTTTAATTACCCAAAAAAAATTAAAGAATAGAAAATTTGATTTTCCCGCATTCCGCTACGTTACTCGGGTAATCCATTCAAAACCCCAACAAAATGGTATCAGAACAGGTCTGATCCTGAACCAATGATATGATTAGGCCCCTTAAATTTGATATTTAGTCTAATCTTTACTAGATTCATGCATATGTTATTTAATCTGATTAAATAAAAGTGTATGACACTTTACATAATATTCCCGCTAAATAAGGCATTAAAGTAACTCATATTATGAATACTTGTTTCTTGGCCCTCTTTATAAGTACGAATGTGAATTGTTTCTTGATGCTATAGCTGTATCATGCCAAAGTTGTGCAGTTATGGCTGATGGTAGTTCATGTGGGCCAGTAGAACTTATATGATAATAGATAAATTCAAGTGAAAGTGGAAATCTTGAACGTAGGACTACATCGGTAACTTGAGTTTGTCAATTACAAGTGAAGCCTTGATAAACCTCCTATGAACGTGCCAAAACTGTCATAATGAGAAATCATCAGGACCAAAATCAGGAGTCACAGTGAGTGTGATTGATAATGAGTTGTTTACCTGTGAATATACGTAGGCGAGAACGTGCCAAAGCTGTGAGTCGAAATATATTCATGGGGTCCACTTTTCACTATGGAATTCAACTTAATTATTGCATTCTCATTTTTCATTGGGGATTACAGTATTATGTAAAATAGTGGGTGGCACTGCTAGGTTAAAAAAATCCATGATGAAAGCAATGTGTAATATTATGAAAATTGCCGCTTATATATATATATATATATATATGTTTCCTTTATTCTATTATGTATATAGAATTAAACTTCTTATCTACTGCATGCATATTATTTATATATGTTTTCTGACCAGACTTATGGTTGCAGTTTTCTAGAATATGTTCTAGATATCAATAGACATGGATATAATTAGATTAGTCTAAACCATTGGGAACTATTGTTCCAATTTTCTTAGAAAATCAAGATGGTTAGTGACTTAGTTACTAAGTCACAATAAGTAATCTAAAAGATATTTATTTTATGATATAATGGTCTAGAGAGAATAGTATATTGTGTAGTAAAAAATGACATGAATTGGTTCATTTCTCGAGATTCTTTAATGTCATTAAGAAAACCTCATTAGATGTTTGTTTATCCGATAATGACGTTTCTTGACTTTAGTGACCTTTAGAGGTAATGTGTCTGACACAGTTTGCTAGTCAATTATTTACAATTGTTGTGAATAGTTGAAGGCAAATCATAAAGCTAAAGAAAGGAGATGTGTATAGTTGTGTGTAGAAAATATCGATTCTCATAATATGAAAACTATAGGTATTGGATACAAGATCTCATGTCAAGTTATTTGAAATATTGTTTAATGATTGTTTTGATATATGATATTAAGACTTGCGACTATTGGATAGTTACATGTTCTTTATAAACAATTGTTACATATTTTAATACGACTAATAGTGTCATTGATGAAAGGATAAACATTAAGAAAAATATTCGGTTATGTAAATAACTTAGAACAATGTTTTATGAGTTTTTATCACTTAAGCATTTGATGATTATTCCATATGGTAAAAGATGGTATGATATGAGATCACACCACATATTCTTATCCATTTAATGAATTTTGTATTCGAGAATGTGATTAAATCTTATTTAACCAATGATTGTCATTGGAGCATAAGATTTATTAAACCGATACATTAGATGTATGAAGTTTAATGAATTGTAAATTGCCTTGGATAGTTTTCCTTACTTTATAACTTAGTTAATGAGTTGTCGGGACTTAGTTACGCATTTCTGAAAGAACACATATTGAACGTCTTGAAAGGTTCGAGAACTTTCAATATATTTCTGATGAAACACAGATAGAATATTTTGACTGGTCAAAGATGTTCGATCTGAAATTTTGAAAACTGTATCTTTAAATTCATCATGAGTCTTTAAATTGTTCAAAGATATTTGATACGATCAAACATATGAATTTATGGCAATTAGTTCTTACATTATTCAATGAATATGATTTTTACTCAATATTACTCTTCTACGATTCCATCATGATGGAATTGGTCAGTGAGATAAATCGAATCTTATATGATTTGATTCGTTTGATATTGAGTGTTATCGAATTAGTTTCAATACTCTTGAGGATATGTTCTAGTAACAGTTATTCATTCTTTTAATTAAGGTTCCATTTGTTTCTACAGTTACGTATTTGATATGTATATGTAGAAAATTTGAAACTTGAAAAGTTTGAGATTTGAATCTTTCTTTTGTATAATGGTTATATAATTGAAAGTACTTGTGGCTCGAAGGTAAAAAGTAAAAGTTTATCATTTATTCTATTTAATAGAATATTATATTCTATTTGATAGAATATCTTTTCTACGATACCGAGTAATAAAATTATTTTATTACTTGGTGTGTGATATTGGATGTTGACCATTATAGAAAATACTTGACTTATTGAAGTCAAATGTGAGAGTGATAAATTATAAATGAAACTACATAATTAATAAGATGAAAAAACCCTTAGACATCTTCAATATAAGTCCAATAGAGTGTTAGAGTCATTTGCAAAGTATTTGATACTAAATGGTTTTGTTGTTTTCTTATCGAAGAAAATTATCCTATAATTTATAGTTGGGGAGATATTTGATATCAATTTCGGATGTTAGCATTGAATTATAGATTTATTATTTTTCATAGCTTACTACGATCAAGTTTTGAACTTGATTGAGCTTTCGTTATGAAACATTCATAAAATGTGCATCAGATTTGCACTGCAAAAGCAAAGAAAGCTTATTAAAGGTTTGACCTTTATAGTATGACAGTGAGAAAGGTTATACTCAGCAATCTATTATAGATTATGAGGAAACTTGTCTTGAGTCGTACTAATTGAACAATTAAAGATTTTTTGGTTAATGTTGATATTAAACTATGATTTTAGCTATAAATGTAAAATGGCATTTTTGAATGGTTTATTCGGATAAGAGATCCGTTTTGATTTCTTTATTTTGAAGAGTTCGTTCTGGAATGGCTCTAGTGTTTGTATTCTGCTAAGATCACAGTTTGATATACCAGCTTATAGAGCCTATTGTAGATTCGGATGAGCTTTCCAGAAATTTATATTCTCTAATTTTAATAACATTTAGATTGTCTGATTTTATCAAAGCATAGAGAATACACATATGATAGTAGGGTTAGTGGGAGCATACAAATTTCTTTCTAGTGTTATATATCCTAACGATATTATCATTATTAATGTAATAATGAGATGTTTATGAGGTAAAAGATTTATCTAAGTCTTATTTTTTCTATGAAAGTAGTAAGAGTAGTCTCTGTTATATTTGATATAAAGTTTTATATATGATACAAAACTAAGAGACTTGTGAGATACTTCCATTAGTCGTGCATTAGATATGATCTAATAAAGGACACAACAAGACTATCTGTGTGACAGTTAGTATAACTGTTTGACAATTAGTGTGTCTCTTGTATATAATATTTATCTTTCGTAAATGATGATTCCTTTGTCGAAAGAGAAATTGATTAGAATGTCTAGTCAATCTTATACATCATAGGATGATGGAATAATGAATACTATATTATGTACGATTAAAAGATATCAATTTAATTGTAATTGTTATAAACTATTTTGATATGCAATAGACCATAGGATGTGTCTTGTGATGAACGGAAAATATATCACTATTTACCGCACATTTGACCTAATATTTTGTATGATTTCTCGGGTTTTATGAATGTTTTGATGTGTTTTGTGTTATTTTACAGATAAATATAGTTTTGGGACTCAATGGAATCAACTTGAGGATAAAACGGTGAAAAATATAACAAAAGGGCAAAAATGGAAATTCGCGTCGCGATGCGCACACATTCTGCATCACGACGCGCTGCAATTATTGAGCTACCGACACTTGTCATTGCCACATCATCGTCATGTCAGCACATGCATCATCATCACGTCAGCCAATAATTTAGACTCATGACACATCATCACTACGTCATCATGACGTTAGCATAATAATTCACTATGCCAACACGCGTCATTGCTTACGTCAGCATGACATACGCGTCGCGACGCGTAAGCCTTCATGCATCGCGATGCCGAGCCAATAATTCTGCTGATAGCCGCATGTCATCATCTCGTCAAACCGCGTACACGCATAAAGAATCAACGGTGCATCGCGACGCGTGAAGTTCCATGCGTCGCGACGCGCAGAGCCAAATTTTGCCTATAAATTGAGGCTGAATTCATTTGAGGACTATATCTTGTTTTTTTAGTTTTATTTAGTTATTAATTATGTATTTTTATTTCTAGTAGTAATAGTAGTTTATTTACTTTATATTTCTTTTATGTTTTGTAGTTACTTTCCACTGGGGGAATGGTGAAGCTTTTATTATAATAATTTAGATTAATCTCCCTTAAATTATAATATATAAATTATCTTAAAGCCTTACTTAATTGGATACCTTCTTTATGGTCGGTTGGACTTAATTAAATTGATTTTAACCTGAATAAATTGGATACTGCCTTTATGGTCGGTTGGAATTAATTATAACATGACTAAATCATGATACCGCATATATGGTCGGTTGGTAATATCATGTAAATTTATATATTATAATAAGGAAGATTTCTAAATTAGAAATGGTAAAGGTGGATCCCCTAACCCCAATATTTTATTTTTATTCTTGGGAAATGATGAAACACAATATTCACAAGTTTAATAATTGATTTTTTTTTTTTATATATATAATGGGTAATACCTTAGGCTTGTTTATTGAATCTTAAGCTTAATGCTTCTTGTTGCCTGATCACCAATAAGATTGATGTGGTAAACTTAAAATGAACTTGGAAAAGACATTTTAGGTTTCAGCCTTAAATTCAATAGCTCATGATCTCACCTCAGGGAAGATGTCCCTTAGGTAGATTTCCTTACAGGATAGACACATACCTGTAGGGCAGGGGTAGCCATAATTGGAACTTGAACTTAATGAATCCATCCAACTTGGTTAACATAGGAATATAGTTAATTTGGTTATTTTGGGTGTTTGTATCTGATCGGTGAAATCACTCACGTAACGCAAGCTCACATATCGCTCAAGTAGTATAAAATGTATCGATCCCACGAGGAATTAATACCTAGGCTATTAATTTATGAAGTTAAATATTTACGAGTATCTAATAGATTGATTGTTGTTTTGGATGGTGATTTTTGTCTGAAAATAAGTAAATAAAACAGTACGGAAGTAAATTAAAGGAAAATTCAATATTATAAAACTATTTAGGGATGTGAATCCTTCCAATATGTTTTAAAGATGAAGTGGTTATCTCATGTTTGTGCAATATATCCGTTTATTAACCTGGAACACAAAATTATGCAAAAGCCTTTGTCGATGGTTATATGCAAACACCCAAATAACCCAATTAATCATATGTCTATGTTAACCAAGTTACCTGAATTAATTAAAATTAAGTTCCAATTGTGGATACCCCCGCCCGACAGGTATATGTCTATCCTGGAAGGAAATCTATTAAGGGGCATCTAATCCTTAAGGGAGATCGTGGATTATTAAGTCTAAAGTTGAAACCTAAAATCTCTTCGTCAAGTTCATTTTAAGTTTACCACATCAATCTTATTAATGGCCAGTTAACAAAAGCATTAAGCTCAAGACTTAATAAATAAACCTTTATATTACACAAGACATAAAATAACCCCTTATAAACCGATGATATTGAAATTGATCACAACCCCAGATATGATATTTTGTTACAACACATATCTAGGACTAGTAAAAGCTTAAATAAAATAAATGACATAAAGTAAAGCTTGGAAATTAATAAGGTAAAATAAACAATAAAGAAAATGTTGGGATTAAAAGATCCACTTTTATTACTTCTAATTTAGATATCTCCCTTATTATAATATATAAACTTTGCATGACATTACCAACCAACCATATAGGCGGTATCCTGATTAAGTCAGATTTATGATTAATTCCAACCGACGATAAAGGCGATATCCCATTAAGTCAAGTTAAAATCAATTTCATTAAGTCCAACCGACCATAAAGACGGCAGCTCATTAAGTCATGTTTTAGAATAGTTTATATATTATAATTAAGGAAGATTAATTTAAATATTATCAATAAAAGCTTTATCCTTCACCCCAGCAGAGGGGAGTAACCTCCTCATACTGAAAAGTAAAAATAAAGACTGAAAAGTAAAGTAAATAAATAACTATTGCGTAAAATAAAAAATAAAATACAGAAAGCTGTAAATAAACAAACAAAATACAATCTTCTTAGTATTCTTAAGGAAATCCTCAGAAGAAGGTATGAATTGGAATTCTGATTCGGCCTCAATTTATAGGTAAAGTTTGGTCCTGCGCGTCGCGACACGTGAAGTCTTGCGCGTCACGAAGCGCCGTTGATTTGTGCCACCTGTCCACGGCTTCGTGAAATGCTGACACATGTACGCATTTTCCATCGGTAGTTGAATTATTGGCTCGGTTTCACGACGTATGAAGTTGTACGCGTTGAGACACTGACGTCAGCAATGACGTGTATTGTCGGAAACATGTGATGATGTCATGTATCCGGCGCATGATAGCAAGATTGTTGTGATGTAGACACATGGCAGGCGCATGTTAGCAAGTGTGTATGATAGAAAATTTCTATGATGTTGACATATGTCCGGTGCACTTTAGAGGTCGCGATACAGAGGTGCTGTGAGTCACGACGTCGAAATGACAATTTTACCTTTTTTGTCCGTTTTTCGCTGTTTTGGCCCCGATTTGATTCCAGCGAGTCCTGAAACCTTATTTATCTACAAAATGCACAAAACACATAAAATTTTCACAAAAACTCAAGAATCTATACAAAATATTAAGTCAAAGGGGTGGTAAATATTGATATATTTACCGCTTATCACACCCCAAACCTAACATTTTGCTAGTCCTCGAGCAAAACAACAGAATAAAATACATTAAAAAACTTTAAAGTAAAATTAAGTTAAGCCACTTTCGTAGGGATCACGATTGCATTTAGCGTATGCTACAAGCCTTTAAACCCCTAGGTGTCCCTAGTGGACGAGTTGTAGTCTCGTGAGGGCTTACAGTAACGATACCCTCAAACGTCAAATGCACACAAACGAAAAAAGATAAAATAAAAGAGAATAAACAAGTTAGTGACTAAACAAGTAAAAATCTTATCCAAGTTAGTACTTGTTTTCTTTCTTTCTAAATTACCAAATAAGTAAATTATCCGATTATTTTTACCATTCTCCATTTACACAACCAACAAAGTATTAATCAGTTCATTGTGCCCACAATATTCATAAGTGTAGTTGAAAAGAGAGTAATATTTTTGTCCTAAAGTTATATCAGAATTCACACCTTTTTTAGCAATGAAATTTTTTTTTTCTGATTTTTTTTTTTATTTACAATATCTTCAATCCATGTAGCGAGCTTTAGGTCAGTGACACCTAAGCCAGTTGGCTTTAAGGCAATAGGTGTTAAGACACCCTTATAGACTTAATTACTCGGATGTCAAATATCTTTTTTTTATATAACATCTTTAATCCATGTAGCGAGCTTTGGGCCAGTGACTCCCAAACCAGTTGGTTTTAGGGCACTAGGTGTTAAAACACCCCTTCGGACTTAATTAATTGATTTCAGATGTTTTTTTTTTATTAATATACACAATTTTTGTTTTTTAAATTCCATTGCTTTTTTAGATGCTTCCTCCAACTAAACTAGAGCACTGAATAGTACAAACTTTTCAATTACAACTAATGGCTGTATGTTACCATGCATGTTGATAATACCTGTCAACTGAGCATATGAAGATCTAATTTAGTCAGTATTATGGAGAATTCACAAATTAAATAATTCAAAATGAAATAAATAAAAATTAACTTGTTACGAAAAAAGTTGAGATACGTCTTAGGAGTGGAAATTCCTTACTCAGCTATCTCACACCAATTTCACCTGATTAGTCAAGTTAAAAACACAAAAACAAATTTTTTTTTTGAATTTTTGACAAAAAATCAAATAAAAACAACACAAAGAAAAATAAAAACAAGATACTAGTCAACCATTCCCCTCCCACAAACCTATTTGAGACATTATCCCTAAGGTCTAAAAAGTAGAAGAAGAGTTTAGAAAATAGTACCTGGTTAGCTGAAATTCTACATCTTAAAAAGAAAATTAAAGGTTAAGATCCAGATTTATCCGACGCTTCTTACCACTATCATTATAAGACCAGTTTATCTTGGAAATGATATGGTCAATTTTTGGTTCAAAGGCTAAAAGTTGGTCAAATAAATCTTGGGCAGTTCTGGCAGTGAAGAGGATGTATTTTACAGGCTTTGACACGAACCCATTTCTCCGGGCATCATCAAGAAATACACAAAGAAAATCATAAAACCATCAACATTAAACAGTCCAATCAATTTCTAGTGTATATTCAAGTTCGCCCAAAATACCACTGTAAATATTTCCTCCATCGTGCCTAAGCCACATGGAAAAGCAATAAAAGCATCAGCATGATTAATCATTTCAACTAGTCGTTCAGACATACCTGGTATGATAAGTTCATCTCCATTTGATGGTCTTATAAGATCCGTATCTGCCAAAGGTTTTGGGATGATTCCCAGAACTTGACTACCTCATTCCTGTATGGCCCTTGAAACGTACCCCATTAGTCCAATATTGCCACCGCCATATACTAAGTGCATATTCCTTTCAGCTATGACTCTACCCAATTCTTGTGCTGCCGCAACGAATTCTGGTTTAAAACCAATACTAGTACCGCAAAACACACAAATGTTAACAACTCGTCTTCTTGATGTTGCTTCCATTTTTTTATGTATTTTTTTTTATTTCTTTCTTAAATCTGGATGTCTTCAAGAATGCAATGATGAGCTGAATTTATAGAACCTGAAAAAGGGTGAGTAATAATAGTACTAGTACCTACCAAATGACAATTATTAGCTCAACAATAAAATAAATCGTAAAAGTCAAAAAATGTCTAGATCCTATCGGAGAAAATAAAAGAAAATAACAAAAAAAATCTTTTAAAGGGTTATCTATCCGATGATGTGGTCAGATGGTCAGATGCACCAGAATTCGTTGATTTACACTGGGTATTTGCATCTGACTATCGACAATATTGTTTAAAAGATTATTATCTCTTTGTCCTTAACTAATAATTGTAATTAAAAAAAATCTTTTAAACAATATTGTCGATGGTCAGATGCAAATACCCAGTGTAACCCAATTGAACCATATGTCTATGTCAACCAAATTACCTGGTTTCATTAAGATTAAGTTCCAATTGTGGTTACCCCCACCTGACAGGTATATGTTTATCCTGTAAGGAAATCTATTAAAGGGTTATCTATCCTCAAGGAAGATCGTAGGCTATTAAGTCTAAGGCTGAAACCTAAAATTCCTTTGTCAAGTTTATTTTAGATTTACCAGATCAATCTTATTAATGGCCAGTTAACAAGACCCATTAAACTTAAGAGTTAATAAGTAAACCTTTAAATTACCCAACCTATAAAATAACCCCTTATAAACCGGTGATATTAAAATTCATCACAACCTCAGATAACTAACTTAGTTACGACACATAATTAGGCCTAGTAAAAACTTAAAAATAAAAGACATAAAGTAAAATGCTGAAAAGTAAATGCGGTAAAGTAAATACTGAAAAGTAAAATTACAATAAAATAAAATGCTAGGGTTAAATAATCTACTTTTACCACTACTATTTTAGATATCTCCTTTAATATAATAAATTAACTTGTGATAACATTACCAACCAGCCATATAGGCGGTAACCTGATTAAGTCAAATTAAGTCCGACCTGCCATAAAGGCGGTATCAATATTTGTCCATAAACCAGCCATATAGGCGCTAAATTACCAACCGACCAACCATGCGGTATCCTTGCTTAGTCAAATTAAAACCAGTTTATAATTGATTACCAACCGACCAATATAGCAGTATCATTGTTAAGTCAAATATTAAGTAGTGAATATATTATAATTAAGGGAGATTAATCTAAATAGCAGTAATAAAAATTTTACCTTTCACCATAGCAGGGGAAGTTACCTCCTCATAACTGAATAGTAAAAACTGAAAAAGTAAAGAAAGTAAATTACTATTACATAAAGTAAATAAAAATTAATTACAAAACTGAAATTAAAAGAAAACTAGATACAAACACCTTATTTATTCAGAGAATTACAGAGAGGAAGGTACATCTGAAACTGAAATTTCGAGCTGAATTTATAGGCGTCAATAAGGTCTCCGAGACGCGATGCACAAGTTATTCTTGCGTCGCGATGCGGACATGTGTCACGCTCTGATTGGTTCCACCGAGATTCTTATCCAATGATGTGGCATTTTGGATGATTAATTCAATAATTGAGCTGACATGGCACGGACGTGGCAATGACGTGGCAAAGTTGACTCTGTATTCTGCTGACATGGCGATGATGTGGCTGACACGTGGGGTGACACATGGCGACACGTGGCGATGGCGATTGTCAGCACCATATGATGATGACACGTGGCACGACGCACGTTAGCAGATGGGATGTGATGTTGACACGTGGCACGGCGCACGTTAGCAAAGTCAAACTTCTAAGATTTTGACACATGTCCCCGGCGCATGTTAGCATGGAGCGGCACACGTTAGGCGTCGCGATGCACCAAATTACCATCTTGCCCTTTTGTGTCATTTTTTAATGTTTTGGCTCCAAATCACCTCAAGAATGTCCTGAAACTTTATTTATCTACAAAATAACACAAAACGCATCAAAATATTCATAAAACTCAAGAAACTATACAAAATATTAGGTTAAATGAGTGGGAAATAGTGATACATTTACCACTCATCACACCCACAAACCTAACATTTTGCTAGTCCTCGAGCAAAACATAAAATCATAAAAATAAAATTAAGCTAACCCACTTTCGTAGGGATCACGGTTGCATTTAGTATATGCAACAAGCCTTTAAACCCCTATGTGTCCCTAGTGGACGAGTTGTAGTCTCGTGAAGGTTTACAGCAATGATACCCACAAATATTTTACAAAAGTAAAAAAATAGTAAAACTAATGCACACAAAAGCAAAAAGACAAGAGAATAAAGAAGTTAGTGACTAATCAGGTGAAACTTCTACTCAAAGTCACTAGCTGTTTTCTTTCTTTCTAAATTACTGAATAAGTGAATTCTCCGATTATATTTACCATTCTCCATATACACAACCAACAAAAAATTAATCAACTCATTTTTACCCACAACAGTCACAAGTGCAGTTGATAAGAGAGTAATATTTTTGTCTTAAAGTTTTATCAGAATTCACACCTTTTGTAGTAATGAAATAATTTTTCTAATTTTTTTCTTTGATTTTTGATTTTTTTTTATTTATATACAATATCTTACATCTATGTAGCGAGTGTTGGGTCGGTGGCTCCCAAACCAGTTGGCTTTAGGGCACCAGGTGTTAAGACACCCCTACGGACTTAAATACTCAGACTTCAGATATATATATTTTTGCAACATCCTTGATCTATGTAGCGAGCTTTGGGCCAGTGACTCCCAAACCAGTTGGCTTTAGGGCACTAGGTGTTAAAACACCCTTACAGACTTAATAACTCAGATCTCAGATGTTTTTTTTACTCCATCACTTCTCATAGATGCTTCCTCCAATTAAACTAGAGCACTAAATGTTACAAACTTTTCAATTATAGCTCATGTCCGTATGTTACCATGCATATTGATAATACCTGCCAACTGAGCATATGAAGATCTATTTTAGTCAATTTTATGGAGAATTTACAAATTAAATAATTCAAAATGAAATAAACAAAAATTAACTTTTTCCGAAAATCGGTTGAAATACGTATCAGGAGTGGGAACTCATTACACAGCTATCTCTCACCAATTTCACCTGATTAATCAAATTAAAAACACAAAAACATAAAAAAAAAAAATTTGTAAAATTTTTCAAATTTTTTTTGTATTTTTCGAAAAAATTTGGACTAAAATAACACAATAAAATAAAGATATTATTAACTATTCCCCTCTCCCAAACCTAAATGAGACGTTGTCATCAATGTCTTAAACAGTAGTATAAGAGTTCAGAAGATAGTACCTGGTTAGCTGAAATTCTACATTAAAATTAAAGGTTAAGATCCAGATTTATCCGACGCCTCTTACCACGATCATTTTCGGACCAAATTATTTTTGAAATGATATGGTCAATTTGTGGTTCAGAAGCTAAGATTTGGTCAATTAGATCCGGAGCAGTTTTGGCAGTAAAGAGGAGTTCTTTCATAGGTTTTGTCACGAATCCATTTTTCCGGGCATCATCAAGAAATACACAAAGAAAATCATAAAATCCATCAACGCTAAACAGCCCAATCGGTTTCTGGTGCATGTTCAAGTTTGTCCAAGATAACACTGTAAAAGTTTCCTCCATTGTACCCAAGCCACCTGGCAAAGCAATAAAAGCATCAGCATGGTTAATTTCTACTAGTCGTTCAGACATACCTGGCACAATTAGTTCTTCTCTGTTTGATGGTCCAATAAGATTTGCTTCCGCCAAGGGTTTTGGGGTGATTCCCAAGACTTGATTGCCTCCTTCCTGTACAGCCTTTGAAACGATCCCCATAAGTCCAAGATTGCCACCGCCATATACTAAGTGCATGTTACTTTCAGCTAAGACTCGACCCAATTCCTGTGCTGCTGCTACGTATTGTGGTTTATTACCAACACTAGTACCGCAAAACACACAGATGTTTTCAACTCGTCTTCTTGAAGTGGCTTCTATGTTTTACTCTGGATGTCTTCAAAAGTGCAATGATGAGTTGAATTTATAACACCTGAAAAGGGTGAGTAAAAATAGTAGCACTAGTACCTTCCAAATGACAATTATTAGTTCAATAGTAAAATAAATCGTGATAGTAAAAAAGATCTGGATCCTGTCGGAGAAAATAAAAGAAAACAACAAAACACATCACAATTATTAGGAAAAGACAAAGAGATATAATATGTACAAGAAAAGTAGCGGCTTGATTGACGTCTATGCGTCAGGGACAAGTTTCCCATCCAATTTTCTTATAAATTGGCAAACAGGGTCTTTTTGAGTCAGATTCCTGAGACTTAACTGTTGTCTTTCCTTTTGGAATTGTGCATATAACACACGAAGTTCATGATACACATATCCACTGGAATGCATCTCAAGAGTTTTAGATATGTCATCCAAAGACTCTTTACTCAAGCCATCCCCAATGAAATTAATCTTATCTCCACGATTATCAGACACCATTCCTAAAGAACGACAATGAGTATTACAAAACATGCGAGCACATTTGTGGCATACACCCATTCTTTTGGCTCTTCTCTTTTTAGCATAAGTGCTTCTTCCTAAACCAGGCAGATGTGAAATAAAAGGATCAGAGGACTCACCTGCCAATCGGACCCCTACAACATCAACACCAACGAATATCAGTAGGAATACCTTTGATCATCAGTAGTCTCATATGTTCCAAGCGAGATTTGTAAACTTTCATCAGAGATTTTTGAGGGAGAGAAGTAAATTGCTTGTGAAGATTTGCAAGAACTTCTTCCATCCTGAAATGACTTAACCTGCAAAAACTAAACACATAAAATGAAAGCACACCAAATCACAATATATACAAAAATTGCATGGGTTGCCTCCCAGCTAGCGCTAAGTTTAACGTCGTCAGCTAGACGTGACTTCTCGAACATTAGGTTGGATCTGAAAGTGTGACACTTTCTTTTTATCGCTCAAATGATTCTCCCTAGTAGTGTTTGACACGCTGAGTGTTATGTTTCGTTGGTGTTGGGATCCAGTAACTCAACAGCTCCATATGGTAAAACCTGAGTGATCACAAATGGACCTGACCACCTTGATTTCAACTTTACAGGGAACAGTTTCAACCTCGAGTTGTACAACAACACCTGCTGCCTTGGTTCCAACTGTCTGTGCACTATTTTTCGGTCATGCCATTTCTTGGTCTTTTCATTGTACAATCTGGCATTCTCATAAGCCTGTAGGTGAAATTCCTCAAATTCATTGAGTTGGTGAAGTCTTTTCTCTCCTGCAGCTTGTGGATCAAGATTCAACTTTTTCAGTGCCCAGTACGCCTTGTGTTCAAGCTCAAATGGCAGATGGCATGCTTTCCCAAACACCAATCGATATGGGGACATACCAATATGTGTCTTGTAAGCTGTCCGGTAGGCCCATAATACGTCATCCGGTTTGGTAGACCAGTCCCTCATTGTTGATCCAACGGTTCTCTCCAAGATTATTTTGATCTCCCTATTTGAAACTTCAACCTGTCCATTTGATTATGGATGGTAAGCAGTGTCAACTTTATGAGTAACTCCGTATTTGGATAGGAGTGCATCAAAGTATCTGTTGCATAAATGTGTGCCACTATCACTGATAATTGCACGAGGTGTTCCGAACCGAGTGAAATATTATTTTTAAGGAACTTGATCACCACTTTTGAATCGTTGGATGGAAGTGCAATTGCTTCAACCCATTTGGAGATGTAGTCTACCGCAACCATGATGTACATGTTTTCGAATGATGGAACAAAGGGTCCCATAAAATCAATACCCCACACATCAAATATCTCCATTTCCAGAGTGTTTTGCAGAGGTCTTTCATTTCTCCTTGAAATAATTCTTGTTCTCTAGCACCTGTCACATTGAAGAGAAAATAAGTAAGCATCTTTAAAAAGAGTGGGCCAGAACAAACCTGATTGTAGGACTTTGGCTGCAGTTTTGTTTCCACTGAAGTGTCCGCCATATGGTGATGAATGACAATATTGAAGAACATTATTGACCTCCTCTTGTGGAACACACCGTCTCAATAATTGATCAGCACAGCGTTTGAACAGGTACGACTTATCCCAAACATAGTGCTTGACTTCTTTGAAGAACTTTTTTCGTTGCTGAGTTGTCCATTCCAACGGCCATTTTCCTGACACTATGTAATTGACACAATCAGCATACCAAAGAGCATCATGCTGTTTCATGGAAAACAACTTTTCATCTGGAAAAGTTTCTTTAATTGTCAGTTCTTTGCCAGCTGTTTCTCCATTCTCAAGCCTCGATAAATGATCTGCCAGTTGGTTTTCTATCCCATTTCTGTCTCGAATCTCCACATCGAATTCTTGTAGAAGAAGTATCCAACGGATTAATCTGGGTTTGGCATCTTTCTTCGCGATCAGATATTTGATTGCTGAATGATCTGTGTAGACCACCACTTTGAGACCCAGCAGATAGAAGCGAAATTTGTCAAAAGCGAACACAATTGCAAGCAACTCCTTTTCAGTGGTTGTGTAGTTGAGTTGAGCTTCATTTAGAGTTCTGCTGGAATAAAAAATGGTGTGGAAAATTTTTTCTTTTCGTTGTCCCAATATTGCACCTACAACAAAATCACTAGCATCGCACATCACCTCAAATGGAAGGGTCCAGTCTGGTGCTACAATGATGGGAGCAGAAACCAGCTTCTGTTTCAAGATCTCAAAAGCTTCCTGGCATTCTTTGGTTAATTTGAAAGGCACATCCTTCTCCAGAAGATTGCACAGAGGTTTAGCAATCTTTGAGAAGTCTTTGATAAATCTCATGTAAAACCCTGCATGTCCAAGAAAGCTCCGAATCCCTTTGACTGATGTTGGTGGAGGTAGTTTTTCATTTGTTTCAATCTTTGCTTTGTCTACCTCGATTCCCTTTTGTGAGATCCGATGTCCAAGAACAATGCCTTCCTGCACCATAAAGTGGAATTTTCCCAGTTGAGTACCAGGTTTGTATCTTCGCACCTTTGTAATACATGATCAAGATTTTGCAACCAGTGATCAAAACACAGAGAAGTCATCAATGAAAACCTCCATACTCTACTCCAGCATGTCTGAGAAAATGGCCATCATGCAACGCTGAAATGTGGCAGGGGCATTACATAGTCCAAATGGCATCCTGCGGAATGCAAAAGTACCATACGGACATGTAAATGTGGTTTTCTCCCGATCTTCTGGGGCAATGGAAATCTGATTGTACCCCGAATATCCGTTCAGAAAGCAATAGAACTCATGTCCCGCCAGTCTGTCCAGCATCTGATCAATGAATGACAGCAGAAAATGTTTTCCTTGTTGCTTTGTTCAGTTTCCGGTAGTCAATACAAACTCTCCATCCAGTCATAATTCTCGTGGAATTAGCTCGTTCTTTTCATTTGTGACTACAATTATTCTTCCTTTCTTTGGCACACACTGCATATGACTCATCCAAGTTCTGTCTGAGATGGGGTAAATGATGCCAACATCCAACCATTTGATTATTTCTTTCTTTACGACTTCCTTCATGATTGGATTGAGTCTCCGTTGATGCTCCACTGTGGGTTTGTACTCATCGTTCATCAGAATCTTGTGCATGCAAAATGATGGACTAATGCCTCGAATGTCTGCTATAGTCCAGCCAATGTCTTTATTTTATTGTGCTCTCGTAACATTCTCAGCAAATTTTCTTCATGCTCCAATGTTAGAGAAGAAGAAATAATTACAGGTAATTTAGAAGAGTTTCCAAGAAATGCATACCTGAGATGGCTCGGAAGTAACTTCAGCTCCAGCTGTGGTGGTTCTTCAATCGAAGGCTTGATTTGATCTTTCTTTGGGAGTTCCAGACTTTCAACTGGTAGTGTTGATTTGAACCAAAATGGTTTGTCAAGATAGTTGATACATTCCAGGATTTCATTATCTAGCTCGCTGTCAGTCATGTTGGTGATGTAAGCTTCAAGTTTTTCGTGGGAGTTGTATCAGTATTCTGAACGATACTATCAACAACATCAATTCTGAAACATTCTTCCTTTTTTTCATCACTTGGGAATTTCATGGCTTTGAAAACATTGAAGGTAACTTTTTGGCCATGCACTTTCATGGTTAGTTCTCCTTTTTGAACATCAATCACAGTTCGACCTGTCGCCAAAAATGGTCTCCCAAGGATAATAGGTACATCTTTGTCTTCTTCCATGTCAAGGATAATGAAATCTGCTGGGAGAATGAGTTTGTCAACTTTGACCAGCACATCTTCAACGACTCCTCTCGGAAATGCGAGTGTTCGATCATCAAGTTGCAAAGAGACTGAGGTAGGCATTGCTTCTCCAATTTGCAGTTTCCTGTAAATAGAAAAAGGAATTAAATTAACATTTGCACCTACATCACATAAAGCTTTACCGATATAATGTTCTCCAATGGTGCACGGGACTGTGAAACTGCCAGAATCTTTCAACTTCGGGGGAAGTTTCCTCTAAATGATGACACTGTATTCTTCTGTCAATGCTATTGTCTCGTAGTCTCCCAATCTCCGTTGTCGTGAAAGAATGTTTTTCATGAATTTGACATAACTGGGCATTTATTCCAATGCTTCTGCAAATGGGATGTTGATGGGCAACCTTTTGAACACCTTAAGGAATCAAGCAAACTGCTTGTCCAGTTTGTTTTTCTGAAGACGCTGTGGAAAAGGTGGGGGTTGAGTGATCTGTTCTTTTTCTTTTTCCTTTTCTTATTTTTCCTCCATCTGTGGAACTGCATCTTTTGGAACTTCCTCAATTGCTGCCTTGATTCCAACATCTTTGTTGATTTCAGTACCGTTTTTCAAGGTAATGGCTTGACATTGCTCCTTCCCTCGGTTCCTTGGATTTGGTTCTGTATTGCTAGGAAGATTCCCTGGCAGTCTGTAACTCTAGGCATTGGCTAGTTGTCAAATTTGATTCTCCAGTGCTTTGATAGAAGCAGATTGGCTTTGAAACATAGCATCATATGCTGCTTGTTGCTTTTTGAACATCTCTGCAATCTATTCTTTCATTTTTGGTTCTTTTTCATACTCCTGGATTTTATTTTGTTGCTGGAATCCAGGTGGTGGATAGTTCTTTTGCCCTGAATTGTTGCTCCATGAAAAATTGGGATGATTCCTCCACCCTGGGTTGTAGGTTTTGGAATATGGATTGTTCCCATGTTTGTTGAAATTGTTGACATAATTCATCATCTCTTCAAGTTGGTTTGGTTCTGGTGCTCCTTCATATGGTGAACTTGTGGATCCAATGTTATTTTGCGTGCTGAAAGTCTCCATGAATTTGCATATCTGATCCAACCTCCGCCTGTTCGTTGGGTATGGACTGATCCTCGGGATATCCTGTGTGTATCAAGATAGGATCTGTCAGTTCTGTGTACAGAGAATATGTATCCATTATGGGATTAGCAATCTGTTAAATCCATGGGCCCATGGTACACTGTAGAAGTAAGTTCTAAGTGTTATTTAAGAGATTGCTAATAGATACGTCGATGAGATTATACCTATAGAGATTTGACGTTTATATCTATATCTCTGGGATAATCTGGATACCTGAATTATACGTACGCGATGACCTCGACATGTATGGTTCAATAAGTTTATCTGTGATCATCATAATTTAAGGGTGGGTAGATTATGGACACGAAATTGGATTTCGTGACGGATATGCCTGAATCTAGAGGGTCTCACTAATGAAACATATTCGTAGAGCACTAGGGCAACATTTATAAATAATATTGATTATTTATAAATCGTTTAACAGTTAAACGAAAAGATATATGCTTAAGGGTTTTTCCGGTCATTTCTTAGTTAATGTGTATTTGAATTTAATACATGATTTTATTAAATAAATATTAATTAATTGTCAAATAAAGTATTTCATACATGTCACAAATATATGTAATATGAAATATTTCAAGTAAATATGATACATATATTTAGACATTTGTATTAAGTAATTATCTAATTATTTAATTGTTAAATAATTAGAATAATTAAATACATTTATCTATGTTATGATTATGGTTGGATTTGGCTAAATTTGATTGGTGCACTTGTTGGAAAATATTTAAAGTTGTAGTAGACAACTTGAACAAGTAATTAAGTCTTTATTTATTAATATAAATTTGAAGCAAACTTACTTTATTCTCCCTAGGTTTTTCGTCCAAGGTGTAGGGATATATAAAATTTTGTTTCATTTTTTTTCTATCATAAGTTTAAGCTTCCAATAAATAAAAAGAGAGAGTTGAGAGAAAACCACAAAGGTTTAAAGCATAAAACTTGAAGAAAAGCTTGGAAATTAAGGTATTTTCATCCTTTCTTTTTGTAGAAAATTATTTCTATTGCTTTATGCTACTACATATGATGTAATTATGTGTTTTCCTACTCTCTTATTTTGTATTAAGATAACTTGGAAGCTTGATGAAAGAATATAAGCATGTATGCAAATAAAGTTTGCTTATTAATGGTTAATAAGTACACTTTTGGTCATTAGATGACTTGGTTTCCATTCTAGAGTTGTTAGGCCACTCAATGATGATCTATAATTGTTCTCGAGTTGTTTCAAAGTGGTGAGACTTGTTTGATGTTGTAGAGATTTGATTAAAGTATTGGATTGTGTTAATTTTGGTTAATTTGATTAATTAAAAAAATTAGGATTTCTAACCTAAACCAAAATTGGGACTTTTCATATACATGTTGTATTATGATACATATGAGATGTATAAATTATTTTGGTAGTTATTGGAAATCACTTAAACTTATATTTGACAATTTAGGACCAAAATGATCAAAATGACAACTATTGGGGGCTCATGGCAATTACTTAAAATTTTGGAAAAACTATTTTGGGTTATATTTTCATATATATGAGATGTAAAAATCATTTTGATAGTGATTGGAAATCACCTAAACTTGTATTTGACAATTTAGGATAAAAATGATCAAAATATAAAATATTTGGGGCTTTCCGGTAATTAAGAAAAATCTGGAAATTTTTTTCCGAATTCTGTTTATATATATATATATATATATATATGATATACAAATTATTTTTATTGTGATTGGAACCACCTAAGCTTGTATTTGACAACTTAGGACTACAATGATTAAAATGGAAAGTTTTTGGGTTGCACGGTAATTTACTGAAATTCTGATTTTTGGGTTAAAAATTCTATTTTTGAGTATTGAGTGATAAAAATAAATAATTTTATTTTAATTACCCAAAAAAATTAAAGAAATCAGAAAATTTGATTTTCCTGCTTTTCGCTGCGTAACCCGAACATACCGTCCAAAACCCCCAACAAACATTTCATCAATCAAGCATCTCAGCGAAAACATATAGATAATTTAGAAATCATGAAAATATTTAACAAGCGCTGAGACATAAACATTTAATCATTATGCATATTCTTTATCAATTTAAAACCTCAAAACAAAAAAACTTCAAAACTTAAAACATTTTAAATTATAAGTCAAGAAAACATAAAATAAAACATCCACTCACATAGATTGATGATTTTCTAGAAACTCGTTATGGTATCGCTAACGATGTGAGCTTCTGTCAGTAACATATAATAAATCGAATTCATTAGACTAGGTATGCCAAAAGTAAATCTTAAATATGAATTAGGTTATGCAAGGCATGAGATACCAAATTCACTAAAAAGTTAGTGTACTTAGATCATTTAAGAATTTTACGGACCTAGATTTCAAATTACGAAAGTACGGTAGCAAAATTTTCAAATTCTCCAAAATGTTAAAATCCTCAGCTCAAATGTTAATTTCGAAAAATCACTACAATTAATTGGAATATAGTCAAGGGCTAATATTTTAATAGAATGGACTTTCATGTGTCTAGTTTATGTCGGTTTTTACGGATCTCATTTTCGATTTTAGAATCTCAATATCTAAGCCGAAATTCAGGGGGATCAGAAAAACAACTGGGCGTATTCGTAGAAGGTCACCCAACTTCAAAAAAAAAAAAACTTTTGGCTTCATCATATTTCCAAAAATTATGATTTTTTGCTATGTTACTCTCTTATATCTCTATTTTACTCATAATTTTACGGTTCATTATTTGGGCATCAAAAATGAAATGTTATAGTCAGTTTATTACAACATGTCCAGAATGTGATGATGAGTGGTAAATATATCACTATTTCTCACTCCTTCGACTTAATATTTTGTATACTTTCTTAAGTTTTGTGAATATTTTGATGTGTTTTGTGTTATTTTGTTGATAAATAAGATAACAGGACTCTCTGGAGTAAATTCAGGGACAAAATAGTGGAAAACTGACAAAAGGGCAAAAATGTAAATTTCCTGATAAAATGCGTCGTTTGCTAAAATGCGCCGTGCTAAAATATGCCGTCTGCTAACGTGCGCCGAGACTGCTAACATGCGCTAGACACGTGGACCAATCATAGAGGTTTTGCTATCATGCGCCATTGCTAACAAGCGTCTGCCATGTGTCAACATCACATCAAATCTGCTAACGTGCACCGTGCCATGTGTCACCATCACATGCTGCCGACAATCATCATCAACACATGTCAATGCTGACATCAGCGTCGTGATGTGTAATAACTTTCCGCGTCGTGACACTGACACAGTTATTGAGCTGCCGATGCTGACCCTGCTACGTGTCCTCATCTTCGGAAGTTCCGCGCCACGCGTCTATCATCAACAGCACGTCACGACGTGCAAAGTTCCACGCGTCGCGACGTGTGAGGCAAAATTTTTCCTATAAATTGAGGCCGAATTTCAGAATTCAATTCATAATTTCTTCTAAGGAATTCCTTAAGAATACTAAGAAGATTGTATCTTGTTTGTTTATTTACAGCTTTTATTATTTAATTTTCGCATTAGCACTTCCTTTGATTTACTTTTCAGTCTTTACTTTCTGTATTTAATTTTTTTAGGGGTGATCACGGTTTCGGGTCAAATTGCAACCCGACCCGAACCGCACCAACCCGAACCACACCGCGCGGCTTGAAACAAAAAATTAAAAATGATTTCGGGTCAATCAGAACAGAACCGCAAATTTCGGGTCGGTGTGCGGTTTTGACCCAACCGCAACCCGAACCGCCCAAAACCGCAACTTTTGACTCAAACCGCGACCCGAACCGCCTAAACCGCCGATCCGCGTTCAAATTAGATATTATTTTATATTTTTATTTTCTTTAACCATGAAATTTAAGATATTTAATGATCATATGACAATATGTAATGTATAAATGAAAATTAGGTATTTTTTCTCTTTAATTATTATGTGAAAACACACAAAATTTCCTTAAAAAAAATTATAATCCAAACCGCCATCCCGAACCGCCCAAACCGCTAAACCGCCAACCCGAACCACTGCGGTTTTCCTTATCAAATTTGCGGTTTCGGTTTCTAATTTCCCAAACTGCCAACCTGCGCGGTTTGAAGTGAAAAATGAAAAAACCGACCCGAACCGCACCGCGAACACCCATAATTTTATTTACTTTACGCAATAGTACTTTCCTTTCTTTACTTTCAGTAATGAAGAGGTAACTCCCCTTGCTGGGGTGAAAGGTAAAGCTTTTACTACTAATATTTAGATTAATCTCCCTTAATTTTAATATATAAACTATTTAAAACCTGACTTAATGAGGATGCCGCCTTTATTGTCGGTTGGACTTAATAAAATTGGTTTTAACCTGACTAAACTGGATACCGCCTGTATGGTCGGTTGGAATTAATTATAAATTTGACTTAATCAGGATACCGCCTATATGGTCGGTGGTAATATCACGCTAAGTTAACATATTATAATAAGGGAGATATCTAAAATAGAAGTAATAAAAGTGGATCCTCTAACCCCCAACATTTTCTTTTATTGTATTTTTACCATTTTAATTTTCAGCATTTTCTTTATGTCATATACTTTATTTATGTTTTTACTAGCCTTAGATATGTGTGGTAACTAAACCCGTTATCTGGGGTTGTGATGAATTCCAATATCTCTAGTTTATAAGGGGTTATTATATAGTTTGGGTAATATAAAGGTTTATTTATTGAGCCTTGTTGGGTCTCCATTAGGTCCCAAGGATAAAATCAAGCAATGAAAATCATGTGAATACACATGAAATATGGCGGAAACATACTCACATTGATCGGTTGTGTGATGCGACGAACAAAATCCTCAAGCTCCCCTCCAAGGTGTTCATGGCAGTGGACTGTTTTTGAGCTCCAAGAAATTCAGCCAACCTCCATGGATGTCCTCCATTGATGCTCCAAGCTCCAAGCTTTATATGGTGATTCCATGCTCATGAAATTAGTTCCCTATCACCTTAGGATGACCCTTTATATGCTAGCATTGGCAAGATTTGCCAAAAATCTTCCTTTTTACTTCTTCCAAGTCTCGGTTTTTGTCAAGAAAAGAGAAGGAATTGGCTTCCAAAGCCGAGAGAGAGAGAGGAGGGAAATTAGGTTCCAAACTGTGTGTGAGAGAGAGAAGATGTGTGTTAGGTTAATTAATTTTCCAAAAATCAATTAAAACATATACCAAATATTTGCTTTCAAAAAGTCAAATGAATTTGGAGCCAAAAATGGCAATAAATGCCCTCAACCACTCTTGTCACTATTCATATCAAAAGTGACTAGACATCACTTCACTCAAAGTGATGTGACTTCCATCACTTGATTGACTAGTGATTTGACGCTTGATGTGACTTGTGGGCCGCACTTTAATTCGCAATGCGAGTGCGCCCGCAAACACTCTCGGCTTTGGGTTCGCTAATTCCAAATTAACGAATTTTCCATTGCGACATAATTAAATAATTATGCCTAGCAAAATCACTATTCACGTCGCTAAAGAATTAATTCTAAATTAACTCATTCGCCCGAATTAAAATCTAATTTCAATTCCGTGTCGAAATCCAATTTCGTATAATATATCGAATATATTATTTTATCGATTAATTCCAAATTAATTGTTTTCTCTCTTTAATTAATATTTTATCCTAGATAAAATATCTCCATAATTAATCCCAGATTAATTTTCTCTCTCTTATAATTAATCCCAGATTAATAAAGTGCGAGTCATACGTCATCGGTGAATCTTCAGGAAGCGACCCATGAGATCCCCGGATATGTTGGCAGTAAATCCGATCGTCGGACTATCCGAATACGTAAGTACCTAGTACTTACGTATTTACCGATTTACAAGATATGGTTGGCTTCTAGCAAAGCATCATGTCTACCCAATTCTCCAGAAATATTCTTACTGGAATATGTGATCTATATCAGGCGTAGTATACATAGTATTGCGTATTGCGATCCAGTATCGGATGTCACATGCAAGGCCTGGGGCTGGAAATATGTCTGCCCCGTACGAATCACATATCCGATCTCTGGTAACTAGTCTCTATAATCGGATAAACATGACCTAGTCATAATATCCCGATAGCTGCAACATATAAGAGAACGAGTTCCGTATCCTACATGATCATCATCTCCACTAATACTGGAGTGATACTTCCATCTCGACATCACACCCAATACATTACGATTCTCAATATACCCAGAAGAGGTGTACATAGAACCTGTTAAAGCCCTGGACTACCAAAACCAAAGTATATTGATTGTCGCAAGTATTAGCGGTGCAAGTCTCAGGTTAAAACCAAATACACCTACCCTGATTCGGACTTCCATAAACACATAGTCATACTACCAATGGAATTCCGAGGGGTCTATCCAGAGCGAAGCTGTTTTCCATACCATCGGTAAAACACAACCTCCTACTACACTTGCATGAGTATCATATACCCAAATATATGAGAACTATGTTGTTATGCTCCCATAACACGCACAAGTACATATTAGTCTATTACGCATTATCGATGTCCAATCTCGATAATACTACGACTAGGGATATTTAATGATTAAACCTTCATGGATTGAGACTGTCTCATATCTTATCAATCTGGAACTAATCATATGGACCTTTCATCATTTATATATCTAGGTGATCTAATCACAAATGATAAAATAGCAATTTCCCTTGTCACATAGTTAATTTGTACAACAACACCATGATCTGTACAAATAGTGATGCTATGGGTCATAACTGTCCAACAATCTCCCACTTGGCACATAGCCAATCACTCAAGTCCTACACCCGAACTATGTACGGTTCGCTCAAGCTTCTGTTGAGGAAAGGCTTTCGTCAGTGGATTTGCATGATTATCATCTGATGCGATTTATTCGATCATCACATCGCCATGATGTATGATCGAACGAATCAGATGAATATATGAAGTATATATCTGGATCGTTGATGAGACCATTAATTCTTTAGCCCGTGCTGTAGCCTAGCTCAGCTGCTAACAAAACTATATCTAATCTAATTAGATTATTATCAATCCAGAAGGCTTCTATTGTTGCCTCAGCCGCAGCAATAATCCATTTTTGTTGTTATTCGGTAACAGTATCTTGCTAGGAAGATTTCCAGCTCACTGTTCCATTATTCAACTTTATAGTACCGTTGTTATAACTTATAGTCGATTTTATCGGTTTGGAAACTTGCAGAAGTGAATCCAGTCACTTCAAGTTCTCCTTCTCCATAGTATAAGAAGGCATCCTTAGTTCTCTAAGATACTCAAGGATGTTCTTAACATCAATCCAATGACTATCACTTGGATTGGCTTGATTGTGACTCCATATGCTCAAAGCGTATGAGACACCAGGTCACGTACATTTATTTCAATGTACGAGTTCTCAGAGAGTATCAACAACTTTTAGATCTATCCCAGTAGATCTTTATTCCTAGAATAAAGGTTGTTTCTCCCAAGAATTCTACGGAGAATTTTCTTGAAAGCCAAGCTTTCACCGATTGTATTATGGGAATATCATTTCCAAGAAATGACATATCATCATTACTTAGGACATCACTGTCAGTGCGCTCCCACTAACCTCCTTATATACACAAGAATCATTTTCGTTTTGAATCAAATCATATACCATTATGATTACATCAATACGACAATTCCAAGAACGCTATGCTTGCTTCAATCCATCCATGGATCGAATAACCTGCAAACCTTGTTTGCTAGTTTTGGTACGACAAAATCGTCAGGATGTTGTAAACATCCTCCAAAAGGTTTCCGTTAAGGAAAGCGATTTTGACGTTCAGCTATCATATTTCATAAATGAAATATGCAACTTCAGCAAGCATTATCCAAATGGATTTAACCATGGCAACAGGTAAAAGGTTTCGTCATAATCGACACTATGTTGATAACGATACCTTTTCGCTACAAGCCTAGCTTGGTACGTTGGTATGTTGCCTTCCATGTATGTCTTCCTTGAAGACTGACATAGTACCAATAGGCACAATGCCTTGCGGTACATCAACTAGTATCCAAACTTAGTTGGTATACATGGAATCCATTTCGGATATCATGGCACTTTGCCATAATATGGAGTCGATACCTTGTATCACTTCCTCATACGTAGTCAGTTCGTCAATAAGATTGACATCTTTATGAGGTGAGATCAGAAACCCATACCTCCCAGGTTATTTTCTGACTCTCTCCGACCTACGCGGTTCTTGTGAATTCGAAGATTATTGGTATAGTTTCATCCCTGATGAACTATTTTTGTTCCATTAAGGAATCGGTGCCTGGAATAGTATTACTCTGATTTTCACCGAGTTTTACTTTCCTCCCACTTACCACTCCATATAGGTATTCCTCTCAGGAAAACCGCATGGTGAGCAACAATTACATTGTTCTCTTGTGAGATGTATAAGTACTATACTTTGGTTTCCCTAGGATAACCTTCAACTTTGGCACTTATCCGATTTGGGTTTTAGTTTGGTATCATCCAAACATATGCCCAGCATTCCCAAATCTTCAGGAATGAGAAACCCGGTTTCTTTCCTGTTCATATCTAATTTGAATTTTGTCTAACAGATTTTTATGGAACATTATTCAAAATAAGTTTTGCATTGTTAATGCGTATCCGTTGAAGGAAATGGTAGCTCAGGGCGACTCATGATTAACCTTATCATGTCCAACAAAATTCGGTTTTTCTGTTCGGACACACCGTCAATTGACGTGTTCTGGGAGGAGTCCTTATTGAAAGATTACTATACTCTTTCAAGTATATGAGAAACTTATTGCTTAAGTATTTTCACCATGGTTTAACCGTGACGGTTTTAATACTTTAGCCGATCTGTTTATCTACTTCGTGTCGAAACTCTTTAAATTAATCAAAAGTTTCTGATTCGTGTTTCACAAGAAACACATAACCATAACGCGATGCCACATCCGTAAAGGTCACGAAATATTCATTTCCACATCTAGCCTAGCTAGACATGGGCCCACTTACGTCACTATGAACGAGGGCTAACAGATCGGTGGCATTTACACTTTTACCAAGTAAAAAGTATTTCAGACACTTTGCCCAATAAACTAGATTCGTAGACTTTATTTGAATAGAATCAAATTTGTCCTGGTACCCACTCTTCGAAAGTGTGGATATACGAGTCGTGTTAAATTGTGTCCCAGACAACAATGCCATTTATAAATCTCAACTGATTTATTCAGTTTGAGCTATTTGTTTGTCATGTTATACGTTTGAGATTTATTTATATTCAAAATATAAACACTGTTATTCACATCTAATGTGTTTATCTCAATATCATCTTTATAAATTAAAACACTTTAGTGTTCTAGAATATAAAGGTATACCCACAACGGGTTAAACCCTGATATAGAGATAATGTTTCTAGTCAAACTAGTTACATTGAAACAGTTTCCTAATTTAAGTACACACCGGAAGGGTAGTTCATAAACTTAGGTATCTACGGTTAAAACAAAGACTTTCGTCATGTTTCCTATTCGCAGATGAATCTCAACTGAAGTCAGTATCCTACTTGTCAGCAGATTCTGCACATCAGCACATATTGATGTACCACATCCAGTATCTAAAATCCAATTTTAATACTAGTAGTGAACTTGTTTATAACAAACATATTTGAAGTCGGAGCCTTGCCCCTCTTCACTTCCTTCATGTCTGCCATGTCCATACGGTAGTCACGCATCTAGTGACCCCGTTTGCCACAGTTTAGGCAGACATCTTGGGATATGTCATTTGTCTTCCTAGAAGATTATAATGACTTTGCCTTTGCCCTTTTCACACCCCAGAAGCCTTTGGCCAAGCCTTGGCCTTCTGGAATGTCGAAATAAGATGCGCCTTGCGCTTCTTGCCTTATTGCAAACTTTGGCTTTGTCTAATAGCCATTAACTTTCCAAGAGTTGTCTATTGCAATTTGTTCTTCTAAGATCTAAGAATAGATCTATGAAGATCCTTCAATTTCATTATCATACTATAAGGATCCAATCCTTAGTTCTGATTAAGAATTAAGGAGTCTATTTGGCAGACTTATTGGATTAAGCACTAAAGTTATCATCACATGAATATTCTCAAAATATCATGTTTTACTATTTGCTTAACTCCAGGCTTAGGCTCAAGATGTTACTATATCAAATAAAGTAACTTCTCAGTTTTCAGGACTATCCTGAAGTTTTATTCCTAATTTGAAAATTAAAGTCGTTTAAAAATATTTTCACCCAGGATTATGTTTTAAACACTAATCTTTCATTTTATCTTGATTCCATTAGTCTAACTATCAAATCAACTATTTTAGGTACTATTAATTATAATGATTATTATAGTCCAACTATATAATCAACTATAATTTAATTGATTAAATTCAATTATATTGATGACTATAATCCAATTATAAAATCAACTATTAATTGAAATAGTTTGAATACAGTCCAACTATTTATTAAAACAACTATTAATTATTAGTCCAACTAATATACTAATATATTATTAACGACGAAAATTTTGAAATGAGCGCGTATGGCAAGGAACTAAACGAATATTGCAAATTTAATACTTGCCTCCCACATTTTTTCGGCGAGCCTCTAACCCTCTATGGAGTACTCGGGAAACCTTGTTTCCTAGTGGGCTAGGATCCCGTTAAATAACACACAATCTTGACTTTGGCCAACAAATTGTATGATAATTAACTAGGTAGATCTCTAAGATCAATTGGATCTCATCCAATTCCTAGATCCAGTAGGTGGACATCCAAGTCCGAAACATATATCTTATATATGCCAATATATCCAATATATTGCCTAACCTTTTTCCTCTGAATCAACTAAGCCTTGGCTTTGACACAACAAACTTAGTGATCCCAGTTAAGCGGAACCCATTGACCATGGAAAGATTCGTAATCACTGTCGATGGACGAGAAATGATCTTGACTTTGGCCAACAAATCACAACTTGGACAAGACACCAATATGGAACTAAGCCTTCATGATTCAAACACATCCGCGACGGACAAAGGTCTTGACTTTGGCCAACAAACCAGTGCCAGTCTTGGATCTTGAGTAAGAATCACTCAATGGAAGGAAAAACGCTTAATATGAGTTTAGGGTTTTCGCGTGCAAATGGCAACCAATTAATTATCTTTGTTAAGGTCTCATCATCATACACCCTAAACATGCATTCTAAACACATAATAAGACGCATATAAATATAAATAATAATGATATGCGGATGGATACTTAACACATTGTTCCTAGAACAAATCTCTCCATTTTCTCTCTCCCGCTAGCACAAATATTACTTCTACCCAATTACATAACACTTCTAAAGAAACCTCATTTACATTGAGGGGAATAGGTGAGAAGAGAAATACAAAGAGTAAGAATGTAATAGGCTGGACACGCAAGTCCATTTAATAAATTCTAAATTTATTACAACAATTTCCAAAATTGCCTCTCCCATCTAATATCCATCCGATATACCTTATTCATATATCGCAACCATGTATTCACACAAGCATGTTATCAATCAATCTAATCCAATTAATTAATCTAAATATTAATGACCATCCAATGTTCAAACAACGATTTGGTTTTGCGCGAGTCCAACTCATTTTGCGAATAAGTACTCAAAGTACGAATTCTTGAATTAAATTAAACTACAACATTAAATCCAATTTAATTTGTATTTAATACTAATTCATTTATTTAATTCCAAATTAAATATTTACACTTTTAATGTACCTTTACGACTTAGATTCCAATCTAATCGTTACGGGTCTCAAAGCCTGATTAACATTCAATGTCAATTTAATTAAAGTCCAATGGCTTTTAATTAATTTCTAAGGCATGGACTTTGGTCAATATGGGTCAAACCCAAATACCAAAGCCCATTTAAGGAATCACCACTTATTTGCCAAGAAAACCATTAGGCCCATTAGGCCCAATTACTATTAAAGGTCCATTAAGTCATAATTGGACTTTATGGATATGGTTTTGGGCCAATTGGATCCAACCAATTTAGCCTAAACCAATCTTGGTACAACCAAGCCCATTAAGCCCAATTACAACTTTTCAAGCCCAATTTCAAAATAAGCCCAATTAATTAAATTATCAAATTCCAAATTTTATAACTTAATTAACTAAAGTGTATTCCATAATTAATTACCCAAATTAACATTTCCAAAATACTAATTCACTCAATTAATTATGCTCATTATCATCAACACATGTCCAACACATTTGAATAAAAAATCAAACCATTTTCATGCTTCTTAACTCACGGCAATGGTAGGGATTTTGTCCAATTCCAATTTCAATCCAATTGAATTTAAATTAACATTTCCCAAAGTTTTCAAACTCATCCAATGATCAAAAACAAAATTACCATGAGATTAGGGTATCATTGGTATTCGGCCAAGCCAACCCAATTGGCGAAAATTTTCCAAATCAATTTTCATGAAATTGATCATACCAACTTCAATTAATCATCATTCAAGCATACTCAATCAAACAATTTCATCAAATCATGCTCAAATTGATTTTACCCAATTTTAACCCTAAAATTTCATGCTCAATTAGGCTCAAGATACCATTGTTGGGTTTTATTAGGTCCCAAAGATCAAATCAAGCAATGAAAATCATGTGAATACAACAAGAAAATATGGCGGAAAACAGACTCATATTGATCGGTTGTGTGATGCGACGAACAAAATCCTCAAGCTCCCCTCCAAGGTGTCACGGCAGTGGACTGTTTTTGAGCTCCAAGAAATTCGGCCAACCTCATGGATGTCCTCCATTGATGCTCAAGCTCCAAGCTTTATATGTGATTCCATGCTCATGAAATTAGTTCCCTATCAACTTAGGATGACCATTTATGTGCTAGCATTGGCAAGATTTGCCACAAATCTTCCTTTTTACTCTTCCAAGTCTCGATTTTTGTCAAGAAAGGAGAAGGAATGGCTTCCAAAGCGAGAGAGAGAGGGAGAGGAGGGAAATTAGGTTCCAACCGTGTGAGAGAGAGAGAAGATGTGTGTTAGGTTAATTAATTTTCCAAAAATCAATTAAAACATATACCAAATATTTGCTTTCAAAAAGTCAAATGAATTTGGAGCCAAAAATGGCAATAAATGCCATCAACCACTTTTGTCACTATTCACATAAAAAATGACTAGACATCACTTCACTCAAAGTGATGTGACTTCCATCACTTGATTGACTAGTGATTTGACGTTTGATGTGACTTGTGGGCCGCACTTTAATTCGCAATGCGAGTGCGCCCGCAAACACTCTCGGGCTCGGGTTCGCTAATTCCAAATTAACGAATTTTCCGTTGCGACGTAATTAAATAATTATGCCTAGCAAAATCACTATTCACGTCGCTAACGAATTAATTCTAAATTAACTCGTTCGCCCGAATTAAATCTAATTTCAATTCCGCGTTGAAATCCAATTTTGTATAATATATCGAATATATTATTTTATCGATTAATTCCAAATTAATCGTTTTCTCTCTTTAATTAATATTTTATCCCAGATAAAATATCTCCATAATAATCCCAGATTAATTTTCTCTCTCTTATAATTAATCCCAGATTAATAAAGTGCGAGTCATACGCCATCGGTGAATCTTCGGGAAACGACCCATGAGATCCCGGATATGTTGGTAGTAAATCCGGTCGTCGGACTATCTGAACACGTAAGTACCTAGTACTACATTTTACCGATTTACAAGACATGGTTGGCTTCTAGCAAAACATCACGCCTACCCAATTCTCCAGAAATATTCTTACTGGAATATATGATCTATATCAGGCGTAGTATACGTAGTATTGCGTATTGCGATCCAGTATCGGATGTCACGTGCAAGGCCTGGGGCTGGAAATATGTATGCCCTGTACGAATCACATATCCGATCTCTGGTAACTAGTCTCTATAATCGGATAAACATGACCTAGTCATAATATCCCGATAGCTGCAGCATATAAGAGAACGAGTTCCGTATCCTACGTGATCATCATCTCCACTATGACTGGAGTGATACTTCCATCTCGGCATCACACCCAATGCACTACGATTCTCAATATACCAAGCAGAAGAGGCGTACACAGAAGCTGTTAAAGCCTGGACGACCAAAACCAAAGTATATTGATTGTCGCAAGTATTAGCGGTGCAAGTCTCAGGTTAAGACCAAATACACCTACCTTGATTCGGACTTCCATAGACACATAGTCATACTACCAATGGAATTCGAGGGGTCTATCCAGAGCGAAGCTGTTTTCCGTACCATCGGTAAAAACAACCTCCTACTACACTTGCATGAGTATCATATACCCAAATATATGAGAACTATGCTGTTATGCTCCCAAAACACGCACAAGTGCAATAATAGTCTATTCCGCATTATCGATGTCCAATCTCGATAATACTAAGACTAGGGATATTTAATGATTAAACCTTCATGGATTGATACTGTTTCATATCTTATCAATCCGGAACTAATCGTATGGACCTTTCATCATTTATATATCTAGGTGATCTAATCACAAATGATAAAAGAGTAATTTTTTTTGTCACATAGTTAATTTGTACAATAACACCATGATCTGTACAAATAGTGATGCTATGGGTCATAACTGTCCAACAAGCCTTAGTCTTAATGTTTCTTGTTAACTGGCCATTAATAAGATTGATCTGGTAAACTTAAAATGAACTTGGAAAAGAGATTTTAGGTTTAAGACCCTAGACTCAATAGCTCACGATCTTCCTTGAGGATAGATAACCCTTTAATAGATTTCCTTACAGGATAAGAATATACCTGTCGGGCGGGGTAGCCATAATTGGAACTTAATTTTAATGAATTCAGATAACTTGGTTGACATAGGAATATTATTAATTGGGTTATTCTGGGTATTTGTATCTGACCATCGGAAGAGGCTTTTGCATAAATTCGTGTTCCAGACTAATAAACCAATATATTGCACAAACGTAAAATAATCACTTCATCTTTAAAAAGATATTGGAAGAATTCATGACCCTAGATAGTTTCTTAATATTGAATTTTCCTTAATTTACTTTCGCGCTGTTTATTTTACTTGTTTTAAGTTTAAAGTCACCATCCAATCAAACAACCAATTCATTAGATACTTGTAAAAATTTAGCTTCATAAATTAATAGCTTAGTTATTAAGTCCTCGTGGGATTGATATTTTTTATACTACTTAAACGATACGTGCGCTTGTGTTATACGCGTGTGATTACGCCGGTCAAGTTTTTAGCGCCGTTGCTGGGGACTTATTTATCTTTTACTATTAGTTTTAAGGTGAGATACCTTTATTTGTATCTAATTTTATTTTACTTATTATTTCTATTTTCTTGTGTTTCAGGTTCTCAGTCACTACATGAGACGAACCAGAAGCTTTGAAATTCGATCGCTAGACCCAGAAATTGAAAGAACCATCAAACAGTTGAGAAGAGGCCAAGAATCACTAATCAATATGGACCTAAACCTTTGGAAGTCGCACCACCAATTCCCATTCGAGACAGAACTATTCCGGTGGTAGACGGCTTCATTTCATGTATTGTACTTCCTCATTTACCAGTAAATGCGTGTGACATCAAAACATGCATTCAGATGATACAGCAGTCAGTTCAGTTTATGGAGAATGCAACTGAAGATCATAATGCCCATATCAGCAACTTCCTGGAAGTTTGTGACACTTTTAATTACAACCGAGCGGCTGAAGAAGCAATGAGACTGCAGGTTTTTCCATATTCCTTGAAAGACATAGCTAATGCTTGGCTACATTCACTACCAGCAGGTTCCATCACAACTTGGAACACTCTAGACACCAAATTCCTTGCAAAGTACTTTCCACCATCCAGAACTGCAAAGCTAAAGAATGACATCACATCATTTGGGCAACATGACTCAGAATCCCTCTAGGAAGCTTGGGAAAGGTACAAAGATTTGCTCAGAAATAGTCTTCACTATGAGATTGCAAATTGGCTACAAGTCCAAACTTTCTATAATGGACTTTCTGGAATAATAAGAACCAAAATTGATGCTGCTGCTGGTGGAGCTTTAATGGCAAAAGGAGAAGATTAAGCTTGAGACCTAATTGAAGAAATGGCCAACAATAATTCATTGTGGCCAACAGAAAGGAGCATGATCCAACGAATCGCAGGAATTTATGAAGTTGGAGCCAACACAGCAATGAATGCCAAGCTGGATCAGATTTGCAAAAATCTGGAAACTCTTAACATGAAGGTTAATGCTGGATCCACAAGTTCACCGTATGGAGGAACACCAGAGTCGGAAGTAAACCAACATGAAGAAGAAACATGTGAATTATGTCAACAACTCAAACATACATGGGAACAATCCATATTCCAACACCTACAACCCAGGGTGGAGGAATCATCACAATTTCGCATGGAGTAACAATTCAGGGCAAAAGAACAATCCACCAACAGGATTCCAATAGCAAAACAAAGGCCATGAGTATGAAAAAGAACCAGGTTTAGCAGAAGTGCTGGCCCAGTTGAAAAAGCAAGAAGCAAAATACGATGTTTTAGCAGCTATGGTTCAAAATCAAGTAGCATTGAATCAAAGCCATTCAGCTTCTATTAAAGCACTAGAGAATCAAATGGGACAACTGGCTAATGCTTAGAGTTACAGACCGCCAGGTAACCTTCCTAGCAACACAGAACCAAATCCAAGGAACAGAGGGAATGAGCAATGTCAAGCCATTACCACGAAAAGCGGTACTGAAATCAACAAAGATGTTGAAATCAAGGCATCTATTGAAGAAGTTCCAAAAGATTCAGTTCCATAGATGGAGGAAAAAGAAGCAAAGGAAAAAGATCGAGAAAAACTCACTCCACCTCCACCTTTTCCACGGCGTCTCCAGAAAAACAAACTGGACAAGCAGTTTGCTCGATTCTTAGAGGTCTTCAAAAAGCTGCATATCAACATTCCATTTGCAGAAGCATTGGAAGAAATGCCCAGCTATGTCAAATTCATGAAAGATATTCTTTCACGAAAGCGGAGATTGAGAGATTACGAGACAATAGCATTGACAGAAGAATGCAGCGCCATCATTCAGAGGAAACTTCCCACAAAGTTGAAAGATCCTGACAGTTTCACTGTCCCATGCACCATTGGAGAACATTACATCGGTAAAGCCTTGTGTGATTTAGGTGCTAATGTTAATTTGATGCCTTTTTCAATTTACAGGAAACTGCAAATTGGAGAAGCAATGCCCACCTTAGTCTCTCTGCAACTTGCTGATAGAACGCTCGTATTTCCGAGAGGTGTAGTTGAAGATGTGCTGGTCAAAGTTGACAAACTCATTCTCCCAGGAGATTTCATTATCCTTGACATGGAGGAAGATAAATATGTACATATTATCATCGGGAGACCATTTTTGGCTACAAGTCGAACTGTTATTGATGTACAAAAAGGAGAACTAACTATGAAAGTGCAGGACCAAGAAGTTACCTTCAATGTTTTCAAAGCCATTAAATTCTTGAGTGATGAAAAAGAAGAGGAATGTTTCAGAATTGATGTTGTTGATAGTATCATCCAGGATATTGATGCAATGCCACCTCCCACGGATAAACTTGAAGCTTGCATCACCAACATCACTGACAGCGAGCTAGATGTTGAAATTCTGGATGTATCAACTATCTTGACAAACCATTTCGCTTCAAATCGACACCACATGTGGAAAGTTTGGAACTACCAAAGAATGATCGAATCAAGCCATCGATTGAAGAACCACCGCAGCTGGAGTTATATCTACTTCCGAGCCATCTCAGGTATGCATTCTTAGGAAACTCTTCTGAATTACCTGTGATTATTTCTTCTTTGCTAACATTGGAGTAGGAAGAAAAGTTGATGAGAGTGTTACGAGAACACAAGAAAGCCATTAGCTGGACTATAGCAGACATTCGAGGCATTAGTCCATCATTTTGCATGCACAAAATTCTAATGAATCATGGATACAAACCCACAGTGGAGCATCAACGGAGACTAAATCCAATCATGAAGGAGGTCGTGAAGAAAGAAATTATCAAATGGTTAGATGTCGGCATCATTTACCCCATCTCTGAAAGCACTTGGGTGAGTCCTATACATTGTGTGCCAAAGAAAGGAGGAATTACTGTAGTCACAAATGAAAAGAACGAGTTGATTCCAACAAGAACGGTAACTGGATGGAGAATGTGCATGGACTATAGGAAGTTGAACAAAGCAACAAGGAAAGATCATTTTCCGCTGCCATTCATTGACAAAATGCTAGACAGATTGGCGGGACATAAATTCTATTATTTTTTAGACGGATACTCAGGGTACAATCAGATTGCCATAGCCCCAGAAGATCAGGAGAATGCCACTTTTACATGTCCGTATGACACTTTTGCTTTTCGCAGGATGCCATTTGGACTATGTAATGCTCCTGCCATATTTCAACGTTGCATGATGGCCACATTCTCAGACATACTGGAATAAAGTATGGAGGTTTTCATGGATGATTTCTCTGTGTTTGGAGATTCTTTCGACCACTGGCCATTAATAAGACCCTATAATAAGATTGTTAACTGGTCATTAATAAGATTGATCTGGTAAACTTAAAATGAACTTGGAAAAATGATTTTAGGTTTAAGACCCTAGACTCAATAGCTCACGATCTTCCTTGAGGATAGATAACCCTTTAATAGATTTCCTTACATGATAGGAATATACTGTCGGGTGAGGGTAGCCATAATTGGAACTTAATCTTAATGAATTCAGATAACTTGGTTGACATATGAATATGATTAATTGGGTTATTCCGGGTATTTGTATCTGACCATCAAAAGTGGCTTTTGCATAAATTTGTGTTCCAGGCTAATAAACCAATATATTGCACAAACGTAAAATAACCATTTCATCTTTAAAAATATATTGAAAGAATTCACAACCCTATATTGTTTCTTAATATTGAATTTTCCTTAATTTACTTTCGCGCTGTTTAATTTACTTGTTTTAAGTTTAAAGTCATCATCCAATCAAACAACTAATTCATTAGATACTTGTAAAAAAATGGCTTCATAAATTAATAGCTTAGGTATTAAGTCATCGTGGGATCGATACTTTTTATACTACTTAAACGATACGTGCGCTTTCGTTATACGCGTGTGATTACGCCGGCCATGTGACTTCATTAAACTTACTGCCGAACATACCAATTTCACCCCTCTATTAACTTTATTTAATTTGATCTTCACTACCAGATTTTCCAGCTCAATAAACGCATATTATCATACATGAAAATTAATTAATTTCTTAATCTTATTAAGGTCGTCATTTTATCGAACACTAGGTGTGCGTTATGGATACACATTATATTTAATACAAACTCTATTTATCTTTACTTCTTGGCACTACTAATACACTTCAACATACATCAAGCCTTCATCAAACAACCAAAACAGCCCTTATGTTACTTCACATTGAAGAACTCATCACTAATCATGATAAGCCACAATTTACAATTTCTAATGCACTAAATCTCCATCAACAATATTTCCTACAACATCCACCAAGACTCAATATCCACTCATTGAACTAAAAACTCTTCCAAGAATCCCTCTACTGATCAAAAATCAACGCCTCCTCTCTACTCCAAAATTCCATTCGCTTAATCCTAATAGCCACATCATTGTTACCAAAACAACCTTCCCACAATTCCTTCAAGAACACCATTTAATAAAAATTGAATCCTTAATTTTGAAAACAATCATAAAATTCCTAATATCCCAAACACACCAATTCTAAAAATTTTAATCAATTGAAACCTAAGGGGGGTGTATTCAATTGAGATTTTAAAAGATTATTTATAAATAAATAAGTCCAGTGGATTTTAAAAGACTATTTAAGAATGTAATGACTTCTAAGATTTTGTTACAGTTTTTTTAATCAGGATTTTTTACTTATTGGATTTTAAAAGATTTGAAAGAACAACATATAATTTTTTTTTTTTTTTTTACTTTTATGATGCTAACCAACCAACTTTTAATCGGATTATGAGTAATGTCTATCTAGTTCAATGAGACATTCTCGTCTAGGTCACCCATCCACTGAATTAACAATGCTATAATTTCTATCATGGTTAATTATCTCAGATTATTTTCTGAGTTTCTGTGACAGAATGTCATGTCTCTGACCTAAGAATAAAAGATAACACCTCAGCATCAATTATCTTAATAATTGATCAATATTTTTTTTCCTTAAATTTGGGTTTTTTATAGGACCCCGCACCAAAGAGATAAGATTAAACAAAGACCACTCATTTTACTAAAGCAAAAGCTAAAACAAAGGAATCTAGTGAGAAAACAAGAGGAAAAAAAATATTTGTTGTGCTAAATTCCATTTGTACATTATCATCTATCCGATTGAAGAAGTTTTGCTGGCCTCAAAGAAAATGTAGGAAATTATCTTTAAATGTGATAGAATTTTCCTCCTCGAAAATGAAATTCATTAAGAAAAATGGTTGGAGGAATGACATTACCAGTTGCATTTAAAAGAAAGCCATATTGTTTTGTTTGAAAGAAAAAATAAGAAATTACTAATAAGTAACTTGTTCACGAAGAGCTAACATGTATATTCATCTTCTGTTTTCTAACAGTAAAAAAAAAAACTTATGTAAAAAGTCTCATGGGTTAAGGTATGATTTTTTATAGAGTTTGATATTTATAATTCTCACTAAAAAGTTTCACACAATCACACATATAAAAAAAAATCATTCAAAATAATTATGTTTTTCAATACCATAAGACTTTCTATTACTTACTTATATAAAGTCTTGATTGAATATCACTAGATTTAGATACACTATTTAAAAAATCCTAATAGTCTTAATGGAATACCACAAGACTTTTTAAATTATTTAAAAATTTTAATTGAATACCACAAGACTTATTTAACCCAAAAAAAAATATTTTAAAATCTCAATTGAATACACGCCTAACTCATAATTTAAATTCAATTAGCAAAATAATAACTCTAAAGAAGCAAAAGGTGAAGATTGTTACCTTACAAAACCAGAAATCCAAAACCCCCAATATCTCTCTACCAATCGTTGATGGAGGAGTGGTCATGGAACTTCAATTTCTCCTTTATTCTTTGTGCAGTGAAGCCCAATATTCCTCTAGGGTGACAAGCGCTTCGAAAATAATGTGTTGGAGGGCAAAAATTTCATCTGGAGTAGCTATTGGCCCATTAACAAGCTTCAATGGGTTTGTTAACCAAGCCCATGTATTGTACTCGTTAAGTCCATCAAGCCAATTTCATGTAAAGCCAATAAACTTATTAAAATCATTTCTTACATTTTAATTAAAAAAATTTCCGCAAGTTCAGGAAATTTTAATTTCGAACCGCCAAAATTTTAATTGAACTAAATCAAGAAATTTCCAATCGTTACAAATCAAATATGTGACTAATTTAATTTTGCATTTCTTGGATACATATTGAATGATAATTGGTTATATTATCATTTTTTTTGTCACATTTGAATTAATTAATTTTAAGGGATAAGAATGGTGATGTGGCTTAACATAAACCACACAAAAATGTTGCACATTTATTAAAAAAAATTTGGCTTGTACCAAATTTTTTAATTGACAAAATTACCCCTCCTTTTACCTATGAAACTTTCGGCCTAAGCATAGGTAGAAAGAAAATTGTTTTTATTTTTGTTTGACTTGGAAAAGCTCAAAAGTCTGAGTTTAGGGTTTAAAAATGAGGGTTTCTTTAATCCATCAAAATTAGAGAGTGTGAGAGAAAATTTGGAAGCTATTAAAGATAGAATTGGCAATTAAGATAAATTTCCAACTCTAATTTTGATTGAAATTAATTATTTATTTATTTCTTATATTTTCAAGTTATTACATATGATGTGATATTATTTATTTCATATTGGTGTTGATTTTGTACTTGGAATCCTAATTAGAATCCTGATTGTATGCGTGTGTAATTAATTAGACTAATTAGTGTAATTAGACCTAATTAGGTTGTAAGATAGCTCAATTATCATGACACTTCATGGTGATATAGAATTGTTCTAGAGTGACTTTATTTTGGTGATTATCCTTGGAGTATTTTTAGATTAATTAATTGCATGAATTTTGAATTAGTTAGGCATTAATGTGATTAATTGTAAGATTAATTCAAAAGTATTGACTTTGTGAAATTGACATGTTATGGATGAAATTTGCGTAGGAAAAATTCCTGAAATTTTCGAGATCATTCCAGAAGCTTTAGGAAGCTTTTTGAAATTTTTCCGTAAAAACCGTAAAAAAATATGACTTAGGAGCAAAACTGTAATTTTATAAAATTACATGTCTGATCAGCCACTGCTATAGTGACATAATCACTATAGTAGTGCCCTGGTCAAGTTCCATGACTGAACCAGCTTATTGATTCTCCTGGTAGTCAAACCAGTAAACTGATTCATGTGTAACCAAGTAAGGTATTTCCGAAAATTATATCTCGAGTTACTAATGTATAATCACACCTCGATATTGAATATCTGATGAACACTAAAAAGTGTACATTTATTAAAATAAAAATTAATCATTTTACACTTGTAGTTTCATTAATTCCCTTAATTTATTACATTTATGAAATAACAATTAAATTTATATTTTGTATATTTTTATTGTGTTTTTTTATTTATCGTGTAGGAAAAATACTTCTTTGGAAGCGCAACGGGAAAAATGGATATGAGATCTGAATTCTAGGACCTAGAAAAAAGTGTGACAGCTAAATTCAAATTGAACTTGGAAAATATTCATCGTGTTTAAATTGACAATAAAATGAGCTTATAATGTATTTAGCTACACATGTATTGTATTATTATTATTAGGTGATGTCTTCTAAACTCTACTTCTTCTTATTCAGATACTAGGGAACATGTCTCAATTTGGTTGGGGAAGGGGATAGTTGACTATAATATTTTTATTTTTGTTTGTGTTATTTTCTTTTAAGAAAAAAATATTTTATTTTGTGTATTGAAAAATAAAAAAAAATATTTTTATTTTTATGTTATTTCGTAACAAGTTATTTTTTGTTCATTTTCTTTTGAATTATTTAAATTTTCGAATTCTCAATAATATTGATTAAATTTTATCTACATATACTTATTTGATAGGTATTATCAATATGCATGGTAACATATGATCATAGGTTATAAGTGAAAATTTGTAATATTCAATTCTCTAGTTTGTTGTAGGGAGCACCCAAAGGCAATGAAGTCTGTGTCTATATTAAAAAAAAAAAAAAACTAATCAAGCTTTCACTTAGTAATCAGACATCTTACCTCAACAAGCAGTGATTGTTCGCGTAAAACGATAGAGCTTGAATTGTTTTAATTTAAAAAAATATGTGTGAATAAGTTCGATTTCATAGCCTCTCTAATTCGAGCAATTAAGTCCGTACGAGTGTTTTAACACTTAGTGCTCTAAAGCTAACTAGTATGAGAGTCATTGGTCTAAAGCTCGTTACATGGGTTAAAGAGAAAACTTAAGAAAATCAGACACTTCTTTTTAACATCTAAGATCCGAGCAATTAAGTCTGTAGGGGTATCTTAACACTTAATGCCCTAAGGTCAACTGGTTTGTGAATCATTGACCCAAAGCTCATTACAAGGGTTAAAGATGTATTATTCTTAAAAAAAATATTTTTGTATATAAATAAATTGTCATTGCCAAAAGGTGTAAATTCTGATATAACTTTAGGAAAAAACTATTATTCTATTTTCAACAAGACCTGTGCATATTGTGGGCAAAATGAATTGATTGATACTTTGTCTTATGTGTGTATGGAAGAATGGTAAAAAGTGCATGAGAAATTGGTTATTTAATAATTTAGAAAGAAATAAAATAATTACTAACTTGAATAAAAAAAATTTCTTTTTAGTTGTCGCTTAAATTACTATAGACTAGTAATAAGCTGGTTGATGGGTGTAATGAACACTAAAAAGTACATATTTATTAAAATAAAAATTATTTATTTTACACTTGTAGTTTCATTAATCCCCTTAATTTAGCACTTTTGTGAAATCACAATTAAATTTATTTTTTGTATATTTTTATTTTGTTTTTTTTTTTAAATTTATCATATAGGCAAAATAGTACTTTGAAAGCTCAACAGGAAAAATGGATATGAGATCTGAATTCCAGGACCAAGGAAACCAAAAAGAGTGTGACAACTAAATTTAAATCGGACTTGGAAAATATTCATCGTGTTTAGATTATTAACAAAATGAGCTTATGATGTATTTAGCTACACATGTATTGTATTATTATTATTATATATATATATATATATATATATATATATATATATATTATATATATATATATATATATATATATATATAATGTAATGTAATGCATAATTGCATTGTTGGACACCAATGCAATAATGCATTGCCAAATTGCAAATGCAATTGCATTTACAATTTGGTACCGAGACCTCCTATAAAATGAGGTGTTCCGCACCTCAGTAGACGAGGGGAGAAAATAGAGAGCTCACCTTCAATCCAGATGCGTTATTTCATTTTCTCTTTTCGGGAGATTTGGAGTAAGTGTCATTTGTGTTTTATTTTATTTTATTTCTTTTGTAATTTCTTTTTCTTTTATTGATAAAATCATGAGTGTTTTTATTTATATCTTGTTCTATAAATTTGTATCATGTTAGGATATTTAACACCCTGGTCGGTCTGGTCATACTCGGTAGAGTGAATCATTATGAATAACACCTTAGAATTCATAAAATAATATAAAAATATGTTTCACACCTTAGGAATCCCGTACGGAGGTCCCAGATAAATTTTCAGATTCAACACTTTTACCATTTATCTGAGTCAACATGCAGCTCTTCTGAATTTCAGCCTTAACTTTTTCATACGATCTGATGCAGAACTCACTTAGAGGATTAGGCTAAGCAAACCCCTCGCAACAGATAGAACCCCAAGAACTGCGAATTTGATTTTATAGGAACAAAACCCTTCCAAGGCCATAAAGAAGACCCACAAAGAACTTGTCCTTGAGAACCCTCAAGATGATTCCTTGTAGTGTTCTGCTAGCACGGAGACGCCACTAAGATTGCCATGCCTTAGATAAGTCGATTGCATGAAATAAGATGAATCCCTCCCTTAAGTAATTTTGGACATAGCCAAGCTTTCAAGATGAAGCAAATTCGAAAATTGATGATTAGATTTTCATTAAGAAGAAAAGAGTTTATATAGTACAAAGAAAGAAACCCTAATGGGTATAAAATGACCAAAACACCCTCAATGGCTAACTAATAGCAATTTAAAGGTTATGCCCTTAATATTCATTTAATAATCTAGACATCATAACGAAAATATCAAACAAGGTGGCTAAAGTCATCAACAACTTTACCAAAAAAGTCAATAAAAGAAAAACAAAAAAAATCACAAAAATCCAACAAAGGTGGCAAGTTTTTCAAAGCCATATCTAAATTGTCTCATTGACAAAAATATCCCCAAAATTCGTGGCTTTAATGTATATAGGCGCAATGATGTGTTTTGAAGCCTAATAAATCTTGTCTTAGCCGAATTTTTGGTGTTGGACTTAATTCGGCTTGATTCGTCAAAAATATACTTGACTTCCGAATTGCTGGTGCATTAATTTGGTATGACTTGGATCAAGTGGAATAGCTTTGGACTTACTCCATAGAAGCCCTCATGTGATGAAATATGCCCTGGAGTTGTCTGTCACACTCAACCATGGCGTTCTGTGCTAGTTCCGCCATTGCATCTCTAATCTTTTTAACACTTTGGCGTGTGATTGGCCCTGTTCGCACTTGCAAAAGCTCTCCCATATTGCTGGTCGTGACATCTAATCTTCCTTGAAGTGCTGGATTCATGTACCGATCTTTGATATTTTCAAATTTTATATCATCGGAAAGCTCGGACTAAGACCTACAACTTCAGTGTTGAACATATTTCCAAATTCATACCCGAACTAGGTCAAAAATACAAGTGAAGGTCGCATGAATAGTGTTAGACGTGGACTATTCTAAAAATGTCTCCATTTTTCTGATTTTTTTCAATATTTTATTAATAAAATCAGCCCCTCAATTATTTAAGCCCATGTTTTTTTAGACAATGGTTACTATTCATTATCTTCTAAATTCACATTAGAAGCTCCTTCAAGCCATGGCTTCTCAAGTTTTTTTCTTCCACACTCACGCCCAAAATCAAGAGCAATGGAGTTCTTTCAAGCAAGTAAAGTTTCTTATCCCTTTTCCATCTTCATTTTCATGTGTCATGAATGAAATCCATTGACTCCATTTTCGCATCTAGGGTGATTTTCGACAGTATAAAAAAGGGGGAAGATGGGGTGTTGTTGGTTGATAAAGGTTATTGAAGTATGAACATGGTGATAACAAGGGTAAAATAAACATGAGAAGTTGTGAAAAAAATATATTTATAGGTAGCGCACACCAAGTATTTGATGAATTGTAAAAATTTGATAGCGTTGATTAGTTGATCAATTTTTTGCATGAAAATATGTATTTAAATTGTTGAGCATGGATGTAATGGCTAAGTTAAGTAAAGTTAATAGAGCATTGAATGTAATATTATAACAGTGAGTTTCGATTAAGATTAGTTCTGGACATGTTGTGATGTTTAGGTTATAACATGAGTTTTAGGCATCCGTTTGCCAAGTCGTGAAATTCTAAGTAAAATAAACACATAAAAGAACAACATATTCAAAAATTGGAATTTGTAAACTTAATAGGGATCTAGGCCGAATTTTAGAAGTTGGTTGCCCTGCACATATTTTAGTTTCTGTCTTACCTAGGCAGCTTGTGATGATATTCTTATAAGTTGATTTCTGCAGGTCGAAATCAAGATCCGTAAAATTATAGATAACCTTACACATAAGGGAGTAACATATCTGAAAATATAATTTTTCACCTTAAGATGAGGCCGGATCGAATTTTTGAAGTTGAGTTACCTGCTGCCTCTGCACCTAATTTTTTTCCTGAACAGCCTCTAATCTTCGGTTTATAACTTACGTTTCTGAAATCAGAATTGAGATCCTTAAGAACTGACATAAACTAGACAAAATAAGGTATATTAAATTAACATTTCAGACTCGGATTCATTCCCAATTAGTAAAAGTGAATTTTCAAAGTTAGGCGTTGAGTAGTGAATTCTTAGCTACTATTAGAATCTAAATTTCCATTCCCACACTTGTGTAACTCCAACCCTTAGCCCGTAAAAATTCCTAAACCACGCTTATAAGTTAGTAACTTATCGAATTCAAGCATTCATATATTGCATATTTATTTATTGATCAGAAGCATATTTCACAACTTATGTTCTAATAAAGTTTACCGATTATAAATTATCGGCAGGAACCTCGACTTTCTTCGACACCGTGAAGTAGTGCCAATCCATTTCCAAATTTTTGAGTGGATATTTTATTTTCATAATGTTTTATTTATTTTATAAAGTTCTATGAATTTATTTATATTCAAGTTATACTTTGAGAGGAGGCAAAATTGCTAAAATGCTTTGATGAGTTAAAAATATTTTTAGACCAGTTGAAAAATGTTATCATATTTTTGATATTTTAAGATGATTTCTTTTATGACTTTTTATAGATTGGGGGGAAATTCCAATCTCTGAGACTTTTGGAATTGACGGATTATGAAATTAACGAATACAATAGACATGTGCACATGTAGTTTCAGGATTAAGGGGACGACGATACGTAACGCCCCTAGATCTTAGTTTCAGGGCCAAGATGACAACATTGATTAGCGCTGATTTTTATAGTTCAGTGACTTGGGGGACGTCAATACGTAATGTCCCAAGGCACTAGTCAGGCGTGTGGGGGAAGGCGATACGTAACGCCCCCATAAGTCAGTTGTTTTCCTGATGAGATTCTCAGAACTATAGTTTTAAGAAAGGGTTTCAGAAAGAATTAATTTTATGAGAGATCTCAGAGTTTTACAGAAAGAAAGAAGTTTCCGGAAAAGTTTTGTAGAAAAATATTTATTTTCAGACAAAAAGAGTTTTAAAAAAAGATTATTTTTCTTGTAAAATGAGATGATTTCAATTTAAGAAAATAATTTTTCAAAAGTTTTTTATTTTCGTGTTAAACTGTCAACTCACTAGGTCATTCAAACGACCTAACCCCCCCACTCTCCAGTGTTTTCTATTTTTCAAGTCTACTCAAGGGACAAGCTCGAGAGGATGAATATTGATGGCAGTCACTAGGGTTAGGTCCACACATCAGTCAGGTTTGAGGTATATGGATCAGTCAAAGTCAATGTTGCAATAGTTAAAGTACAAGTCGGGTTTAAGTTGTATGAAAGTTTTTCCTTAAGGCTATCGGAGTCAAAGTCACCACAGTTTAGCATAGCAAGTTCAGAGTTGTAAAGAACAAAGATTGTTTAATTAATTTAAGTTGGGCATGTAGCCCTCTCGTGTAAGTGTGTGATTTTTGATTGTCAAATAATATGAAAAGCAATAGAGTTTAGTTAGTCAGTCAGTTAGTTAGAGGTTGAGGGTGATAGGGTAACATGTCGCCTGCCGTTAACATCTCCGAGAAGGTGATGTTACAAAGTTAGTATTAGAATATGGTCTAGGGAGTCAGTGAGTAGAGTGCTAGTATTGAATGCGAGGCACTACCTCTCCAGTATCTGATCCTCGAGTACGTCCTCAAGCCTTTTAGAAAGGTTGGTAAGCTTTTCAAGAATCATTTGAATATCCCTCCCATAATCTGAAACTAGAATCTTTATTATAGTAGAATTCTTCTATAACCATTCATATATGCACCCGAAGTTCAGACATGATAAGTGATAGGAAAAACTAGTGAAGTTTTAGAGAAGCTTTGAAATGCTAGAAGAAGTGTAGACCAAGAAAACAAAGAATGACGTATATACTTAGAGTAAGTCGAGATACTAGATTGAAAAGAAATAGAATTGATAGTAAAGAAAATGCACGAGCTTATAGTAGCAAAGAGAATAGAATAAGCAGAAATAGATATAAAAATGACAGATAGACTCAAGTAAGGTTTATTCCCTACTTAGAAAATCCCATAAAATAGAACCAATAATTTTCGAGATCTATATATACATGGAAAGCTTTTCGAATGATAGAAGGTAGTTAGAAAAATAAAGAAGCAAGAAATCCTATCTAGTTGTGAAGATTCCTGAAAGGTTTGAGATACCTAGAAGAATGTAAGGGTTTCAGATGCCCTAGCCTAGAATCAAGACTAAGTAAGATCGATATCATAAGAATGAGAAAATTGATTATATTATCAAATGAGTCCAAAGTAGATGAAACAGTAACTTGACCATTGTCTGACCCCGTAAAAGTACTGGATAGAAAAATGTCTTAACAGGGTCCATCTCATACCTATTCTAAAATAGGTAATGGATTAAGCTAGGACAATCGATACATGACACCAGTATAAAAGTATTGAACACCGTTTGACATTCAAACCTTATTGACAAGAATAGAAATAGGTATTTGTAAGAAGACCCAGTACCCACAACAGTATTGATCGGTGGAATCACTCACGTTACGCAAGCGCACGTATCGCTCAAGTAGTATAAAATGTATCGATCCCACGAGGAATTAATACCTAGGCTATTAATTTATGACGTTGAATGTTTACGAGTATCTAATAGATTTCATTGTTGATTGGATGGTGATTTTAAACTAAAGACAATTAAATAAAATAGTGCGAATGTGAATTAAAGGTAAAATCAATATTATAAAAATATTTAGGGTTGTGAATTCTTCCAATATCTTTTTAAAGATGAAATGGTTATCTCATGTTTGTGCAATATATCGGTTTATTAACCTGGAACACGAAATTATACAAAAGCCTTTGTCAATGGTTAGGTGCAAATACCCAAATAACCCAATTAATCATATGTCTATGTTAACCAAGTTACTTGAATTCATTAAGAATAAATTCCAATTGTGGCTACCTCCGCCCGACAGGTATATGTATATCATGTAAGGAAATCTACCTAAGGGTCACCATGTCCCGAGGTGAGATCGTGAGCTATTGAGTCTAAGGCTGAAAACTAAAATTCCTTCATCAAGTTTATTTTAAGTTTACCAGATCAATCTTATTAATGGCCAGTTAACAAGTGTTGGGGTTTTGGGCGAAGAGCGCAGCAGAAGCGCGATTCGGGCGAAATTATAATTTAAAAACTTTTCAAATTACTGAATAAATTATTCAATATCTAATATGAATAACTTATTCATATTTCACCTAAAACTCCGAAACAATTTCCGGCAATTGTTCCAACACCCAAAACACATCCAATACATTCATAACACATATTTTTCATCACGAAAATTTCAGTTTATTCAGATCTGATCCAGAACCGAAAATTATGATTTTTCATGCTTCAGATCCAATTTTTCAAGATTAAATCAATTAATTAAAACACCAATCAAAGTCACCACACATGAACCACCCAAGAACAATTATAGGCATTACAAGAGTGGTCATAACACTCTAGAATGGAAACATATCATCTAATGATTAAATTGGATAAATATTACACTAATTCCATCCAATACACTTCACACATGCTTCAAGGCCTTCCAATTCATCAACCAAATTCAAAAGCCCCAATTTTAAATAAGTAAAGAAACCCTATAATTTTTCTAGGAACACAAGAACAAGAAACAAAATTTCTAAGCTCAAGAACATTAAGAATTACCTTTAATTCTCATTTTTTCCTAAGCTTTTTCTTGTTTTTCTACGTATTTTCTTCCTTGGATCATCAAAGAAAAATTTGGAACTATTTTCCTTGGAGCTCTCGGCAATGGTGATGGGTTAGAAAGAAATGAAAATTTTTTACCTTAAAAAAATTAGTGATTGCCGACTTTTAGGGCTATTTTGGTCATTTGGAAAATTTAATCAAATTAAATTATAATTAACTTTATGATAACCAATAAAATTAGCACACATAAAGTATAAATTAAGTCATGCCATATATTCCAATAATAATTAAGCAAATTTCATAACATTTATGGAAAAAGTTTAATTAATTAATTATTCAAATATTTAACAATTAAATATCCAAATAATTAATTAATATATTTATTATTGTATATGTATTTGTATTTACAATAAATAACAATTACATATATATTATGGCATGTGTCAAAATCTCATTTGACGAATAATTAACGTGTATCTAATCGTATTATGTATCAAATACAAATACACAATAATCACGATGGACCAAAAATGCCACTATGCATGTATATTCGTTTAACCGATTAAACGATTCAAATTAACTTACTTAATCCGATGAAGTATTATGAATAATACGTATTATTCATATCGCGTTGCCCAAGTGATCAACGAGTACACTTCATATTGTGGGACTCTCTAAGTTTAGGTTTATTCGTCACGAAATCCAATTTCGTGTCCATAATTCACCCACTCATGAATTATGACGACCACTGATAATTTTGCTAAACTATGCAAGCCGGGGTCATTGCATATGTATAATCCCTCCGTCACAGGCTATCCATATTATACTTGAGATATAGATAAGAACTTCAAATCCGTTCGGTATAATATAGTCGACTTTCAATTTACGATCTCTAAATAACACTCGAAACTGATTTCCAAAGTTATACCACAGCCATGAATTTACTAGATCGTAAACACGTGTAGGATTCCTATGCCCTGTACATAGGACTGACATATCCTCTCTTGATACGCACATGATATCATGAGCATCAGTCTACACCCAACGAACATGTGGAGGTCTGATCTAAATAGATCGGTTACGTGACTGTCATCAAAGTGTGTAGGATAACTCATAAATCCACTGTGGTATCTCAAGTCGAAGGACCACTATGATCGCTCAACTCGAGAAGATTCCTATTGACGTTGGTGTACCATCTATTAGGAAATCTTCAGTGAGTCGTTCAGTGTTTATCAAATAAACATCTACATGTCTATACGAGTCTCCCAAGACTCATGGTTTATTGGGATAAACCATCGGACCAAGTCACGATATACGACATGTACTGGTATCAGTGAATTTTACTAACCGACCCGTGTTAGTGAATCTTGACCAGGAAATTTATTTAAGGATTTACATCTAATAGTGTGCTTCCCAATGTCAATTACAAACTATGTTATAACTGCGCACTATATTGTAAATCCTAGGGTCTTTTTTCTAATATACACGTATCACTAAACCAGATTTAGTTTCGATCTAATCATAATCAGATATCTAATCATAATTAGATCGAATAAGTGTATAAAAGATAAGGGTGCTATCATTAAATTAATAATATTATGGAAAATAGAATTGCTCGTATTCATGAATCGGACATAAATACGATCCGGATAGGCACTCTGAGCACCAACCCTAACAATTTATCCCACTTGCTCTAGTGCCAATCCACGGTATCCTTTACACATCTTAATGTATATCACATACTCATGGCCCTTAAGAGCTCACTTTGCACTCAAAAGGTAGGCAACAACAAGTAAGCCCGCTTAATAAATCGAGTCTGTCCAACAAACCCAACCATTTTCTTTAGCGAGCATCATTCATATTCTGCAGAATCCAAATTCTACATCAATATGACTCAGACGCTATATCAGTTTTGTACTATAGCTGCTGAGTTGTCTAAGTATATATGGATCAAATCCAAAATACAATAAGACAACCGTAAGCACAAAACTAATATCAAACTTCTAATCTATAGGGTCACTATGCAACTTCATAAGTCAATACTTCATAAATTGCAATTGATTCCACTAATTTAGTAGAATCAACGGTGACACTCCCACTGCATCTTTTTTAACTTTATATGACGTAGACCATCTAACGTCATAATTAGGATCAAAACTAATCTGACCTTATGGTTTCAGACTAAATTCTCCATGAATAAGAAACTCATTCTTAATATCTCTTAGATAATAAAGAACATGTTTCAAGATCCATCATATGGTCTGTAGTATATCAAAATAACTCGTAACAATTACGATTAAATTGATATTTTTAATCGGACATAATACAATGTTCATTTTTCCATTATCATATGATGCAACAGATTGACTATACATCTAATCAATTTATCTTTCGACAAAAGGTATCATCATTTACGAAAGATGAATACTATATATATAAAAGACACGTTAACTGTCAAACAGTTATACTAACTGTCATACAGATAGTCTTATTGTGTCCTTTGATAGATATAATCTAATACGCGACTAATGAGAGTATCTCACAAGTCTCTAGTTTTATATCATATATAAAAATTTATATCAAATATAACAGAGACTACTCCCACTACTTACATGGAGAAAATAACACTTAAGTAAACAATTTACTTTACAAATATCTCATTATTACTTTAATAATGATAATGTCGTTAGGATATACAACTAGAAAGAAATTTGTACGCTCCCACTGACCCTACTATCAAATATGCATTCTCTATGTTTTGATAAATCAGACAATTTGACTGTATCGAAATTAGAGAACATAGATTTTCGGAAAGCTTACTTGAGTCTACAATAGGCTCTATAAGCCAGTATATCAAACTGTGATCTTATCAGAATACAAACTCTAGGGCCAATCTAGAATGAACTCTTCAAACAAAGAAACCACAATGGATTTCTCATTCGAAGAAAACATTCAGGAACGCCACTTTGCATTCTTTAGCCAAAATACATAGTTTAATATCAACATTAACCAACAAATCTTTAATTGTTCAATTAGTGCAACTTGAGACAAGTTTTCTCATAATCTACAATAGATCGCTGAGTAAAACCTTTCTCACTGTCATACTGTAAAGGTCAAACCTTTATCAAGCTCACTTTGCTTTTGTTGCGCAAACAATTTGCATATTTTATGAACTATTCATAACGAAAGCTTAATCAAATTCAAAACTTGATCGTAGTAAGCTATGAACAATCTTAGATCTATAGTTCAATGGTAATTTCTGAAATCGATATCAAATATCGCTCACACTATAAGTTTTAGGATAATTTTCTTCAATAAGAAAACAACAGAATCATTAAGTATCTAATACTTTGTAAATGATTCTGACATCCTATTGAACTTATACGGAAGATATTATGTAGTTCCATTACAGTTTATCACTCTCACATTTGACTTCAATAAGTTAAGTCTTTTCTACAATTGTCAACATCTGATGTTAACATACCAAGTAATAAAACAATTTTATTACTCGAGATCGTAGAAAATATATTCTATCAAACAGAATACAATATTCTATTAAATAGAATAAATGATAAAACTTTCACTTGTACCTCCAAGGCGCAAGTACTTTCAATTATATAACAATTATATAAAAGAAAGTTTCAAATCTCAAAATTTTCAAGATTCGAATTTTCTACTATACACATCATATATGTAACTGTAGGGACGAATGAAACCTTAATTAAATAGATGAATACGTGTTAATGGAGCATAACCCCAAGAGTATTGAAAACTAATTCGGTAACACTCAATATCAATGAATCAAATCATATGAGATTGAATTACTCCCACTGACCAATTCCATCAAAATGGAATCGTGGAAGTTTAATATTGAGTAAGAATCACATTCATTAAATAACTTTAGAACTAATTACCTTAAATTCATATGTTTGATCATATCAAATATGCTTGAACAATTCAAAGACTCACGATGAATTTTAAAATATAGTTTTCAATGATTTGAATAGAATATCTTTGAACCATTCAAAAATATTCTATCCGCGTCTCATCAGAAACATATTGAAAGTTCTCAAACAATTCAAGATGTTCAACATGTTCTCTATTAGAAACACGTAAAAAAGTCATGACAAATCATTAACTAAGTTACAGAGTAAGAAAACTATCCAAGGCAATTTCTAATTCATTAAACTACACACTTCCAAAGTATTAGTTTAATAAATCTGTGGTCCAATGACGATCATTGGTTAAATGAGATTTAATCACATCTTGAATACAATATTCATTAAATGGATAAGGATATATGGTGTGATCTCGTATCAGACCATCCTTTACCATACGGAATAAACATCTAATGCTTATGTGATAAAATCTCATAAAGCACTGTTCTAAGTTATTTAGTTAACCAAACATTTTCTTAATGTTTATCTTTTCATCAATGACACTACTAGTCATATCAAAATATGTAACAACTGTTTATAAAGAACAAGTAACTATCCAATAGTCACAAGTTCTGATATCAAATATCAAAACAATCATTGAATATTATTTTAATTAACTAAACGGGAGATCTGGTATCAAATACCTATAGTTGTTGTATTGTGAGAATCAATATTCTCTTTACACAACTATACACATCTCATTTCTTGTAACATCTCCGATCTGGGAGATGTCACCGGCATGAGATAGATTGTACTAACCCCATAAGCCTCTGACTCTGATCTTCCATACAACTATACGCTTTTTACTTTAAATAAATAAATATATATATATATATATATATATATATATATATATATATATATATATATGTGGGACCGTGGCCCAATCTTACAACTTGGCATACAATTTAACTTTAATAACTTTATACATAAAGACACATATCTCAAATACTAGTACAAGACTTTTACTTGACGCAGACTGGACTCTTGCTCTATTTCTGACTCAACTGGTGGACTCAGACCCACTAGTGACTGCATCTTTATCCGTCCTCTCGAGCTCGTCCTCCTGGAATACCTGCAAAATAGACACTGGGAGTGGGGGGTTAGATCACCGTACGATCTAAGCAAGTGGACTAAAAATGAAAAAATATTATAAAAATATTTGGTTCTAAATCCGAAAGCTCATAAAATAGCTTTATAAGAAAACTGGTTTATGTTTTAAAACTCTGAACTTCTTTCTAAAATCTCTTATAAAACTGCTGTTTCGGGAAACTTTCTTTTCTAAAATCTCTTTTGAAAACTGTAACTATAACTGAACACTGAAAACACTTTCTGAAATCTGTGTCTCTGTCTGAAAAACTTGATGTATGAGGGCGTTACGTATCGCCATCCCCCCATACGCCTAACTGTAGCCAGCAGTGCAATTTATCATACATCAAACCTCCAATTTATCAATAATTCAATTTCTAATCCATATTACACACTTCATCAAATCATACCCAAACTTAACAAATTTGGGTTTATCAATATTTCCATTGTTTCAAAACAAAAAAAATCATACATTCATCATCATGTCCATGTTCACAACCCAACACAAGCATCAAATCATCAAACTTATCATTCAAGTAAAATTTGGGTTATGGGTTTCTCACCTCTTCCTCTTTATTTCCCAAATCTCCATGGCTGCCATGCTCCTCCATTCTTTGTTTCTTACTTCTTTATCCTTCTTCTTCTTCTTTTCTTTCTCCTTCTTCTTTTCCTCTTCTCCCTCATTTCTTTCTTCTTATTCTATTCATTTCCATCTCTCTTCACGTTCTTTCTTTCTTTTTTTGTTTCCCAAAATTTGAGATTTGTGAATAGTAAGCCCTTTATATAGTGGGGGTGTTTGATATTTGGAAAGTTGGGAAAAGTGTAGAAAAGTCTAGAAAATTTGAGATTTCTCTATTTAACCCCGAAATCACTATTCATCCGAATTTTGACTTACATTTATGACCATTTTCTAGTCCGAATTTGGGAAAATGTTCAACACGGAAGTTGTAGATCTCGATCTCTGCTTTCCGATGATATAAAATTCATAAAAATCCAAGTTCATATGAAAATGTTAAGCCCTAAATACCACGGGCTGTCCAAAGAGAACACTGTACAGTCTCGTCTCGGGACTTCGAGAAATTTATCGATTGTCCCCAAAGTCATCTCATGAGTATATATGAATCTCAAAATAATTTATTCTATGTACCTTCATCCCTTTCGTAACAGTACAATTGAATACAGTAGTAAAAACTACCGGTCGTTACAAATTCTCCCCCCTTAAATAGGATTCGTCCTCGAATCCATTCTGATGTCTAACTTGTGGTTCTACTACGTCTATCTTCTTGGCTCCAGTCTTAGCCAATTAATTGATCTTCCTCTTTTCCCTTTTTTAAATTCTCATTTCATAAGACCCCTGCTGAATATATTTGACTACTGTTTTTCTGAACCTTTAGCTGTGCTCAATATTCTTTTGCTCTACTTGTCCAACTTGATCTTAATATTATTTCTCATCACTTAGCTATTAACTTTATATACACTCCTTGCATCCTTCAACAGTTTATGAGCTTCTCTCTTCAAGTACCCAAAATTTCTGATTTTCTAAGGGGGCTTGGGTTTTTCTAACTTACTGATATTATCGGTCGACGCTACTTGCACCTAAAGTATTACTTCTGGATAATTTCCTGGTGGTCCCTCTCAATTTGGTTATGGTTAGAGCTTATATTCTTCCGTATTTTACTTTCAAGGGTTGTTTCTCACATTCTTGCTAATATTCTGTAGCTCGAGGATTCATTTTCTATGACAATTACAGCTTCGCACTAACTTATTTCTTCGTTTCCGTACTATGATACTAATGTACCAAACCACCCATACCCGTGGCTAAAGCCGTCCCAAACCCGTAGTGGTTTGGTCAACTTAGACTAGGGCTGGGTACTGATATGGGTTACATGAACTAACATGTAAAGGGTCTTTAGTTGCATGAAACCTTGTAGTTACTGTTGGACAATTATGACCCATAACATCACTATTTGTATAGAACATGGTGTTGTTGTACAAATTAACTATGTGACAAAGGAAATTGCTCTTTTATCATTTGTAATTAGATTATCGGGATATATAAATGATAAAAGTCCATATGATTAGTTCCGGATTGATAAGATATGAGACATTATCAATCCATTAAGATTTAATCATTAAAACATCAATAGTCGGAGTATTATCGAGATTGGACATCGATAATGCGGAATAGACTAGTATTGCACTTGTGCGTGTTATGGGAGCATAACGGCATAGTTCTCATATATTTGGGTATTGGATACTCATGCAAGTGTAATAGGAGGTTGTGTTTACCGATGGTACGGAAACAGCTTCGCTCTGGATAGACCCCTCGGAATTCCATTGGTAGTATGACTATGTGTCTATGGAAGTCCGAATCAGGGTAGGTGTATTTGGTCTTAACCTAAGACTTGCACCGCTAATACTTGCGACAATCAATATACTTTGGTTTTGGTCGACCAGGGCTTTAACTGGTTCTGTGTACGCTTCTTCTGGGTATATTGAGAATCGTAGTGTATTGGGTGTAATGTCAAGATGGAAGTATCACTCCAGTCATAGTGGAGATGATGATCACATATGATACGAAACTGGTGCTCTTATATGCTGCAGCTATCGGGATAATATGACAAGGTCATAGTTATCCGATTATAGAGACTAGTTACCAGAGATCCGATATGTGCTTCGTACGGGGCAGACACAATTCCAGCCCCAGGCCTAGCACATGACATCCGATACTGGATCGCAATACGCAATACGACATATACTACGCCTGATATAGATTACATATTCCTTTGAGAATATTTCTGGAGAATTGGGTAGGCACGGTGCTTTGCTAGAAGCCAACCATGTCTTGTAAATCGGTAAAAACGTAGTACTAGGTACGTACGTGTTCGGATAGTCCGACGATCGGATTTACTGCCAACATATCCGGGGATCTCATGGGTCGCTTCCTGAAGATTCACCGATGACGTATGACTCGCACATGATTAATCTGGGATTAATTAATAGAGAGAAAATTAATCTAGGATTAATTAAGAAGATATTTTATCTGGGATAAAATATTATTTAAAGAGAGAGAACGATTAATTTGGAATTAATCGATAAAATGATATATTCGATATATTATATGAAATTAGATTTCGACGCGGAATTAAAAGTAGATTTTAATTTGGGCGAACGAGTTAATTTAGAATTAATTCGCTAGCGACGTGAATAGTAATTTTGCTAGGCATAATTATTTAATTAAATTTGATTTAATTACGTTGCAACGGAAAATTCGTTAATTCGGAATTAGCGAACCCGAGCCCGAGAGTGTTTGCGGGGCCACTCGCATTTCGAATCAAGTGGGGCCCACAAGTCACATCACGAGTCACATCATTAGTCAATCAAGTGATGGAAGTCACATCACTTTGAGTGATATGATGCTTGTCATCATTGATTGATGTAAGTGGTTGAAAGACTTTAAAGTCTTGTACAATTCTTGGAAAGTGTATTATGTATTTGATTTTTGAAATCAAACACAACCAACAAAAAACTCATCACTTCTCTCTTCTCTCCTTCTACATTCGGCCAAGGGCCAAATTTTTGTCTCTCAAATTTTTCTCAATACCGAGAGCATGAATAAGCTTTAGGAAGAATTTGTGGCAATTTTTTCCAAGTGCTAGCACACTAAAGAGTCATCCAAAGGTGATAGGGAAACAAACCCTTGAGCATAGAATCTCAAATCAAAGCTTGGAGCTTGAAGAACACAAATGGAGCACAAAGAGGGGCAAAGCCGAGAGCTTCAAGGAAGGAGCAAATATTTTTGTGTTCAACGCATCGCAAATCCGTTCATTGTAAGTATGATTCCGCCATACTTCTTTATTGTATTCACATTATTTTCATTGCTTGAATGATCTTAGGACTATAGTAGAAACCTAACAGTTACACACTTTGTCTTTACCTACTAGGTATTCCTTTACTTCCGTTGTCGCACCTTCACAGCTTCACTCTCTAGCTTTTCTTAGTACTCTTTTCATTCTCAGCTTTATTCTTCTATCTACTGAGAATTTTCCTGATCTATGTCTCTGTCTTCTGTGCCGAGGAAATGTCATTCTTCTTTACATTGACTCCTTAGAATCTCGGTCAATACTTGCCTACTTCTTCATTTTGCACTGCTCCATCTGAATGACTCCCTTTCTGATTCTTTTACTCAAGGCTATCACCCTGTAGGACACAGAAAATGGACGACGCTGTTCCGGGCTCGCGGCCCGGTTGGGAGTACGGAGTAGCCCACGGGGGACTAAACCGGAGAAATAAAATGGAGTCGCCACCCGGTGGGAACCGGGAAAAATGATTTAAGGCCGCACTCACCCCTCGCAAGGGAAGACCTCAAACCGTTGGGTTCGGAATGGTCCCTTACTTATGCCACTTGTAATGAACAGATTTGTGCAATAATTTAACCAAGTCTACACAACATACATGTCTGAGATTATCCTAGATCTAATTCACGTTCATAAAGGTAAACATACAATATCACACAACGAACATGTTACATTATCAAACATGAAAACTAAACAACAACCTAAACAAACATAGATAAAACTCCTATTGCGAAGTAAATAACTATAACATACATAGGGAAATAACATACTAACAACCTAATCATGCTTAAGGAATAAACAACATACTAGCAACCTAATCATGCTCAAATACAAGGTTTGGATTAAACGAAATACGTGTGTCTCTCAAGTGATACGTGGCATTGTATCCCGAGTGCAAACCGCAATACCGTCCATTCGGATTCGGCTACGGAATTTACGTCCGGGTTTCCATCTGATATACCACAAGAGAGAACACATATTCCGTTCACCCATAAATCACATCATGCACCAATTCACAATAATCATGCGAAATAAAACAATAAAATAACTAAAAATAAATGATAATAAATAAAAGGGCGCCCTCAGGTCTTACCTTTTAAGTCGCTTTCCGGGAGTGCGTTCCACGGTGCCGGAAGGGATATCGTTTTGCTGTTTTCACTGGTCCTCTGTTTCCTCTATTTTCACAGGTTCACTGTTTTCCCTGTTTTCACTGGTCCACTGTTTCCGCTGTTTTCACGGGTTCGTTACTTCTAATTTTTGTCCGCTGTCACTCGCGGTTTTCTCTGATTCACTCGTTGTTTCCGCTCGCTGTTTTCTCTATTTTTCTCACTATTTTAACTCGCCATTTTCTCCATTTCACTCGCGGTTTCGGGACAATTTTTCTCACGGTTCCAGGGGAATTTTCACGTGTGCATGTCTAGGGTTATCGTTTCCACTCAAGTTTATTCACTGTTTTGGAGGGCTGTATGCATGGGGCTTATTACACGTGCATGGGGCTGCATTGGTTGTGAAGAGGCAAGTCTTGGCGTTACTTGGTCTCGGCTGGCAGTGAGTGCGTGGACAGAGGACGTGTGTGAGGAGTGGCCTGCTGGTGGCGAGAACAAAAGCTGGTTCTTGAGGTATGAGCGAGCAGTGAGACAATGAGGGGTAGTTACGTGGGCTGTGTTTCGGTAGTGTGAGGGTAATCCGGGGTTTATTGCATGTGCATGGTTTGCTTACGTGAAAGAGCTGGGTTCTTTGGTCAGTTTGCTTGTTAACTTAGTCGGTTAAGGGGCTGTTAGCTTAATGTTTCACGGCAACATGTATGCATGGGTTCGGTGATCTAGGGCGTTCACGTGTGAGGCGTTTGGCCATGAAGGGCTGCTTGTAAGTGGCAGTGATGGGCGTAGGCAGGGACGTGTTTGGTGGCTAGCTGTGTGGGCTCATGGTGCGTGGGGTTTTGGTTAATGGCTGTGGCATGAGTGGATAGTGGTTTCAACGTGTGATATGTGTGGCTTTAGGGTTCCTTTATATGGGAGTAGAGAGGTTATGCCGTGAAGTCTGTGTGTGAATTCAAGGCCAGTGTGCTGGTTTAGAGCAGTGGTCTGAGCTGCTTCGTGGTTCACTGCCGAGAAGGGGAGCTAGGTCCAAGGTGATCACGTGATCAATGGGATTGAGTGTGTTGTGTGTGCTGCTGACAGTGGGGGCTGTTCGTGTGTGGCTGTGAGAGGGGCAGTATATGGGTGAATTCGCTTAGGGGTCAGACACCTTGAGGGTTCTTGTTTTGTGTTCAATGTGAAGGGGCAAGGCGAGGCAGTATGTGGAGGCTACTGTGCGTGTGTATGGAGTGTGCGAATAGTTTGCTGGATGATCACCGTGTGTGCAGTGGCTGTGAGGGATGAAGGCTATGCGTGACCTGTGTTGATGAAGGGGCTGTACGTGCAGTTTATGTGTGCATGGATGATGAGGGCTGTTTGATTTTGGGAATGGGCAGTTTGGTTTAGGCGGCAAGGCTACGTGAGTATTAGTGGGTGCAGTGGATTGCCACAAATGGCTGTTGTGGAGAGGCTTTATGGCGGTGAGCTGTGAAGGTTTATTGTTGTGTGGGGTGCGTGAGGGTGAGCTGGGCAGTGTGATGAGTTTAGGGTTCTGTTTGTGGTGATACTACCGAGTGGTGAAGGGTTGTGTGTGTGCTGTGTTTGTAGCGTGAACCCCCTGGATACGTGAAGGGACTGTGTTTGTTTATATGGTTAAAATAAGTGAGAGAGAAAGGTATGGGTGGTGGCATGGCTTATGGTATGGGTAGTTGCATGGGTTCTTGTATGGAGGGTGCAGGGGAATAAGGGTTAGTGCAAGTTGGTGAGTGGAGGGTGGTTGCATTGGTTTTGTTAGTTTGTGCTTGTTGTTTGTTTATTATTGTTTGGGTAGTGACGCATGGAGGATGCAAAGGATAATGTATGGGTAGTATTTGTTTAGTTGTTTGATTTTGGTTGATGAAAGGTGGCATGTGGGGCTTGAAGAGAGAAAATGGTTCATGTGGGAGGCTTGGTTTTTTGTGGAATCATTATTGAAAGTGGGGGAGGGGGCGTGAAGCATGGGGCTTTGGTTTGTTTATTGCACGGAATGGGCGTGAGGTGTGGGTATTTTTGTGAACCGGGCCGAGGATAATTTTAAAATTGAAACCGAAGGAGCGAACCCGAAACTTGAACAAGCGAACCAAATCCAATAAAAATGTCAATTCCTGACCCTTCCCTTCCGACGACCGCTTCCCGCAACTTCCGCAACTAAAAATTAATGCCTTCATTCGAGGCTCATCATTGGGCTGATATGCAAAAATGAATGCCTACAGTCGCCCCCACTTTGATGGGATCTGTGCAGTGTGTGACAATGACAGTCTTATCAAATTTCGAGCAATGCATTTTTACTTACTTGGATCGCCAGCTTCCACCTGACTTACCTGTTGCTTCGAACTGAATTGATTTGGTGGTGAGGTACTGCGACCCATGGGTCTTGTTCCCGAAGTGAGCTGAGGGTCTTGTTCCCTGAATTGAGTTGTGGGTCTTGTTCCCGATCTGAATTGTGTTGACGGTTTTGTTCCCTGAACTGAGTTGTGGGTCTTGTTCCCGATCTGAATTGTGTTGAGGGTCTTGGTCCCTGAACTGAGTTGTGGGTTTTGTTCCTGATCTGAATTATGTTGAGGGTCTTGTTTCCTGAATTGAGTTGTGGGTCTTGTTCCCGATCTGAATTGTGTTGAGGGTCTTGTTCCTTGAACTGAGTTGTGGGTCTTGTTCCCGATCTGAATTGTGTTGAGGGTCTTGTTCCCTGAACTGAGTTGTGGGTCTTGTTCTCGATCTGAATTGTGGGTCTTGTTCCCAATTTGAGCTGAGGGTCTTGTTCCCGATTTGTTGAGTTGTGTTGTGGGTCTTGTTCCCATTTTGAGCTGAGGGTCTTGTTCCCTGAATTGAGTTGTGGGTCTTGTTCCCGATCTGAATTGTGTTGAGGGTCTTGTTCCTTGAACTGAGTTGTGGGTCTTGTTCCCGTGTTGAATTGTGGGTCTTTTTCCCGTGGGTATTGTTCCCATTTTGAGCTGAGGGTCTTGTTCCCTGAATTGTGTTGAGTTGTGTTGTGTTGTGGGTCTTGTTCCCGTGGGTCTTGTTCCCATTTTGAGCTGAGGGTATTGTTCCCTGAATTGTGGGTCTTGTTCCCGATCTGAATTTTACTGAGGGTCTTGTTCCCTGAACTGAGTTGTGGGTATTGTTCCAGATCTGAATTTTGTTGAGGGTCTTGTTCCCTGAACTGAGTTGTGGGTCTTGTTCCCAGACTGACACTGATGTGGGCCTCGCCCCAAACTGATATGGGCCTCGCCCCAAACTGATACTGATATGGGCCTCGCCCCAACTGATACTGATATGGGCCTCGCCCCCAGACTGATACTGATGTGGGCCTCGCCCCAAACTGATACTGATGTGGGCCTCACCCTCGACTGATACTGATATGGGTCTCGCCCCAACTGATACTGATATGGGCCTCGCCCCAAACTGATACTGATATGGGCCTCGCCCCAAAACTGATACTGATATGGGTCTCGTCCAAACTGGTACTGATATGGGCCTCGCCCCCAGACTAATACTGATGTGGGCCTCGCCCCAGACTGATACTAATGTGGGCATCGCCCTCGATTGATACTGATATGGGCGTCGCCCCAAACTGATACTGATATAGGCCTCGCCCAAACTGATACTGATATGGGCCTCGCCCCCAGACTAATACTAATGTGGGCCTCGCCCCAAACTGATACTAATGTGGGCATCGCCCCCGACTGATACTGATATGGGCCTCGCCCCAACTGATACTGATATGGGCCTCGCCCCAAAATTGATATGGGCATTATTTCTGAACTGTGCTAAGATGGGGCTTTATTCCCCTGAGCTTTATTCTCAAACTGTTTTGAAGGTGGGCTTTATTCCCCTGGGCCTTATTCCCGGACTGTGTTAAGATAGAGCTTTATCGCTGATTATGTTGACTGTGGGCCTTGTTCCCGAATCTGTATTGACTGTAGGCTTTGTTCCCGAACTGTTGATATTAGTCTTTATTCCCCCGAGCTTTGTTCCCGAACTATTGATATGAGGCTTTATTCCTCCGAGCTTTATTCCCGAATTGTACTGAGATGAGGCTTTATTCCTTCGAGTTTTATTCCCGAACTGTACTGAGATCGAGCTTTGTTCCCAAACTGTTGAGATGAGGCTTTATTCCCTCGAGCTTTGTTCCCGAATTGTACTGACTGTAGGATTTGTTCCTGAACTATACTGACTGTAGGCTTTGTTCCTGAACTGTACTGAATGTGGGCTTTATTCCTGAACTGTACTGACTGTGGGCTATATTCCCGAACTAAGCTGGATGTAGGCTCTGTTTCTGAACTGAGCTGAATGTAGGCTTTGTTCCTGAACTGTACTGAATGTGGGCTTTATTCCTGAACTGTACTGACTGTGGGCTCTATTCCTGAACTAAGCTGGATGTAGGCTCTGTTCCTGAACTGAGCTGAATGTAGGCTTTGTTCCTGAACTATACTGAATGTGAGCGTTATTCCTGAACTGAACTGATGTGGGCCTCGCCCCGAACTAAGCTGGATGTAGGCTCTGTTCCTGAACTGAGCTGAATGTAGGCTTTGTTCCTGAACTGTACTGAATGTGAGCTTTATTCCTGAACTGAGCTGATGTGGGCCTCGACCCCAGATTGTCATACTAAAAAAAAGACTGATACTGTTGTGAATGATTTATTTCAAACTATATTGCTCTCCTCGAGACAATCCTGATAGCTAAACATATTTTTTTCCTCAACGAATGCTTCGTGTCGAAACCAGAGAACCTTCGAAGTACTTGATACACTCAATTTCGATTGTCTGAATGGGTGATCTGAACTAGACTCTTAGTGCGTGTGTGCTAAGGCTCTTTCGCAGCTTAGTCCTTTAGTAAGCCAACTCAATGATTTTGCTTTGGAGAATCGAACTAGTGGGTCTAACCAACCTGGATATCTTAATCACGTTCTGTGATTACTTCAGCATACTCAATATGATATGGTCTTCGTCTTTTTTTTGTCTCTTTCTTTTCATTTTCATTTTTTTCTTTTTTCTTTTCTCTTTTCTTTTCTGACACACCTACCCTTTAAGGTAGCATTTCTCCTCATGGTGGTCCTAATAATCACGCATGGGTAGCTTCACGCTTATCGGTTATAGGTGGTCTATTTTTTCTTTTTTCTTTTTTATTTCAGAGACTTTTTCTTTATTTCCAACCATATCATATATCATAGCATCAGTAAACAAGTGTGGACACCCAGGCAAACGGCCATTCACTAATACATCATCTCTTCAACTAGTCACCTCGATAACTACTCAAGTTTCTACTACTAGGATCCTGTAATCAAGTGCTTGTGAGTCTAACTGAGATCAATCCATTCAGAATACCGGAAGAGAGCGCGTCTCGCACTTATCGTTTCTAGGGTTTCCCCCTACAGCATTCAATGTCATCACCAGACATATGTCTAACTATCAAAGATTTCTCTCTTTTTTTTTTCTCCTCCCCCTCTCTTTTTTTTTTTGCACTCATTCCACAGAATTCTTCTAATCTTCTGATAATGTGGGCTTCGCCCCTTGGGATCCATTCCCGAAACTCAAACTCATATGGGCCTCAACCCTGGGATTCCTCCTCAATACCAACATCAATGTGGGCCTCAACCCTCAAATTAATACCTGAATCTAACACCAATGTGGGCCTTAACCCTCAGATTACTACTCGAATCTAACACCAATATGGGCCTCAGCCCTAGGATTATTACCTGAATTCGATACTGTGCTTTCACTGTTTCTGAATGGCTTGTCTTTGCCGCTTTCTATTTTCTTCTTCAAAACCTGTGAACATAAAACAAAACAAACACAAAAGGAATGCAAAATGGGTTACGTGTATGCATGCATGCATGTGTTTCTTATCCCGTCGGGTTAGGTTTCCGCAGATTCTCTTGGTGACTGCTCAATCTTCTCTTTTTCCTAACCCAACGGGTATCTATGATGTCTTTTAAAACTGCATGTTAGCATGTATGCATGTAATGCATGAAATACACAAGTCTATCAAGATGTTTATACAAGTTGGTCCATTATCATTTTAAAGCATTTAATCATAATATTGCTGGGTGCAAACTTGTCCCAGTTGAAAACGCCCAACAAGTTTATACTTTTGCGATACATGGCTAAACAACTTCAAATGATAAGAGGCCCCAATACAAAATGGCCCATCGGCATTTTAGAAACTTTTGACCCAATTGTCAAAGGACACAAACTCGTTCTAGTTTAAATGGCCCAACCAGTTCATATCTCTTGACAAAAAGTCCAATTGAATCCAAATAACGATAGGCCCAAACACAAGCATAAAAGAAATGATTTCTATGGGTCATACAACTAGGGTTCACATGCAGGTTTAAACGAATGTAAAAAAAGGCTCTCGCTGACGAACAATTGCCCACAACTAGGACTCCCCACTCAAGGGTTCGAGCGACCAAGTGAGCGCACCTTTTTTATACCTTACGGTACGTGCCAATGAGTTATGGTGTGTGACTGACTGTCAAATGGATTTCCCGTTGTAGATTCCCCAGAGGGAGGGTGGAGCGAGGCTCTCTTAAATACCCTAGCCTCTTAGGCTCTTATCGCTTGGTGTCAGGAATAAAAAAAGAGTCCTCCAAATTAGTCTATCACAATGAGCTACGAGTGAATGATTATCTAGGTGCCTTCACAGCTTTTCCTTATAGAAAGGTAGTGAGTGAAGCAAGACACCAAATCATCACCTAGCCTTAATACCTTTGATTAAACTCCCTAAACCCATAGTAGACATGGTTAATTTAAAGCACAAATCACAAACATTACAAGACATTATTTCGGGGCCGATTCTCTATCCCCAGTGGAGTCGCCAGACTGTAGGACACAGAAAATGGACGACGCTGTTCCGGGCTCGCGGCCCGGTTGGGAGTACGGAGTAGCCCACGGGGGACTAAACTGGAGAAATAAAATGGAGTCACCACCCGGTGTGAACCGGGAAAAATGATTTAAGGCCGCACTCACCCCTCGCAAGGGAAGACCTCAAACCGTTGGGTTCGGAATGGTCCCTTACTTATGCCACTTGTAATGAACGGATTTGTGCAATAATTTAACCAAGTCTACACAACATACATGTCTGAGATTATCCTAGATCTAATTCACGTTCATAAAGGTAAACATACAATATCACACAACGAACATGTTACAATATCAAACATGAAAACTAAACAACAACCTAAACAAACATAGATAAAACTCCTATTGCGAAGTAAATAACTATAACATACATAGGGAAATAACATACTAACAACCTAATCATTCTTAAGGAATAAACAACATACTAGCAACCTAATCATGCTCAAATACAAGGTTTGGATGAAATGAAATACGTGTGTCTCTCAAGTGATACGTGGCATTGTATCCCGAGTGCAAACCGCAATACCGTCCATTCGGATTCGGCTACAGAATTTACGTCCGGGTTTCCATCCGATATACCACAAGAGAGAACACATATTCCGTTCACCCATAAATCACATCATGCACCAATTCAAAATAATCATGCGAAATAAAACAATAAAATAACTAAAAATAAAGGATAATAAATAAAAGGGTGCCATCAGGTCTTACCTTTTAAGTCGCTTTCCGGGAGTGCGTTCCACGGTGCCGGAAGGGATATCGTTTTGCTATTTTCACTGGTCCGCTGTTTCCTCTGTTTTCACAGGTTCACTATTTTCCCTGTTTTCACTGGTCCGCTATTTCCACTGTTTTCACGGGTCTATTATTTCTACTGTTTTGTCCGTTGTCACTCGCGGTTTTCTCTGATTCACTCGCTGTTTCCGCTCGCTGTTTTCTCTATTTTCTCACTATTTTAACTCGCCATTTTCTCCGTTTCACTCACGGTTTCAGGAAAATTTTTCTCACGGTTCCAGGGGAATTTTCACGTGTGCATGTCTAGGGTTATCGTTTCCACTCAAGTTTATTCACTGTTTTGGAGAGCTGTATGCATGGGGCTTATTACACGTGCATGGGCTGCATGGGTTGTGAAGAGGCAAGTCTTGGCGTTACTTGGTCTCGGCTAGCAGTGAGTGCGTGGACAGAGGACGTGTGTGAGGAGTGGCCTGCTGGTGGCGAGAACAAAAGCTGGTTCTTGAGGTATGAGCGAGCAGTGAGACAGTGAGGGGTAGTTACGTGGGCTGTGTTTCGGCAGTGTGAGGGTAATCCAGGGGTTTATTACATGTGCATGGTTTGCTTACGTGAAAGAGCTGGGTTCTTTTGTCAGTTTGCTTGTTAACTTAGTCGGTTAAGGGGCTGTTAGCTTAATGTTTCACGACAATATGTATGCATGGGTTTGGTGATCTAGGGCGTTTACGTGTGAGGCGTTTGGCCATGAAGGACTGCTTGTAAGTGGCAGTGATGGGCGTAGGTAGGGACGTGTTTGGTGGCTAGCTGTGTGGGCTCATGGTGCGTGGGGTTTTGGTTAATGGCTGTGGCATGAGTGGATAGTGGTTTCAACGTGTGATATATGTGGCTTTAAGGTTCCTTTATATGGGAGCAGATAGGTCATGCCGTGAAGTCTGTGTGTGAATTCAAGGCCAGTGTGCTGGTTTAGAGCAGTGGTCTGAGTTGCTTCGTGGTTCACTACCGAGAAGGGGAGCTAGGTCCAAGGTGATCACGTGATCAATGGGATTGAGTGTGTTGTGTGTGCTGCTGACAGTGGGGGCTGTTCGTGTGTGGCTGTGAGAGGGGCAGTATATGGGTGAATTCGCTTAGGGGTCAGACACCTTGAGGGTTATTATTTTGTGTTCAATGTGAAGGGGCAAGGCGAGGCAGTATGTGGAGGCTACTGTGCGTGTGTATGAAGTGTGCGAATGGTTTGCTGGATGATCACCGTGCGTGCAGTGGCTGTGAGGGATGAAGGCTATGCGTGACCTGTGTTGATGAAGGGGCTGTACGTGCAGTTTATGTGTGCATGGATGATGAGGGCTGTTTGATTTTGGGAATGGGCAGTTTGGTTTAGGCGGCAAGGCTACGTGAGTATTAGTGGGTGCAGTGGATTGCCACGAATGGCTGTTGTGGAGAGGCTTTGTGGCGGTGAGCTGTGAAGGTTTATTGTTGTGTGGGGTGCGTGAGGGTGAGTTGGGCAGTGTGATGAGTTTAGGGTTCTGTTTGTGGTGATGCTGCCGATTGGTGAAGGGATGTGCGTGTGATGTGTTTGTAGCGTGAACCCCCCGGATACGTGAAGGGACTGTGTTTGTTTATATGGTTAAAATAAGTGAGAGAGAGGGGTATGGGTGGTGGCATGGCTTATGGTATGGGTAGTTGTATAGGTTCTTGTATGGAGGGTGCATGGGAATAAGGGTTAGTGCAAGTTGGTGAGTGGAGGGTGGTTGCATGGGTTTTGTTAGTTTGTGCTTGTTGTTTGTTTATTATTGTTTGGGTAGTGACGCATGGAGGATGCAAGGGATAATGTATGTGTAGTATTTGTTTTGTTGTTTGATTTTGGTTGATGAAAGGTGGCATGTGGGGCTTGAAGAGAGAAAATGGTTCACGTGGGAGGCTTGGTTTTTTGTGGAATCATTATTGAAAGTGGGGGATGGGGCGTGAAGCATGGGGCTTTGGTTTGTTTATTGCACGGAATGGGCGTGAGGTGTGGGTATTTTTGTGAACCGGGCCGAGGATAATTTTAAAATTGAGACCGAACGAGCGAACCCGAAACTTGAACAAGCGAACCAAATCCAATAAAAATGTCAATTCCTGACCCTTCCCTTCCGACGACCGCTTCCCGCAACTTCCGCAACTAAAAAGTAATGCCTCCATTCGAGGCTCATCATTGGGCTGATATGCAAAAATGCAATGCCTACACACCCACTCTTATTTCATTCTTAAACTACATCTGAAAGTCTCATGTCTTTTATCTTTCTTTACTATTCTTTTACGTTTACTCATCTTCTATACTTGATTATATGCTAAGATACCTTCTCTTTATTGTCTTCCATACTATAGTAAACTTATTTTCTCGGTTCTATACCATACTACATTTTTGTCAATACTTAATTAGTATTTCCTCTCCTGTTTGTTGATGCGCCTAGACAATTTCACTTTCAATACTTGAGTCAGCTAACCTTTTTATTTACTCTTCCACTTCGTTCTATAACTGAAACTGCTATGGGCTCTATCTCTTTTCCCTTACTCAAAGGATATTTTTTCTTATATGTCCTTGGTTATTCTTAATGCTGTCCTTTTACCTTCTTATCGTATGCTTAACTAGTTGACCGGTGCTTACACACGCGTATAACGCAAGCGCACGTATCGTTCAAGTAGTATAAAAAGTATCGATCCCACGAGGACTTAATACCTAATCTATTAATTTTATGAGGTCAAATGATTACTAGTATCTAACAGGTTGATTGATTTATTTGAAATGGTGATGATTTTAAATTTTAAAAAACAAGTGAATAAAATTACACGAAAGTAGGTTTAAGAAAACTCAATATTTAGGAAACTATCTAGGGTTGTGAATCTTTCTAATATCCATTAAAAGATGAAGCGGTTATTTCATGTTTGTGTAATAAATCGGTTTACTAACCTGGAACACTAAATTATGCAAAAGCCTCTGTCGATGGTCAGACGCAAATACCCAGTTTAACCCAATTGAACCATATGTCTATGTCAACCAAATTATCTGGATTCATTAAGTTTAAGTTCCAATTATGGCTACCCTCGCCCGCAATGTATATGTCTATCCTGTAAGGAAATCTATTAAAGGGTTATCTATCCTCAAGGAAGATCGTGGGCTATTAAGTCTAAGGCTGAAACCTAAAATTCTTTTGTCAAGTTTATTTTAGATTTACCAGATCAATCTTATTAATGGCCAATTAACAAGACGCATTAAGCTTAAGACTTAGTAAGTAAACCTTTAAATTACCCAAACTATAAAATAACCCCTTATAAACCAGTGATATTGGATTTCATCACAACCCTAGATAACTGGCTTAGTTACGACACATATTTACGTGTAGTAAAAACTTAAATAAAATAAAAGACATAAAGTAAAATACTGAAAATTAAATGCTGAAAATAAATTACTGAAAAGTAAATGCTGAAAGTAAATGCTGAAAGTAAATTTCTGAAAAGTAAATAAAGTAAAAGTACAATAAAAGAAAATGCTGAAGTAAAAGGATCCACTTTTATTACTTCTATTTTAGATATCTCCCTTAATATAATATATTAACTTTGCATGATAATTACCAACCAGCCATATAGGCGGTATCCAGATTAAGTCAAATTAATAATTAATTACCAACCGACCAATCAGGCGGTATCCAGTTTAGTCAGGTTAAAACCAATTTAAATAATTACCAACCGACCGATATGGCGGTACCCTCGTTAAGTCAGGTTTTAACTAGTTTATATGAAATTAAGGGAGATTAATCTAAATATTAGTAATAAAATTTTTACCTTTTACCCCAGCAAAGGGGAGTTACCTCCTCATTACTGAAAAGTAAAAACTGAAAATTAAAGAAAGAAAAGTACTGTGCATAAAATTAAATTGTGGAAAGTAAAAACTAAAAATTAAAGAAAAGAATGTGCGAAAGCGGAAATTAATTACTGAAAGCTGTAAATAAACAAACAAGATACAATCTTCTTAGTATTCTTAAGGAATTCCTTAGAAGAAAGTATGAATTTACAAATGAAATGGCTTGGTATTTATAGGCAAAATTTTGCCTCCATCAAATCATCCACCAAATCCATTATTAATTGCTCCACCAAATCCATTATTAATTGATCCACTAATTGCTTATCATGTTTGGTGGTGATTTGATAATTTTTATTATTTATTTATTAATTTATTTTTTTGCTTTGAAAATGATTGAAAATGACTTTAATAATTACACACAACACACTTCTGGATGGTTCATCAATTTCGGGCATGAAATCTTCAGAATTCGAAATTATTTTATCTTTCAAGTTGTAGATCTTTGAGTCTTCTTTAATCTGGAACTTGAATCAGCTCAATCCGATATCGGAGTAAAACGTTATGCCCAAAATACGACAGATGCGCAAAACTGGAATTTCCAAAACTGCACTTCGTTAAAACGCCAATTCAAGTTTCCAATATATTAATATGTCAAGTCCAATTTTTGCCCTTATTTGACCCATATTTCATCCTAAATGATTTCATTGTGTCCTAATATTATTTTACCTGCAAAATAAACTAAAACACATCAAAACTTTCATCAAACCCGAGAAACTAAACAAAATATTAAGTAAAAGGGGCGGTAAATATTGATATATTTTCCGCTCATCACACCCCCAAACCTAACATTTTGCTAGTCCTCGAGCAAAACAACAAAATAAAATACAAGAAACAATTAAAATTAAACTAAGCCACTTTCGTAGGGATCACGGTTGCATTTAGCATATGCAACAAGCCTTTAAACCCTTAGGTGACCCTAGTGGACGAGTTATAGTCTCGTGAGAGCTTACAGCAACGATACCCACAAACGTTTTACAAAAGTAAAAAGATAATAAAATTAATGCACACAAAAGCAAAAAGACAAGAGAAAAAGAGAACAAAGAAGTTAGTGACTAATCAGGTGAAACTTCTACTCCAAGTTACTAGTTGTTTTCTTTCTTTCTAAATTACTGAATAAGTAAATACTCCGATTATATTTACCATTCTCCATATACACAGTCGACAAAATATTAATCAACTCATTTTTGCCCACAACAGTCACAAGTGCATTTGATAAGACAATAATATTTTTGTCCTAAAATTTTATTAGAATTCACACCTTTTTGCAGCAATGGAATAATTTTTCTGATTTATTTTCTTTGATTTTTGATTTTTTATTTATTTATATACAATATCTTCCATCTATGTAGCGAGTGTTGGGTCGGTGGCTCCCAAACCAGTTGGCTTTAGGGCACCAGGTGTTAAGACACCCCTACGGACTTAATTACTCAGACTTCAGATATATATATATTTTTTTTGCAGCATCTTTGATCCATGTAGCGAGCTTTGGGCCAGTGACTCCCAAACAAGTTGGCTTTAGGGCACTATGTGTTAAAACACCCTTACAAATTTAATAACTCGGATCTCAGATGTTTTTTTTTTACTCCATCACTTTTTGAGATGCTTTCTCCAATTAAATTAGAGCACTAAATATTATAAACTTTTCAATTACAACTCATGTTTGTATGTTACTATGCATGTTGATAATACCTGCCAACTGAGCATATGAAGATCCATTTTAGTTAGTATTATGGAGAATTCACAAATTAAATAATTCAAAAGGAAATAAACAAAAATTAACTTGTTCCGAAATAGGTTTGAGATAGGTCTCAGGAGTGAAAACTCCTTACTCAGCTATCTCTTACCAATTTCACCTTTTTAGTCAAAATAAAAACAAAAACGCAAAATATTTTTGTAATTTTTGAAAAATTTTCATTTTTTTTTTGTATTTTTCGAAAAGTTTTGGCCTAAAAATAAAAACAACACACAACTAAAAACAAGATACTGATCAACTAATTCCCTCCCCTAAACCTAACTGAGACATTGTCCCCAATGTCTTAAACAGTAGAAAAAGATTTTAGAAGATAGTACCTGGTTAACTGAAACTCTACACGAAAAGTTAAAGGTTAAGATCCAGATTAATCCGACGCCTCTTACCATGATCGTCCTCGGACCAATTTATCTTTGAAAGATAGGGTCAATTTGTGGTTCATAGGCTAAGATTTGGTCAATTAGATCGGGAGCAGTTCTGGCAGTATATATCAGTTCTTTTAAAGGTTTTGACACGAACCCATTTCCTCCAATGTACCCAAGCCACTTGGCATAGAAATAAAAGCATCAGCACGGTTAATCATTTCTACCAATCGTTCAGACATACCTGGCACAATAAGTTCCTCTCTGTTTGATGGTCCAATAAGATTTGCCTCCGCCAAGGGTTTTAGAATGATTCCCAAAACTTGACTGCCTCCCTCCTGTACAGCTTTTGAAACGATCCCCATAAGTCCAAGATTGCCTCCGCCATATACTAAGTGCATATTCCTTGCAGCTAAGACTCGACCCAATTCATGAGCTGCTTCTACGTATTGTGGCTTAACACCAACACTAGTTCCGCAAAACACACATATGTTTTGAACTCGTCTTCTTGATGTGGCTTCCATGTTTTACTCTGGATGTCTTCAAAAGTGCAATGATGAGTTGAATTTATAACACCTGAAAATGGTGAGTAAAATAATAGCACTAGTACCTGCCAAATGACAATTATTAGTTAACAGTAAAATAAATCGTGATAGTAAAAAAGGTCTGGATCCTGTCGGAGAAAATAAAAGAAAACAACAAAACAAATTACAATTATTAGGAAAAGACAAAAAGATATAATATTTACAAGAAAAGTAGCGGCTTGATTGACTTTTATGCGTCAGGGACAAGCTTCCCATCCAATTTTCTTATAAATTGGCAAACAGGGTCTTTTTGAGTCAGATTCCAAAGACTTAACTGTTGTATTTCTTTTTGGAATTGTGTATGCAATTTACGAATGGCTATATGAACATATCCACTAGGATGCGTCTCAAGAGTTGAAGATATATCATCTACAGACTCCTTATCAAGTCATCCCTAATGAATTTAATTTTATCTTCGCGATTATCAGACACCATTCCTAAAGAACGACAACGAGTATTGCAATTCCAGCGTGCACATTTATAACTAACACCAATTTGCTTAGCTCTACGTTTCTTTGCATAGGTGCTTCTTCCAAAACCAGGCAGATGTGAAATAAAAGAGTCAGAAGACTCACCTGCCAATCGAACCTGTGCTTTAATTACCCAACGAATATCATTAGGAACACCATGGATCGTTAGTAATCTCATTCGTTCCAAGCGAGCTTCGTATACTTTCATCTGAGAGTTTTGAGGGAGAGAAGGAAATTGCTTGTGAAGATTTGCGAGAACTTCTTTCATCGTGAAATGACTTTACCTGCAAAAATTAAACACACAAAAATAAAACACACCAGATCACAATATATACACAAATTGCATGGGTTGCCTCCCTGCGAGCGCTAAGTTTAAATTCGTCAGCTAGACGTGACTTCTCAAACGTTAGGCTGGATTTGAAAGTGTGACACTTTCTTTTTGTCGCTCAAATGATTCTCCCCAGTAGTGCTTAACACTCTTGTTTTTAATCTTGAATGTTTCGTTGGTGTTGGGATCATGTATCTCAATGGCTCTGTCTGGTAAAACCTTGGTGATCACAAATAGACCTGACCACCGTGATTTTGGCTTCCATGGGAAAAATTTCACCTTTGATTTGTTTAACAGTACCTTCTGCCCTGGTTATAGTTGTATGCGTACTAACTTCTCATCATGTCTCTTCTTGGCCTTTTCTTTGTACAATTTGGCATTCTCAAAAGGCTGATTGTGAAATTCCTCAAATTCATTGAGCTGGTGGAACTTTTTCTCTTCTGTTGCTTGTAGTGCAAGAATTGGCTTTTTTAGTGCAAAAGACGCTTTATCTTCAGGCTCCACAGGCAATTGACATGTTTTAAGTTTGTCAGTAGAACTTTGCATTGCATTGGAGTTCTGAATGGTACTGTGTATCACATCCCTGAAACATTCCTCCTTCTTTTCATCATCTGGGAAATTCATGGCCTTGAAAATATTGAATGTTACTTTTTGGTCTTGTACCCTCATGGTTAGTTCTTCTTTTTGTACATCAATAATGGTTCGACCTGTAGCCAAGAACGGTCTCCCAAAGATGATTGGCACGTCTGCGTCTTCCTCCATATCAAGGACAATAAAATCTGCTGGGAAAATGAATTTGTCAACCTTGACCAGCACATCCTCAACTAGGCCTCTTGGAAATACGAGCGTTTTATTAGCAAGTTGTAGAGAGACTGAAGTTGGCATTTTTTCTCCAATATGTAATTTCCTAAAAATAGAAAAATGCATCAAGTTAACACTCGCACCTAGATCACACAGAGCCTTACCGAAGTCATGTTCTCATATGGTGCAAGGAACAATGAAACTACCAGGATCTTTCAACTTTGGAGGAAGTTTTCTCTGAATGATGGCGCTGCATTCTTCTGATAATGCTACTGTCTCATAATCTCTCAATCTCCGCTTTCGTGAAAGAATGTCTTTCATGAATTTGGCATAGCTGGGCATTTGTTCCAACGCTTCTGCAAATGGAATGTTAATATGCAGCTTTTTGAACACCTCCAAGAATCGAGCAAACTGCTTGTCCAGTTTATTCTTCTGAAGACGCTGAGGAAAAGGTGGAGGTGGAGTGATCTGTTCTTTTTCCTTTGCTTCTTTTTCCTCCATCTGTTTCTTTGTTTCTTTTTGAATATCTTCAATTGTTGTTGCCTTGATTCCAACATCTTTGTTGATTTCAGTACCGCTTTTTAACATGATGGCATGACATTGCTTCTTTCCCATGTTCCTTGGATTTGGCTCTGTGTTGCTAGGAAGGGTACCTGGCGGTCTGTAACTCTGAGCATTTTCCAGTTGTCCAATTTGATTCTCCAGTACTTTAATAGAAGCTGATTGACTTTGAATTAATGCTGATTGGGATTGAAACATAGCATCATATCTTGCTGCTTGAGAGTCATGTTTTGCTTCTATCTTTTTCAAGTGGATCAACACTTCTGTTATTCCTGATTCATTTTCCTGCTCCTGGCCTTTGTTCTATTGTTAGAATCCAGGTGGTGGGTTGTTCATTTGCCCTGAATTTTTACTCCATGCGAAATTGGGATGATTCCTCCACATTGGGTTGTAGGTGTTCGAATATGGATTGTTCCACTGTCTGTTGAAATTATTGACATAATTCACCGTTTCTTTATGTTGGTTGAAAGATTCTGACTCAGGTGCTCTTCCAAATGGTGAACTTGTGGATCCACCATTAACCTTCATGTTAAGAGTTTCTAGATTTTTACAAATCTGATCCAGCTTGGAATTCAGTGCTGTGTTGGCTCAAACTTCATAAATTCCTGCAATTCTTTGGATCATGCTCCTTTCTGTTGGCCATAAAGAATTTTTGTTGGCCATTTCTTCAATTAAGTCTCAGGCCTGATCTTCTCCTTTTGCCATCAAATCTCCTCCAGTAGCAGTATCAATTGTGGTTCTCATTATTCCAGAAAGTCCATTGTAGAAGGTTTGGACTTGTAGCCATTTTTTGATCTCATGATGAGGACATTTCCAGAGTAAATCTTTGAATCTTTCCCAAGCTTCACAAAGGGATTCTGAATCTTGTTGTATAAAAGATGTGATGTCATTCCTCAACTTTGCAGTTCTGGCTGGTGGAAAGTACTTTGCAAGGAATTTGGTGGCTAGAGTGTTCCAAGTTGTGATGGAACCTGCTGGTAACGAATGTAACCAAGCTTTAGCTCTGTCTTTCAGGGAATATGGAAAAACCTGCAGTCTCATTGCTTCTTCAGCTGCTCGGTTGTAATTGAAAGTACTGCAAACTTCCAGGAAGTTGCTGATGTAGGTATTAGGATCTTCAGTTGCATTTCCCCCAAACTGCATTGACTGCTGAATCATCTGAATACATGTTTTGATGTCACACGCATTTGCTGGTAAATGAGGAAGTACAATACAGGAAATGAAGTCGTCGACCACCGTAATGGTTCTGTCTCGAATGGGTATTGGTGGTGCAACTTCCAAAGGTTCAGGTTCCATATTGACTAAAGCTTATTGGCCTTCTCGCCTTTCCCTTCTCAACTGTCTGATGGTTCTTTCAATTTCTAGGTCGAGCGGTCGGAGTTCAAAGCTTCTGGTTCGTCTCATGAAGTATCTGAGAACCTGAAACAAGTGAAGACAAAAACAATAAGTAAAAAGAAATTAGATACAAATAAAGGTATCTAACCTCAAAACTAATAGTGAAAGATAAATAAGTCCCCGGCAACGGCACCAAAAACTTGATCGGTGCTTACACACGCGTATAATGCAAGCGCACATATCGTTCAAGTAGTATAAAAAATATCGATCCCACGAGGACTTAATACCTAATCTATTAATTTTATGAGGTCAAATGATTACTAGTATCTAACAGGTTGATTGATTGATTTGAAATGGTGATGATTTTAAATTTAAAAAAACAAGTGAATAAAATTACACGAAAGTAGGTTTAAGAAAATTTAATATTTAGGAAACTATCTAGGGTTGTGTATCTTTCTAATATCCTTTAAAAGATGAAGCGGTTATTTCATGTTTGTGTAATAAATCGGTTTACTAACCCGGAACACTAAATTATGCCAAAGCCTCTGTCGATGGTCAGACGCAAATACCCAGTTTAACCCAATTGAACCATATGTCTATGTCAACCAAATTATCTGGATTCATTAAGTTTAAGTTCCAATTATGGCTACCCCCGCCTGACAGGTATATGTCTATCATGTAAGGAAATCTATTAAATGGTTATTTATCCTCAAGGAAGATCGTGGGCTATTAAGTCTAAGGCTGAAACGTAAAATTCCTTTGTCATGTTTATTTTCGATTTACCAGATCAATCTTATTAATGGCCAATTAACAAGACACATTAAGCTTAAGACTTAATAAGTAAACCTTTAAATTACCCAAACTATAAAATAACCCCTTATAAACCGGTGATATTGGATTTCATCACAACCCCATATAACTGGCTTAGTTACGACATATATTTACGGGTAGTAAAAACTTAAATAAAATAAAAGACTTAAAGTAAAATACTGAAAAGTAAATGCTGAAAATAAATTACTGAAAAGTAAATGCTGAAAGTAAATTGCTGAAAAGTAAATGCTGAAAGTAAATTTCTGAAAAGTAAATAAAGTAAAAGTACAATAAAAGAAAATGCTGAGTTAAAAGGATCCACTTTTACTACTTCTATTTTAGATATCTCCCTTAATATAATATATCAACTTTGCATGATAATTACCAACCAGCCATATAGGCGGTTGTGGGACACAGAAAATGACGACGTTGTTCTAGGCTTGCGGCCTAGTTGGGAGTACGGAATAGTCCACAGAGGAACTATACCGGAGAAATGACATGGAGTCGCCACCCAGTGTGAACTGGGATAAAGATTTAAGGCCGCACTCACCCCTCGCAAGGGAAGACCTCAAACCGTTGGGTTCGGAATGGTCCCTTACTTATGTCACTTATGATGATATGATTTGTGCAATAAACTAACCGAATCTATTCAACATTCATGCTTAAGGGTAATCTACGTCTAATATGCATTCATCTTAATAACTCATAATCTAAGTTTGCATGCTCGAAAATAAGTCTTTAAACGGCAAACACGCAATATCACACAATGAGCACATTGAGCCATTAAACCAAAATAAACAAATAACTATTTAAACATAATCATAAACTAAACAAAATATCATGCATAAAATAACATAATCATGCTTGAAAACAAACAATAAACTAGACTACATCATGCTCAAACACAAGTTTGGATGAGATGAAATACGTGTCTCTTAAGTGGTACATGGCGTTGTATCCCGAGTACAAACCGCACTACCGTCCATTCGGATTTGGCTACGGAATTTACGTCCGAGTTTCCATCCTATATACCACAAAAGGGAATACATATTCCGCTCATCCAACATTCAGATCATGCCTCAAACGACTCACATGCGATAATATTAAAATTAAATAAAATAAACGAAAGATAATGAATAAAAGGGTGCCCTCAGGTCTAACCTCTTTTATCGTCTCACGAAAGGGGGTTACACGACCGTTGGAAGGGTGAATGATCCGCAACTCTTTTGGTCCACTAACTCAATGTCTTTCCTCGCTGTTTTGCTGTTCGAGCTATTGTTTTTTACTCCGTTTCGCTGCTGTTTTTGGTATATTTTTTGGTCACTGTTTAAAGGGTTTAAGGGGCTGTTTTGGATAGTGCTGGTCAGTGGCGTGAGGGCAATTCTAGGAGCTGTTGGAGTGTTGCTGAGTGAAAGGCAGTGGCGTTAAGGGCTGGTCGTGATGGGGTAATGAAGGTGTTTAGTCGGTCAGAGGCTAGTTTGAAGGCAGGGGCTTGTTAGGGTTCTGAGGGTTGCTTTTTGTGAGAATGAGGGCTGTGAACTATGGCTGCTTCGTGAGTGTTCAGGGCTGTGGAGGTTTGCAAAGGCAAGGGGACGTGGAGTGGCTTATGTGAATTGAGAGCTATGTGGCAGTGTGAGTCGGTGAGTTGTGAAGGTTGAGAGAGAGGGTAGCCTATAAGTTGGTTTAGTCGGCCGTTTTCGTCCAATGGCTGGTGAAGGTTCTTTTGTTGGAGGCGTGAGCAGTTGGTGAATTAGGGTTGCCGAGTGGAGAGAAGATGTTGACGCCGTGTGTGAGGGAGGTGAGTTGGCTTGCGTTGTTAAGAGAGAACTAGGGTTTATTTCTTTTGTTTTTGCCGTCAGAGTCTGAGGGAGAAGGAGAGGCAGTGAGTTATCTTTATATAGTGGTGAGTTAGGTTTAGGATTTTCTTGGAAATGATCTATTTAATTTTGGAATTAGAATTTATTTTAATTAGGAATTTTATTGAATTAGCTATAATTTAATTTAATTTAATTTGTGACATGTATTTTAAATGTTTTATTTATTTAATTTGTGAGATGTGATTTAATGGGTTTGATGTATTTTAATATAGAGGTCCAACAAGCGAACCCGAAGCGAAACAAGCGAGTTAAATCCGACCAAATGTTAATTTCCAACTTTGCCCTTCCGATGTCATTTTCCCACGTCTTTCAGAATCAAAGAGGTAGTGTCTCCATACGAGACTAATCATCAGGACTTATATGTAAAATTGCAGTGCCTACAGTTGCCCTCACTTTGATGGGACTTGTGCAGTGTGTGACAATGACAATCCTATCAAAGTACGTGCAATGCATTTTTACTTACCTCGCTCGCCAGCTGCCACCTGACTTGCCTGTTGCTTCGAACTGAGTTGATATGGTGGCGAGGTGCCTCGACCTCTGGGCTTTGTTCCCGAACCACCGAATGTGAACTGTGCTGATGATGCAGTGGGCCCTCGACCCTGAGATGCATCTCAGAACTGCGACCGACAATGGGGGCACTTCGACCCTGGGCACCTCGACCCAATACCGCTGACAAAAGTGGGCCTCGCCCATAAGCTGATGATGTAGTGAGTCCTCGACCCTGGGACGCATCCCGAAACTACAACTGATGATGCAGTGGGCCCTCGACCCTGGGACGCATCCCGGAACTGCAACCGACAATGGGGGCACCTCGACCCAACACCGCTGACAATAGGGACCTCGCCCTCGAACTGATGATGCAGTGGGCACCTCGACCCTAGGCACCTCGACCCGGAACTACAACCGACAACAGGGGCACCTCGACCCAACACCGCTGACAATAAGGACCTCGCCCTCGAACTGATGATGTAGTGGGCACCTCGACCTTGGGCACCTCGACCCGGAACTACAACCGACAATGGGGGCACCTCGACCCTGGGCACCTCGACCCAACACCGCTGAAAATAGGGACCTCGTCCTCGAACTGATGATGTAGTGGGTCCTCGACCTGGGACGCATCCCGGAACTACAACTGATGATGCAGTGGGCCCTCGACCCTAGGACGCATCCCGGAACTGCAACCGACAACGGGGGCACCTCGACCCAACATCGCTGATAATGGGGACCTCGCCCTCAAACTGATACTGATGTGGGCCTCGCCCCAAAACTGATACTGACGTGGGTCTCGCCCCAAAACTGATATTGACGTGGGCCTCGCCCCAAAACTGATACGGATGTGGGCCTCGCCCCAGACTCATACTGATGTGGGCCTTGCCCTCAACTGATAATGACGTGGGCCTCGCCCCAGACTAATACTCATATGGGCCTCGCCCTAAAACTGATACTGATGTGGGCCTCGCCCCAAAACTGATACTGACGTGGGCCTCACCCCAAAACTGATATTGACGTGGGCCTCGCCCCAAAACTGATACTGATGTGGGCCTCGCCCCAACTCATACTGATGTGGGACTCGCCCTCAACTGATACTGACGTGGGCCTCGCCCCAGACAGATACTGATATGGGCCTCGCCCTCAAACTGATACTGATATGGGCCTCGCCCCTATGTTGATACTAATATGGGCCTCGCCCCCAAAGTGCCATACCCCGCAAGACTGATTCTAATGTCTCCATATCTGGAGTGTCGTACCTGGCCAAACTGATCTGATGTCTCCATACCCGGAGCGCCATACCCGGCAAAACTGATACTGATGATGACGTGGGCCTCGCCCCCAGAGTGCCATACCCGGAAAGACTGATTCTGAATTAACGTGGGCCTCGCCCTCAGAGTGCCATACCCAGCAAGACTGATACTGATAGTGACGTGCGCCTCGCCCCCAGATTGCCATACCCGGCAAGACTGCTCGGTTTGTTCATTCCCAAAATGTGTTCCATTCTCGGAGTGTCTTTCCCGGCTTGTTCATTCCCGAACTGTGTTCCATTCTCGAAGTGCCATTCCCGGCTTGTTCATTCCCGAACTGTGTTCCATTCTCGGAGTGTCATTCCCGGCTTGTTCATTCCCGAACTGTGTTTCCATTCTCGGAGTGCCACTCTCGGCTTGTCCATTCTCGAACCTTGATCCATTCTCGAACTCTGCTCTATTCTTGGTTTGTTTATTCTCGAACCTTACTCCATTCTCGGCAAAACTGATACTGAACTAAAGTGGGCCTCGCCCTCAGAGTGCCATACTCGGCCAGACATATTCTAAACTAATGTGGGCCTCGCCCTCAGAGTGCCATACCCGGCAAGACTGCTATTGATGCTAATGTGGGCTTCGCCCCCAGAGTGCCATACCCGACAAGACTGATTCTGATAAAGGTGTGGGTTTTACCCACAGAGTGCCATACCCGGCAATACTGATTCTGATAACGATGTGGGCCTCACCCCCAGAGTGCCATACCAGGCAAGACTGATACTGATAAAGATGTGGGCCTCGCCCCCAAAGTGTCATGCCCTGCAAGACTGATACTGAACTAATGTGGGCTTTGCCCCTAGAGTGCCATACCTGGCAACACTGATACTGATAATGATGTGGGCTTCGCACCCAGAGTGCCATACCCGGCTAAACTGATACTGATAATGATGTGGGCCTCGCACCCAGAGTGCCATACCCGGCTAAACTGATGCTGATAATAATGTGGGCCTCGCCCCCAGAGTGCCATACCCGGCAAAACTGATGCTGATAATAATGTGGGCCTCGCCCCCAGAGTGCCATACCCGGCAAAACTGATGCTGATAATAATGCGGGCCTTGCCCTATGATTCATTCCTAGGACTGATGCTGACAACGCGGGCTTCAACCCTGAGACTCATCCCTAAAACTGATATCAATGCTGGTGTGGGCCTCGCCCCCGGGACTCATCCCTAAAACTGAAACTGATATGGGCCTCAACCCTAGGACTCATCCCCAAAACTACTACTCATATGTTGCTGATTTTGGTTGGCTTGTCTTTGCCGCTTTTCTTTTTCTTCTTCAAAACCTGTGAATACAAAACAAAACAAACACAAAAAAAAAATGCAAAATACGTTACGTGTATGCATGCATGCATGAATGAATTTCCTATTCCATTGGATTAGGTCTTCCGCCAGTTCTCCAGGTGATTGCTCAGTCTTCTTTCTGGTTTCATGACTCAATATCTTGTTATGTCCCTGATTCACGATGTAGTAGACTAGTCCTCCCAGTCTTGGTTTAGCTTTCTTCTCTCCGCTGTTTGTACTTGGTCAAGATGAACCACATGGTGGGGCCTTCCATATCATACTATATCACATGCTACGAAATAGTCCCAATAGTTAGACACATATTATTGCCCTCAAAGAATGCTCAGTATTGAAACCAGAGAACCTTCAAAACATTCAACGCAACTCAAATCCAAGTCTTTGAATAAATGATCTAAGCCATACTCAAAGTGTGTGTGTGCAAATTTTCTTTCACAGCTTAATCCTTAGGTAAGCTAACTCGATGATTTCGTTTCAAAAATCAGGATCGATGGGTCAAACCAACCTAGATATCTCAATTATGCCTGCAGTTGCTTTTCTGTGCTTAATGTGGTATTTTTTTTTTCTTTTTTGTCTCTATCTTTTTTCTCTTCATTTTGAACTTCTTTTTTCTTTTCTTTTCTTTTTTCTTTTTTTTTCTTCTCTTTTTTTTTCAACACACCTACCCTTTAAGGTAGCATTTCTCCTCATGGTGGTACTAATACTCGCCTATGGGTAGCTTCACGCTTATCGGTTATAGGCGGTTCAATTCTTTTGTTTACAGACTTTTCTTTCTTTTTCAATCATACCACACATCATAACATAAGCAAATCGAGATAGACATCTAAGAAAACGGTCATTCACCGACCTACAATTTCTTCAACTAGTCACTTTGCTAACTACTCAGGTTTTCACTGCTAAGAACCTAAATCAAGTGCTTACGAGTCCAACATAGATCAATCACTCAAAGTATCAGATAAAAGCACGTCAAGGGTTTATCGTTTCTAAGGTTTCACCCTAAAGCAAACAATTTCATCATCGGACTTATGCCTAACTATTAAGGACTAAACAACCTTTTTTTTTCTTTTTTTTTTCTTCTCTTTTTTTCTCTTTTTTTTAAGGCCCCCCAATGGTTTTTCTATCCTTGCCGTAAGGTTTTCTGTTTCTCGATTTCCTTTTCCTCGCTATCCATGTTTGATAAACTCATCTTGACAAACCTTTTTTTTTCTTCTCTAACCCAACGGATATCTATGATGGCTTTTAAGACACGGGGTTAACATGATGCGTGTATGCATGAGATGCATGCGATGTATGAGATATAATATGCATGTGGTTTTCAAAAACATAAAGGGGCAACTCCTATAGGATATATAACTATGGTTCACATGTGGGTTTATGACAATGCCTTTGATTGAACTCCCTCAACCCACTATAGAAACGGTCAACTAATGCACAAATTATACACATCACAAGACATGATTTCGGGGCCGATTCTCTATCCCCAGTGGAGTCGCCAGACTGTGGGACACAGAAACTGACGACGCTGTTCTAGGCTCGCGGCCTAGTTGAGAGTACGGAATAGTCCACAGAGGAACTATACCAGAGAAATAACATGGAGTCGCCACCCAGTGTGAACTGGGACAAAGATTTAAGGCCGCACTCACCCCTCGCAAGGGAAGACCTCAAACCGTTGGGTTCGGAATGGTCCCTTACTTATGTCACTTATGATGATATGATTTGTGCAATAAACTAACCGAATCTATTCAACATTCATGCTTAAGGGTAATCTACGTCTAATATGCATTCATCCAAATAACTCATAATCTAAGTTTGCATGCTCGAAAATAAGTCTTTAAACGGCAAACACGCAATATCACACAATGAGCACATTGAGCCATTAAACCAAAATAAACAAATAACTATTTAAACATAATCATAAACTAAACAAAATATCATGCATAAAATAACATAATCATGCTTGAAAACAAACAATAAACTAGACTACATCATGCTCAAACACAAGTTTGGATGAGACGAAATATGTGTCTCTTAAGTGGTACGTGGCGTTGTATCCCGAGTACAAACCGCACTACCGTCCATTCGGATTCGGCTACGGAATTTACGTCCGAGTTTCCATCCTATATACCACAAAAGGGAACACATATTCCGCTCATCCAACAATCACATCATGCCTCAAACGACTCTCATGCGATAATATTCAAATTAAATAAAATAAACGAAAGATAATGAATAAAAGGGTGCCCTCAGGTCTAACCTCTTTTATCGTCTCACGAAAGGGCGTTACACGGCCGTTGGAAGGGTGAATGATCCGCAACTCTTTTGGTCCACTAACTCAACGTCTTTCCTCGTTGTTTTACTGTTCCGGCTGTTGTTTTTTACTCCGTTTTGCTGATGTTTTTGGTATATTTTTTGGTCACTGTTTAAAGGGTTTAAGGGACTGTTTTGGCGGTTAATGGGTTGCTTGTGGTTGGTTCATTTTGTCTTGTTACTTATGGCCGTGAGTGGGTTGTTTATTGCTATGGTTTTCACGTGACTTTTATATAGGTGCTGTGAGTGGAGGGCAGTGATGCGTGAAGGCAGAGGGTAATGATGCGTGAGGTTTTGAGGCTGGTTTCACGCCATGGGCTTGCTAATCACCATTTTGTCTTCATTTTTAGTTCTCGGCTACAGGACAGTGCACTGATCGTAGGGTTTAACGTGAGTGTTAGGTGGCTGTTCGGCTGAGAGAGAATATTCGGTTTGTTGGTGGGGTCTTGGCACGAGAGCAGTGGCCGTTTTGAGCGGTGAAAGGGGTGCTGAAGGCGTGAAGAATGTGCGGCTTTGAGTGCAGAGGTGTGAGGATAGTGCTGGTCAGTGGCGGGAGGGCAATTCTAGGAGCTGTTGGAGTGTTACTGAGTGAAAGGCAGTGGCGTTAAGGGCTGGTCGTGATGGGGTAATGAAGGTGTTTAGTCGGTCAGAGCTAGTTTGAAGGCAGGGGCTTGTTAGGGTTCTGAGGGTTGCTTTGTGTGAGAATGAGGGCTGTGAACTATGGCTGCTTCGTGAGTGTTCAGGGCTGTGGAGGTTTGTAAAGGCAAGGGGACGTGGAGTGGCTTACGTGAATTGAGAGCTATGTGGCAGTGTGAGTCGGTGAGTTGTGAAGGTTGAGAGAGAGGGTAGCCTATAAGTTGGTTTAGTCGGCCGTTTTCGTCCAATGGCTGGTGATAGTTCTTTTGTTGGAGGCGTGAGCAGTTGGTGAATTAGGGTTGCCGAGTGGAGAGAAGATGTTGACGCCGTGTGTGAGGGAGGTGAGTTGGTTTGCATTGTTAAGAGAGAACTAGGGTTTATTTCTTTTGTTTTCGCCGTCAGAGTCTGAAGGAGAAGTAGAGGTAGTGATTTATCTTTATATAGTGGTGAGTTCGGTTTAGGATTTTCATGGAAATGATCTATTTAATTTTGGAATTAGAATTTATTTTAATTAGGAATTTTATTGAATTAGCTTTAATTTAATTTAATTTAATTTGTGACATGTATTTTAAATGTTTTATTTATTTAATTTGTGAGATGTGATTTAATGGGTTTGATGTGTTTTAAAATAGAGGTCCAACAAGCGAACCCGAAGCGAAACAAGCGAGTTAAATCCGACCAAATGTTAATTTCCAACTTTGCCCTTCCGACGTCATTTTCCCGCGGCTTTCAGAGTCAAAGAGGTAGTGTCTCCATACGAGACTCATCATCGGGACTTATATGCAAAAATGCAGTGCCTACAGCGGTATCCAGATTAAGTCAAATTAATAATTAATTACCACCGACCAATCAGGCGGTATCCAGTGTAGTCAGGTTAAAACCAATTTAAATAATTACCAATCGACCGATATGGCGGTACCCTCGTTAAGTCAGGTTTTAACTAGTTTATATATTATAATTAAGGGAGATTAATCTAAATATTAGTAATAAAAGTTTTACCTTTTACCCCAGCAAAGGGGAGTTACCTCCTAATTACTGAAAAGTAAAAACTGAAAATTAAAGAAAGAAAAGTAATGTGCGTAAAAGTAAATTGCGGAAAGTAAAAACTGAAAAGTAAAGAGAAGAAAGTACGAAAGCAGAAATTAATTACTGAAAGCTGTAAATAAACAAACAAGATACAATCTTCTTAGTATTCTTAAGGAATTCCTTAGAAGAAAGTATGAATTTACAAATGAAATGGCTTGGTATTTATAGGTAAAATTTTACCTCCATCAAATCATCCACCAAATCCATTATTAATTGCTCCACTAATTGCTCCACCAAATCCATTATTAATTGCTCCACTAATGGCTTATCATGTTTGGTGGTGATTTGATAATTTTTATTATTTATTTATTAATTCATTTTTTTACTTTGAAAATGATTGAAAATGACTTTAATAATTACACATAACACACTTCTGGATGGTTCATCCATTTAGGGCATGAAATATTCATAATTCGAAGTTATTTTGTCTTTAAAGGTTGTAGATATTAGAGTCTTCTTTAATCTAGAACTTGAATCAGCTCAATCCGATATCGGAGTAAAATGTTATGCCCAAAATACGACAGATGCGCAAAATTGGAATATCCAAAACTGCACTTCGTTAAAACGCCCTTTCAAGTTTCCAATCTCCAAAATTAATATGTCAAGTCCACTTTTGCCCTTATTTGACCCACATTTCATCCTAAATGATTTCATTGTGTCCTAATATTATTTTATCTATAAAATAAACTAAAACACATCAAAACTTTCATCAAACCCGAGAAACTGAACAAAATATTAAGTAAAATAGGCGGTAAATATTGATATATTTTCCGCTCATCACTAGTACTTCTTCTCTTTGTTTCCTTATCCAATAGCTCCTCCTTAAATCTATTACTTAGGCTATCTTTTTCTTTCTTTTTATTCTGTTTTGTTGCTTTTAGTAAGAATCTTGTGTTTCAATCATTTATCATTATACTTATGCTTACTTCTGAAGTATCTCAAAGTTACACTCTAGGTCCATCTTTGTTACTAGTGTTGATCGAGGGTTGGGAGGGTGGGAACTTATTTTGAAGCTCTTCTGTTACGATGATTCGATGCCACTTACTATTTGCTTAGGACTCTCGTGCATATGTGTCTGGTGTCTTTTCCTATACTGGGTATTATTGATAGAACTTATCTGGATTGCCTTTTTCTATCCTTGGTCATGGTCATTTACATCAATTAATTTTTGCGGTTACTATGTTCTTTCTCTGGATACTACTATAATCTTTTTGCTATCTTTCCTAAGGAGCTCATTCTGCTACAAAGGTTCCTTTCTTATCTTAGGTCCTCAACTCCTTACTCCTTTACTCCCTTGAAAACTCTATTTACTTCAACTACTAAGTTAATCTTTGACTAAATCTTTAATCCATACACTAATCTCTACCTAAAATCCTTTCTTCCCAATACTATGAAGTTTTTATAAGTTGTTCACTATGCTCATACGAATTGTTCTCCATGATCTTTTGTACTTCTAATATCTCTACTTCCTTTAGGGTTCCTTGTTTCTAGGAAGGTTTCCGCACTTAGCTCAACTTATTGTAGCATTGAACCTTCCCATCTTATAATTCTAGTCTATAATTCTTTGGATTCCTTGACTTAGTTGTCGAGCCATCCCGTGATTTGTCTAATCTAACAACTGTTCTCCTTTACTGATTCTTTTTTTTACTAGGCTCTAGGGTTCCACGACTATCATCGATTCTTTACTTTACTATTTTCTCGATAGGTTATCTTCGTGCCTAAATATATTGAATTTCTTTATTACTCATCGCTTTCCTCTTACCATTGTATATTCTATATCATTGCTCTATTCCTTGGTACTAAGGCTAGCGGTGGTTCATTATTCCATTTATTTTCTCAGGTCTCTATTTTCTATTCTTATTATAAACCTCGACCGGGCACTCTGTTCTATTGTCCATACTAGTACTCTTGTCATTCCTAGATACTTCCAATATCCTGGGTTTATACTTGTATACACTCAAGAATTCCTACTTTCTTGAATTGTTCTATGGTTTTACTGCATTTTCTCCATCTTATAGACTTCTACTAATCTTGCAAATGTCGCGCTTCTTTGCCTTGATCTTTAGACTATATTAGGTTTTATTCTTTATATCCTTGAAAACTTACTTGCTCATTTTTCTAGGTGGTTTACCTTCCAAGGTCTTCCTTTTCTAAGATGATCTCCCTTTAGGTTCCTTACAGTCGTCTGTATATATACTGGTGGGGACTAGGACAATCATCTCATGCTTTGATTAGTTTCGGTGTCCTTATTCTGGTACTTCGTGTCTTGGTAGAGTATGTTGCTCATGTAAGGTAGGTATGAGTGAGATTCCATCATGACAACTTCCTTGTCTGACATCACAGAGGGATAAGATCTAGGTAGGTCGGGGCCTTATAGCATTTTCATCCATCAGAAGCCTTCACAAAAATCATGATTTCTAGTTTTTTCTGTCTTATGATTGCTTTCAGTTACTCGGGGAGCTTGTAATCTATTCGAGGTACTCGAGCTTTATTAGATCAACTTGGAAGAGTTTCTTAGGAGGAAATGAATTTTGTTTGAAGGAAAGGAAATTTTGCTTAGATCTACTCAGTATTTTATTATGGTCTAATCCTGCTACATTCCTCCTTACTACAGTCTTTGGTATCTTCTTTTATTACTTAACTCCGTGTCTCTAATTCTTGTTACTACAGATTTCGGCATTTCTTATATGTTTCTATTCCTCTATCTCTATTTACTCCCAATTGTTTGGATATCTATCTTTTGTATCTTACTCCGCTCCCTAACTTTTTCTTTCTCTTCCTATTTTCCCGGGTAGGTACTCATGGGACTTTACTATCTATAGGAAGTACTTGAAGACTACTGGTTTGGCTTGAAGAAGTGTTCTGAGGAGGAAATGGATCTTACTTCTAGGCACTCCATTACTCGTTCGGGCTTTTCTATGCTCTTGAATATTCCTGGGTAGATATCTTCAAAATCTCTCTGCCTTATTCCATCTCTTTGTTATTCTTTATCTTTGGCTACTTATGCTCTTATGAATCCTTCTATATTTTCTTATAGTTTTCCTTTCTCACTTTCTCGATAACTTTTCTTAGAATTCTATTGTCTGGTTTCATAGCTTGTTTGTTCTTCCGAGAGTAGGCTAACTAATTTCGAGGAGATTCCTAATCTTGGATCTAGAGTATGATTATTTTTGTAAAGAATACTATTCGATTAGTTTAGAAAGGCTCATTAAACTGTTTATAGATCTTTGAGGACGTACTCGAGGATCGGATACTGGAGAGGTAGTGCCTTGCATACTAGTATCCCAGACATATTGCGTATACCAGACTCCATCACTCTGCCCACTGTAGTCACTGACTCCATAGACCATGCTCTGATACCATCTCTGTAACAACCCCGATCTGGGAGATGTCACCGGCAGGGGATAGATCGCAATAACCCCATAAGCCTCTGACTATGATCTTCCATACAACTATACACTTTTTACTTTATATATATATATATATATATATATGGGACCGTGGCCCAATCTTACAACTTGGCATACAATTTAACTTTAATAATTTTATACATAAAGACACATATCTCAAATACTAGTAAAAGACTTTTACTTGACTCAGACTGGACTCTTGCTCTATTTCTGACTCGACTGGTGGACTCAGACCCACTAGTGACTGCATCAGTATCCGTCCTCTCGAGCTCGTCCGTCTGGAATACCTGCAAAACAGACACTGGGAGTGGGGGTAAGATCGCCGTATGATCTAAGCGAGTGGACTAAAAATGAAAAACTGTTATAAAAACATGTGGTTCTAAATCTGAAAGCTCATAAAATAGCTTTATAAGAAAACTGATTTCTGTTTTAAAACTCTGAACTTCTTTCTAAAATCTCTTATAAAATTACTGTTTCGGGAAACTTTCTTTTCTAAAATCTCTTTTGAAAACTGTAACTGAACACTGAACACTCTTTATGAAATCTGTGTCTCTGTCTGAAAAACTTGACGTATGAGGGCGTTACGTATCGTCATCCCCCCATACACCTAACTGTAGCCAGCAGTGCAAATCCATGACTTTGGGGCGTTACGTATCGCCGTCCCCTCAAGCATGCCACTATTGTCTATGAAATTGGTGGTCTTGGGGCGTTACGTATCGCCGTCCACCAAGCCACAAACTAGAACTGGGGGTGAAGATCTATGCTACCACCCAAGCTCTGAACTAGAGTCAAGGTACACAAACCTATGCCGTCATCCTGGCTCTAAAACTAGGATCTATGGGCGTTACGTATCGCCGTCCCCCTAGTCCTCTACATGTGCACATGTCTCTGTCCGTCAATTCCAAGCTGTCTCAAGTTACATACTGGGGTGAGTTTTTACCTCATGCCCCGAAAATATAAAACTCAGGTTTGAAAGACATCTCTTTTCTAAATCATTATCATCTGAAAAATGACTGTAAATAAATAAAGGCTAACGCCCTATGTGCTGGAAAAGTAAATCTGAATTTATAAAGAACAAGTAAATCAATAGATAAAATCAACTTAAAGAAAGAGGTGTCCACTCACTGTTTTAGAATCTGGCTGGTACTGGATCCATTGTCGAAGAGAGTTGAGATTCCTGAGGATAATTTAGGATCAAGAACTTGATTAGTATATGTATATAGTAAAATAAACCTTGATATCTAACTAAGCTTAACGATACATTAATAGATTTTACCTACGAGGCTTATCACAATCATATTTTGATGTAAAATATGTATATGAATTGATACGAGACCCCTAAGGGTGGTCTCTAACGCGCTAGGGTGGAACTGGGGGTTTAAAACTGATTTTTGGGAAAATTTTGTGTCTCGCGTCGTGATGCGCAACGCCCAAATTCCAGTCACCATTTTCCTCTTGCGTTGCGACGCACAATTCTTCTTGTGTCGCGACACGACCTGGGTTTCCAGGATTTTGTTTTGCTTCTCCAAACTCATCCAAAGCTCAAATCATCTAACTTTACTCCATTCCAACCCTTCCATACTAAAAACCAATACACAATACATCATTATACACTCAATTTATCATACATCAAACCTCTAATTTATCAATAATTCAATTTCTAATCCATATTACACACTATCAAATCATATCCAAACTTAACAAATTGGGGTTTATCAATATTTCCATTGTTTAAAAACAAAAAATCATACAACCATCATCATGTCCATGTTCACAACCCAACACAAGTATCAAATCATCAAACTTATCATTTATGTAAAATTTGGGTTATGGGTTTCTCACCTCTTCCTCTTGATTTCCCAAATCTACATGGTTTCCAAGCTCCTTCATTCTTTGTTTCTTACTTCTTTATCCTTCTTCTTCTTCTTTTCTTTCTTCTTCTTCTTTTCCTTTTCTTCCTTATTTCTTTCTTCTTATTCTCTTTTTTTTCCTTCTTTCTTCCCGTTCTTTCTTTATTTTTTTGTTTCCCAAAATTTGAGATTTGTGAATAGTAAGCCCTTTATATAGTGGGGGGTTTTTGATATTTGGAAATTTGGGGAAAAGTGTAGAAAAGTCTAGAAAATTTGAGATTTATCTATTTAACCCCGAAATCATTATTCATCCGAATTTTGACTTGTCTTTTTGACCAAAATATGTTCCGAATTTGAGATTATGTTCAACGTGGAAGTTGTAGATCTCGATCGTATATTTCTGACGATATAACATTCATAAAAATCCGAGTTCATATGAAAAAGATACGCCCTAAATACTATGGGCTATCCAAAGGTAACATTGTACAGTCTCGTCCAGGGACTTCGAGAAATTTACCGATTGTCCCCAAAGTCATCTTATAGTATATATGAATCTCAAAAAAATTTATTCTATGGACCTTCGTCCCTTTCGTAACAGTACAATTGAATACATTAGTAAAAACTACCGGTCGTTACATTTCTTAAGCTTTATAATTTGCGTTCAATTATTCACAACAATTGCAAATGATTGATTAGCAAATTGTGTCAGACACATGACTTCTAAAAGTCAGTAAAGTCAAGAAACGTCAATATAAGATAAACAAATACTAATGGGGTTTTCCTAATGCTAGTCAAGAATCTCGAGACATGAACTAATTCAAGTCAATACTTACTGCATAAGAAACTATTCTTACTAGATAACTATATCCAAAACAAATCCCTATTTAGATTACTAATCGTGACTTAGTAACTAAGTCACTAACCATCTTGATTTTTCAAAAAAAAAAAAAAAACGGAACAACAGTTCCCGATGGTTTGAACTAATTTAACAATATTTAAGTCTACTGTATTTCTAGAACCTATTCTAGAATTACACAACCATAAGTAAAGTCAGAAAACCTATTCAAGTAATAAGCATGCAATGAATTAGAAGTATAATTCTATAAACAATATAGAATAAAAGGAAAACGAAGCAGAATTTTCCATAAAATTACGCACTGCCTTAGTTATGAATTTTTAACCCAGCAGTGTCTCCCACTACTTTACGTAATACCGTAATCCCCAACGGAGATGGGAATTCAATAATTAAATAAATAACATAGTGAGAGTAGGATCCCATGAATATATTTCGACTCACAGCTTTGGCACGGTCTCGCCTACGTATATTCATTAGGTAGATAACTCATTGTCAATCACTCACCAGTGACTTCTGGTTTTGGTCCTGACCGTTTCTCATTATGACAGCTTTAGCATGTTCAGAAGGAGGCGTATCAAGGCTTCACTTGTCAATTACAAACTCAAGCTACCGATGTAGTTCTGACAGCTTTGGCACGTTCAGGATTTCCAATTTCACTTGAATTTGTCTGGTATCAATATACAACCGACATGGATAAAATCCCATAACCTACACCCTCACAGCTTTGGCACGATCTCAGATGCAGTTATAGAAAGATACCCATAAACCGTACTGATAAGACGGACCAAGAAACATGAATCCAATACACGTCACTTTACAGCCTTATTTATAAGCGGGGATTTTCCTCAGGAAGCTATACTCTACATCAAAGGCAGAATTTTAATCTAAATCATTTTCTAAACAATTCAATTCTACCTATAGAAAACATAACTCAATTTAACCATTAAATTTCCCTTACATTTCCGTTAGCGTAGAATCGAAAAGTCAAGAAACATATATAGATTATATGCATGTGTGAACATTAAAATTGGATTAAATATCAAATATCAAGCATGAATAATGTAATGGATGAAGCATAAGACCTGCTCTGATACCATTTTTGTTGGGATTTTGGGCGAAAGGCGCAACAGAAGCGCGGTTCGGGCGAAATCGTAATTTAAATTTTTTTCAAATTACCGAATAAATTATTCAATATCTAATATAAATAAGTTATTCATATTTCACCTAAACCTATTTATTCGATATCAAATAGCGACATAAATATAAAGAAACTTTTACGAAAAATATTTTTCCGTAAAATGACGCAAAACACATTTTTGACCAAACCGACCACCCGACACTTATGGAGACTGCCCAGGTCAGCCCCAATAGTGTTAGGGCAGTTCATGGACTGCCTGAACAGTGAAAAATTCACTATTTGGACAGCCGTCACCCGGTTTGCTCAAAAGTCACTCGGTAACGCCGTTTTCGCTTATTTCAACTCCGAAACAATTTCCGGCAATTGTTCCAACACCCAAAACACATCCAATACATTCATAAAACATTTTTTTCATCACAAAATTTCCAGTTTATTCAGATCTGATCCAGAACCGAAAATTATGATTTTTCATGCTTCAAATCCAATTTTTCAAGATTAAATCAATTAATCAAAACACCAATCAAAGTCACAACACATGAACCACGCAAGAACAATTCTAGGCATTAAAAGAGTGGTCATAACACTCTAGAATGGAAACATATCATCTAATGATTAAATTGGACAAAAATTACATTAATTCCATCCAATACACTTCACACATGCTTCATGGCCTTGCAATTCATCCACCAAATTCAAAAGCCCCAATTTTCAACAAGTAAAGAAACCCTAGAATTTTTCTAGGAACACAAGAACAAGAAACAAAATTTCTAAGCTCAAGAACATAAAGAATTACCTTTAATTCTCATTTTTTCCTAAGTTTTTTTTTCTCCTTACTTTCTTCCTTGGATCATCAAAGAAAAATTTGGAACTATTTTCCTTGGAGTTCTCGGCAATGTTGATGGGTTAGAAAGAAAAGAAAATTTTTTACCTTAAAAAAATTAGTGATTGCCGACCTTTAGGGCTATTTTGGTCATTTGGAAATTTTAATCAAATTAAATTATACTTAACTTTTTGATAACCAATCAAATTAGCACACATAAAGTATTATTAAATCATGCCATATGTTCCAATAATAATTAAACAAATTTTATAACATTTATGGAAAAAGTTTAATTAATTAATTATTCAAATATTTAACAATTAAATATCCAAAAAATCAATTAATATAATTATTATTATATATGAATTTTTATTTACAATAAATAACAATTACATATATTTATGGCATGTGTCAAAATATCATTTGACGAATAATTAACGTGTATCGAATCGTATTATGTATCAAATACAAATACACAATAATTACGATGGATAAAAAATGCTTATATGTATGTGTATTCGTTTAACCGATTAAACGATTCGAATTAACTTACTTAATCCGATGAAGTATTATGAATAATCCGTATTATTCATATCGCGTTGTCCAAGTGCTCAACGAATACACTTCATATTGTGAGACTCTCTAAGTTTAGGTTTATCCGTCAAGAAACCCAATTTCGTGTCCATAATTCACCCACTCATGAATTATGACGACCACAGATAATCTCGCTAAACTATGCAAGCCGAGGTCATTGCATACGTATAATCCCTCTGGCTATTCATATTATACCTGGGATATAGATAAGAACGTCAAATCCGTTCGGTATAATATAGTCAACTTTCAATTTACTATCTCTAAATAACACTCGAAATTGATTTCCAGAGTTATACCACAGCCATGGATTTACTAGATCGTAAACACGTGTAGGATGTCTATGCCCTGTATACAGGACTGGCGGATCCTCTCTTGATACACACATGATATCATGAGCATCAGTCTACACCCAACGAACAGGTGGAGGTCTGATCTAAATAGATTAGTGATGTGACTGTCATCAAAGTGTGGAGGATAACTCATATATCCCACTGTGGTATCTCAAGTCGAAGGACCACTATGCTCGCTCAACTCGAGAAGATTCCTATTGACGTTGGTGTACCATCTATTAGGAAATCTTTAGTCAGTCGTTCATTGTTTATCAAATAAATACCTACATGTCTATACGAGTCTCCCAAGACTCATGGTTCATTGGGATAAACCATCGGACCAAGTCAAGATATACGACATGTACTGGTCTCAATGGATTTTACTAACCGACCCATGTTATTGAATCTTGACCAGGAACTTTATTTAAGGATATACATCTAATAGTGTGCTTCCAAATGTCAATTGCAAACTACGTTGTAACTGCGCACTTTATTGTAAATCCTTGGGTCTTTGTCTAATATATACGTATCACTAAACCAGATTTAGTTTCGATCTAATCATAATCAGATATCTGATCGTAATTAGATCGAATAAGTGTATAAAAGACATGTGAGCTATTATTAAATTAGTAATATTATGGAAAATTGAATTGCTCATATTCATGAATCGGACATAAATACGATCCGGATTGGCACTCTGAGCACCAACCCTAACAATTTGAATCATGGAGAAATTCCTCCGAAGAAAGCATGAAAAATTTACAAAGTTCAGCTTGGTATTTATAGGCAAATCTAAAGGCTTCCACCAATTTCTCCACCAATTGCTCCACCAAAAATGGCACCAAACATGGAACCAAACATGGCACCAAATCCTCCACCAAACATGCAAGCATGTTTGGTGGAATTTTGACAATTTTCATTTTCATTTTCATTTTTTATTTTATTATTATTATTTTGTTTTGAAAATGACTTTAATAATTACACATAACACACTTATAGATGTTTTATCAATTTTGGTCATGGAAACTTCAGAATTTGAAATTATTATGAACTTCAAAGTTGTAGATCTTTGAGTATTCTTTAATCTGCAACCTGAATCAGCTCAATCCGATATCGGAGTAAAGAGTTATAGCCAATATACGACAATTGGTCGTATTTAGCGTATGCAACAAGCCTTTAAACCCCTAGGTGTCCCTAGTGGACGAGTTGTAGTCTCGTGAGGGCTTACAATGACGATACCCACGAATGTCAATCTAATGCACACAAAATCAAAAAGACAAGAGAAAAGAGAATAAACAAGTTAGTGACTAAACAAGTGAAACTTCTTATCCAAGTTAATAGTTGTTTTCTTTCTTTTTAAATTACCAAATAAGTAAATTCTCCGATTATTTTTACCATTCTTCATATACACAACCAACAAGGTATTAATCAAATCATTGTGCCCACAATATTCATAAGTGTAGTTGAAAAAAAGTAATATTTTATCCTAAAGTTATATCAGAATTCACAGCTTTGGGCCAGTGACTCCCAAGTCAGTTGGCTTTAGGACACTAGGTGTTAAGACACTCTTACAGACTTAATTACTCGGATTTCAGATATCTTTTTTTTTACAACATCTTCAATCCAAGTAGCGAGCTTTGGGACAGTTACTCCCAAGCCAGTTGGCTTTAGGGCACTAGGTGTTAAGACACCCTTAGAGACCTAATTACTCAGATTTCAGATATATATATATATATATATATATATTATATATATATATATATATATATATATATATTATACAACATCTTCAATCCATGTAGCGAGCTTTGGGCCAATGACTCCCAAGCCAGTTGGCTTTAGGGCACTAGGTGTTAAAACACCTCTACAGACTTAATTACTCGGATCTCAGATGTGTTTTTTTTCATTTATTTTTTAGATGCTTCCTCCAATTAAACTAGAACACTGAATATTACAAATTTTTCACTTACAACTCTTGGTCGTATGTTACCATACATGTTGATAATACCCGTCAACTGAGCATATGAAGATCCAATTTAGTCAGTATTATGGAGAATTCACAAATTAAATACTTCAAAAGGAAATAAACAATAATTAACTTGTTACGAAATAAGTTGAGATACGTCTCAAGAGTGGAAATTCCTTACACAGGTATCTCACATCAATTTCACATGTTTACTCAAGTTAAAAACACAAAAACACAAAATATTTTTAATTTTTTCTAATTTGTTTTTTATTTTTGTTTGAATTTTTTTGAAAAAGTTTGACTAAAAATAGAAAAATAAAAACAAGATACTAGTCAACTATTCCCCTCCCTAAACCTAAATGAGACATTGTCCCCAATGTCTTAAAAAGTAGAAGAAGAGTTTAGAAACAATACCTGGTTAACTGAAATTCTACATCTAAAAAGAAAATTAAAGATTAAGATCCAGATTTATCCGATGCTTCTTACCACGATCCTTATTAAACCAGTTTATCTTGAAAAGGAAAGGGTCAATTTGTGGTTCAAATGCAAAAAATTGGTCAGTTAAATCATTGGCAGTTCTAACAGTGAAGAAGATTTCTTTTACAAGTTTTGATACGAACCCATTTCTCCGGGCATTATCAAGAAACACACAAAGAAAATCATAAAATCCATCAGCGTTAAACAGTCCAATCGGTTTCTGGTGTATGTTCAGGTTCGCCAAAGATAGTACTGTAAAAATTTCCTCCATCGTACCTAAGCCACCTGGCAAAGCAATAAAAGCATCAGCACGGTTAATCATTTCCACAAGTCATTCGGACATACCCGGCATGATAAGTTCATCTCTGTTTGACGGTCCTATCAGATTCACCTCTGCCAAGGGTTTTGGGATGATTCCCAGAACTTGACTACCTCCTTCATGTACGGCCCATGAAAAAAACCCCATTAGTCCAAGATTACCACCACCATATAGAATGTGCATATTCCTTTCATCTATAACTCAACCCAATTCATGTGCTGCCGCTATGAATTCTGGTTTAGAACCAGCACTAGTACCGTAAAACACACAAATGTTTACAACTCGTCTTCTTGAAGTTGCTTCCATTTTTTTTATGTATTTTTTTTATCTCAAGTTTGGATGCCTTCAAGAGTGCAATGATGAGTTGAATTTATAGAACCTGAAAATGGTGAGTAATAATAGCACTAGTACCTGCCAAATGATAATTATTAGCTAAACAGTAAAATATATCTTGAAAGTCATAAAAGTCTGGATCCTGTTGGAGAAAATAAAAGAAAATAACAAAAAAATCACATTTATTAGATAAATACAAAGTGATAATAATATTTACAAGAAGTAACGACTTGAATGACGTCTATACGTCAGGGACAAGCTTCCCATCCAATTTTCTTATAAATTGGCAAACATGGTCTTTTAGAGTCAGATTCCCGAGACTTAAATGTTGTATTTCTTTTTGGAATTGGCATGTAACATGTGAATTACGTGATGCACATATCCACTGTGATGTATCTCAAGAGTCAATAATATGTCATCTAAAGACTCCTTACTCAAGCCATCCCTAATGAATTTAATTTTTCTTCATGGTTATCAGACACTATTCCTAAAGAACGACAATGAGTATTACATGTTATGTGTGCACATTTATAGTAAACACCCATTATTTTAGTTTTTCTCTTTTTAGCATAGGTGTTTCTTCCTAAACTAGACAGATATGACACAAAAGAGTCAGAGGACTCACCTGCCAATCGGACTCGTGCTTTAATAATCCAACGAATATCATTAGGAATACCTTTGATCATCAGAAGTCTCATTCGTTCCAAGCGAGCTTTGTAGACTTTCATCAGAGAGTTTTGAGGGAGAGAAGGAAATTTCTTGTGAAGATTTTTGATAACGTCTTCCATCCTGAAATGTGACTTTACCTATAAAAATTAAACAAAAAAAAAATAAAGCACACCAAATCTGAATATATACACAATTTGCATGGGTTGCCTCCTTTCTAGCGCTAAGTTTAACGTTGTCAGCTGACATGACAGCCCAAACGTTAGGCTGGATCTGAAAGTGCGACACTTTCTTTTATCGCTCAAATATTTCTCTCCAGTATTGCTTGACACACTGGCTGTTAACTTTGAATGTATCATTGGTGCTGGGATCATGTAATTCAACAGCTCTATATGGTAAAACCTGAGTAATCACAAATGGACCTGACCACCTTGACTTCAGCTTTCCAGGGAAAAGTTTCAACATTGAATTGTATAACAACACCTGCTGCCTTGGTTTCAGTTGTTTGCGCACCATTTTTTGATCATGCCATTTCTTGGTCTTTTCTTTGTATAATCTGGCATTCTCATAAGCATGTAGGTGAAATTCCTCCAATTCATTGAGTTGGTGGAGCCGTTTCTCTCCTTCTGCTTGTGGATCAAGATTTAACTTCTTCAGTGCCAAATACACATTGTGAAGCTCCACTGGCAGATGACATGCTTTCCCAAACACCATTCGATATGGGGACATACCAATGGGTGTCTTGTAAGCTGTTCGGTAGGCCCATAGTGCGTTATCTAGTTTTGTAGACCAATCATTCCTTATTGATCCAACAATTCTCTCCAAGATTCATTTGCTCTCCCTGTTTGAAACTTCAACCTGTCCATTTGACTGCGGATGGTAGGCAGTGGAAACTTTATGAGTAACTCCATTTTTGGATAGAAGTGCATCGAAATATCTATTGCAGAAACGTGTGCCTCCATCACTGATAATCGCCTGAGGTGTTCCGAAGCGAGTGAAAATATTCTTTTTAACGAATTTTATCACCACTTTTGAATCATTTGATGACAGTGTTATTGCTTTAACCTATTTGGAGACGTAGTCTACTACAACTAGTATGTACAGGTTTCCGAATGATGGAACAAAGGGTCCCATAAAATCAATCCTCCATACATCAAATATCTTCATTCCCAGAATGTTTTGCAAAGGTCCTTCATTTCTCCCTGATATATTTCCCGTTCTCTGGCACCTGTTACATTGAAGAGCAAATAAGTAAGCATCTTTAAACAGAGTGGGCCAGAACAAACCTGATTGTAGGACTTTGGCTGCCGTTTTATTTCTGCTGAAGTGTCCACTGTATGGTGATGAATGACAGTGCTGCCAGACACTATTGACCTCGTGCTGTGGAACATAACATCTCAGTAATTGATCAACACAACGTTTGAACAAGTACGATTCATCCCAGACATAGTGTTTGACTTCTTTGAAGAACTTTTTTCGTTGTTGATGTGTCAATTCTAATAGCCATTTTCCCAATACTATGTAGTTTACATAGTCAGCATACCAAGGAATATCCTGCTGTTTCATGGCAAACAACTGTTCATCTGGAAAGGTTTCTTTGATTGTCAGTTCATTGCCAGCTGGTTCTTCATTCTCGAGCCTCGCTAAGGGATCTGCCATGTGGTTTTCTGTCCATTTCTTGTCTCAGATCTCTACGTCAAATTCTTGCAACAAAAACACCCAACGGATCAATCTAGGTTTGGAATCTTTCTTCGCGATTAGGTATTTGATTGCTGAATGATCTGTGTAGACCACCACTTTAGGACCCAGCAGATAGGAGCAAAATTTATCAAAAGCAAACGCAACTATACAACTCATTTTCAGTTGTTGTATAGTTAAGTTGAGCTTCATTCAAAGTTCTGCTGCAGTAGTAAATGGTATGGAAAATTTTTGCTTTGTGTTGTCCAAAAACTGCACCTACAGTAAAATCACTAGCATCGCACATCACCTCAAGTGGAAGGGTCCAGTCTAGTGCTACTATGGTGGGGGCATAGACCAGCTTCTGTTTCAAGATCTCAAAAGCTTCGTGTCATTCTTTGGTGAAGTTGAAAGGCACGTCTTTCTCCAGCAGATTGCACATAGGTTTAACAATCTTGGAGTAGTCTTTGATAAATCTCCTGTAAAAGACTACATGTCCGATAAAACTGTGAATCCCTTTGATAGTTGATGGTGGAGGTAATTTTTCTATTTTTTCGATATTTGCTTTGTCTACCTCGATTCCTTTTGTGAGATCCGATATCCCAGGACGATGCCTTCCTGCACCATGAAGTGGCATTTCTCCCAATTGAGTACCAGGTTGGTATCTTCGCATCTTTGTAACATTTTTACAGATTTTACAAGTAGTGGTCGAACGAGTCTCCAAACACAGAAAAATCATCCATGAAAACCTCCATACTTTGTTCTAGCATGTCTGAGAAGATGGAAATCATGCAACATTGAAATGTAGCAGGAGCATTACATAGTCCAAATGGCATCCTGTAGAAAGCAAAAGTACCATACGGAAATATAAAAGTCATTTTCTCCTGATCTTCTGAGACGATGGAAATCTGATTGTACCCCGAGTATCCATCCCAAAAATAATAGAACTCATTTCCCGTCAATCTTTCTAGCTTCTGGTCAATGAATGGTAATGGGAAATGATCTTTCCTTGTTGCTTTGTTCAGCTTCCTGTAGTCCATGCATACTCTCCATCCAGTCACCGTTCTTGTTGGAATCAGCTCATTCTTTTCATTTGTGACTACAGTTATTCCTCATTTCTTTGGCACACATTGCATATGACTCACCCACGTGCTGTCAGAGATAGGGTAGATGATGCCGACATCCAATAATTTGATGAATTTTTTTTTTCATGACCTCTTTCATGATTGCATTTAGTCTTCGTTGATGCTCCACTATGGCTTTGTACTCGTCATTCATCAGAATTTTATGCATGAAAAATGATGGATAAATGCCTCGAATGTCTGCTATAGTCCAGCCAATGGCTTTGTTGTGTTCTCGTAACACTCTCAGCAACTTATCTTCCTGCTCCAATGTTAGCGACAAAAAAATAATGACTGGTAAATCAAAAGAGTTTCCTAAAAAATGCATACCTGAGATGGCTCGGAAGTAGATTTAGTTCCAGCTGCGGTGGTTCTTCAATTGAAGGCTTGATTCGCTCATTTTTTGGTAATTCCAAACTTTCCACCTGTGGTGTCGATTTAAAGTGAAAGGGTCTGTCAAGATAGTTGATACATTCCAGAATATCATCATCTAGCTCGCTGTTAATCATGTTGGTGATGCAAGCTTCAAGTTTATCCGTGGAAAGTTGCATTGGATCAGTACCCTGGATGATACTATCTAAAACATCAATTCTGAAACATTCCTCCTCCTTTTCATCATTCGGGAATTTCATTGCTTTAAAAAACGTTGAATGTAATTTCTTGGTCCTGCACTTTCATGGTTAGTTCTCCTTTTTTTACATCAATAATAGTTCGACCTGTAGCGAAGAATGGTCTCCCGAGGATGATAGGTACATCTTTATCTTCTTCCATGTCAATAATCATGAAATCTACAGGGAAAATGAATTTATATACTTTAACCAATACATCTTCCACTACACCTCTCGAAAATATGAGCGATCTGTCAGCAAGCTACAGAGTAACTGAGGTGGGCATTGCTTCCCCGCTCTGTAGTTTCCTGTAAATAGACAAAGGCATCAAGTTAATGCTGGCACCTAAATCACTCAAAGCCTTACGGACGTAATGTTCGCCTATGGTGCAAGGGATGGTGAAACTGCCAGGATCTTTCAACTTTGGGGGAAGCTTTCTCTGAATGATGGCACTGTATTCTTCGGTCAATGCTATTGTCTCTTAATCTCCCAATCTTCTCTTTCGTGACAGAATATCTTTCATGAATTTGACATAGCTGGACATTTGTTCCAAAGCCTTTGCAAATGGAATGTTGATATGTAGCTATTTGAAGATCTCCAAGAATCGAGCAAATTGCTTGTCTAGTTTACTTTTCTGGAGACGTTGTGGAAAAGGTGGAGGTGGAGTGAATTTTTCTTGATCATTTTATAGGCACTGCATTTTGCATGTAAGTCCCTTTGATGAGTCTCATTTGGAGACACTACCTTTTAAGTCACGGAAGTCTCGGGAAACAGACTTCGGAAGGGGAAATTCAGAATAAGTATGTCATCAGATTCAATTCACATGTTCACTGCTTTCGTTCGTGCTGCATTCGTTAACACGTTCGAACATCAAGTAGATTACGGGCGTTCGTGTAGCATTCGAATCAGCATTCGAACGGTGTTGGTACTTCTAATTTTGCTGCTAGCCTCACACCAAAGCCCATAAAACATATCCAAATTAATAAAACACATATTTAACACATGGTGAAATTAAAACAAATCTAAAAAATCACATACCAAATTAAAATAAATCAAATAAAATAAAAAATATATCCCTACCTAAATAAAACATCTTGTCCCCAATCAAATATAAATTTTCCTTGTAAAACACTAATTGGTCTCTTTCCTTTTCAAACATGGACTCACCCTTGCCTATAAAAAGAAGCCTTCACCACACATCCAAACCCTAGCTCATTCACACAAAAAGACTCCTAGCATTCACGCATAACAAGCCATAAGCAACAAAGAATTCTCTTCTCCTCCTTCACTCTCAATAACCGAAAATCATAAAATCAAAAAGCTCTTATTGTCGCAACAAAACTACTCTCGTACAACCCCATTGCCGTAACCAAAACTACTCCCATACAGCCCCTACAACCACCGAAACAGCAGCTATTTGCAGCCCCTACAACCACCGAACCGCCCCTGAAAACACCCCATGCATTCACCGAAATCTATACCCCAAAACAGTGGCCTAAAATAACCTAAAACAGTGAACAAAAACTACACTTTAAAACCCTTAAATAACCACACAAAATAGCAGCCCCAACCCCCTTTAAACCGCAAAAATAGTCCATCAATACACCAAGAACAGTGACCAGAAAATACGGTGAAAACAGCAGTGAAACGGCAGCCCGAGCACTGAAAACAACGAGGAAAGACGTGAACCAGTGAACCGGAGGAACCGCGGAGCATTAACCCTTCCGATGAGCGTGTACGGTACTTCCGAGAGACGATCTAAAAGGTTAGACCTGAGGGCACCATCCTTTATTTATCTTTATTCCTATTTTAATCATTCATCGAATTTTCTTCGCATGAGAGTCGTTGATTGATGTGTGTTGTGGCCCTTGAATGAATGGAAAATGTGCCGTCTCTTGTGGTATATAGGATGGAAACCCATATGTAAATTCCGTAGCCGATTCCGAATGGACGGTAGTGCGGTCTGTACTTGGGATACAACTCCACGTAGCACTTGAGCAAACGGCACATATTTCGATATATTTTATCTTGTTCGTTTGTTATCCACATTTTATATTCCACCATTTAATTTCTGTATGATTATTTGTTTGTATTGATGATGTGATACGCATGGGCTTAGTATGTTGGCCTAAAGGTTCCCTATTTGATGGAAGAAAAGTCTGAAAGACTACCTTTACGACAATACTTTGCCGCGCCGGACAAAGTGTGTTTGATTGAATGTGATATATGTTTAATCGAATATGCCAAGTCCTATATTGTTGTCCTTATTTTATATACACGGTAACATAATGCGCATGGGCTAACTAGGGTGGATTAAAGGTCCTCTATTCGAGGGAAATGCCTGAAGGCTACCTTTACCACGATGTTTTGCCGTGCCTTTTTATTATGTCATTTACCATTTGCATATCGTTGTTTTATTTACCCATGCATTGTATTCTTGTGCGTATGGGCTAACTAGGGTGGATTTAAGGTCCTCTATTCAAGGGAAAATGCCTAAAGGCTACCTTTACCATGATATTTTGCCGCGCCAGAGAAGGTACACCCGATTGAATGGAAACGAGTTCAATCGGGCACACGGGGTCCTACATTGTGGATTTGCTTATCTATGAATGTGTTGTGTCGTCTATCATGCATCAGGTCTGGTCCCGTTCGATCGCATTCTCAAATGCTATACGAACGTGAACATTATATTTACCGTTCGAACGCGTTTACTAACGTTACTCGAACGCGCACGTATTTCATTTGTTTTATCATGCATCAGGTCTGGTCCCGTTCGAACGCATTCTCAAATGCTATACGAACGCGAACCTTCTATTTATCATTCAAACCGTTTACGAACACTACTCGAACGCACATGTATTTTGTTTCATCAGGTCTTGTTCCATTCGAACGCGTTCTCGAACGCTATATGATTAGTGGTATTTACATCACTAATTCCTACTCATTTAACCTAATATTTTGTATAGTTTCTCGGGTTTTGTGAACATTTTGATGTGTTTTATGTCATTTTGCAGATAAATAAAGTTGGGAAAGCATTGGAAGCAATTTGGGGCCAAAATAGAGAAAAATTGACGGAATGGCAATTCAGTAAATTTCCCGCATCGCGACGCCTAACGTGCGCCGAACAGTGCTAACGTGCGCCGGGTCCCCAAATCAGAATCTGAGAAAAGTTTGAATTTGCTAACGTGCGCCGTGCCACGTGTCACCATCACAGCCGATCTGTTAACGTGCGCCGTGCCACGTGTCAGTATCCCACGGTTCCGACAGTCATCATCGCCACGTGCCACGTGTCACTCCACATCATTGCCACGTCATCAGCCACATCACAAGGTTGACCAAGTCAAACTGCCACCTCAACGCCACGTCATCATCAGCCAATCAGGAAGTGCCACGTGTCGCAATCCTACGGTGCCGACAGTCTCTTTCCCACGTGTCGCCACGTCAGCGCCACATCAGCATCAATCATTGAGTATCTAATCCTTATCTGACACATGACGGATAAGAATCTCATCGACCAATCAGAAGCCGCCACGTGTAACAATAATTGAAGCCCAACCACCTCGCCACGTGTCACCTTATCAGCTTATCCAGAATCTGCAAACAGACGAACCAGAGCTTTCCATGTCGATAGAAGCTGGCGTAGCGACGCCAGAGGCCTTGGCGTCGCGACGCTGGAAGCCTACCCGCGCCTATAAATTCAGCTTCAGATTTCAGAATTTGTTGTACCACTATCTCTCTTCTATTCTATCTAAAGAGAGAGTTTCTCTCTCTAGATTCTTTTAGTTTTTTTTTTAATTTTTAGTTTTTTAATTTTTAGTTTTGTAAATAATTTTAATTACGTTTTGTAATAATAGTAATTTAATTTTTAGTTTTTACTATTTACAGTTTTTACTATTCACCATGAGGAGGTAACTTCCCCAGCTATGGTGAAAGGTAATTCTTTTACTGTTACTATTTAGATTAATCTCCCTTAAAAATAATATATTCACTATTTAAAATATTGACTTAAAAAGGATACCGCCAGATTGGTCGGTTGGTAATTCATTTTAATCTGGTTTAAACCTGACTAAACAAGGATACCGCCAGATTGGTCGGTTGGTAATTTAATTTTGGTTCCGCCTTTATGGCTGGTTGGACTTAATTTGACTTAATCAGATTACCGCCTATATGGCTGGTTGGAAAAAGAATCACAAGTTTATATATTATTTTATGGGAGATATCTAAAATAGTAAATAGTAAAAGTAATTCCTTTTACCTTAGCATTTTATTTTATTTTACTTTTCAGCTTTTACTTTATGTCTTTTACTTTTCAGTATTTTTACTTTATGTCTTTTACTTTTAAGTTCTTACTAGCCCTAGTTATGTGTTAGTTATCTAGGGGTTGTGATGAATTCTAATATCGCCGGTTTGTAAGGGGTTATTTTATAGTTTGGGTAATTTAAAGGTTTACTTATTAAGTCTTAAGCTTAATGCTTCTTGTTGTCTGATCACTAATAAGATTGATGTGGTAAATCTAAAATGAACTAGACATAGGGATTTTAGGTTTCAGCCTTAGACTTAATAGCCCACGATCTTCCTTGAGGATAGATAACCCTTTAATAGATTTCCTTACAGGATAGACATATACCTGTCGGGCGGGGGTAGCCATAATTAGAACTTAAACTTAATGAATCCAGATAATTTGGTTGACAAAGACATATGGTTCAATTGGGTCAAACTGGGTATTTGCGTCTGACCATCGACAGAGGATTTTGCATAATTTAGTGTTCTAGGTTAGTAAACTGATTTATTACACAAACATAAAATAATCATTTCATCTTTTAAAAGATATTAGAAGGAATCACAACCCTAGATCTTTGTGCTTTTTTTATTTTCCTTAGTATTTTCTTTTGTCTTTTTATTTATTTATTTATTGTGCAAAACCACATTAAACCAATCAAACAATCATTCTCTTCTCCATTTAATTAGATATTTGTAAATAAATAGATTCAATAATTAATAACAACAGTAGGAATTAAGTCCTCATGGGATCGATATTTTTATACTACTTGAACGAAACGTGCGCTTGCGTTATACGTGTATGTTTACGCCGGTCAAGTTTTTGGCACCGTTGCCGGGGACTTATTTTTCTTGAGTTATTAATTTTGAAGCTATCCAATTTACTTGTATATAATTTTCTTTATCTGTAATTTTTATCTCTTTCTTTTGTTTTCAGGTGATTAAAAAATGGAACATTATTGGGAGATTGAAAGATCAAAAGCTTTACTAAAATATACACCCCAAATCTGGGAGCAACAGTCCGGTTTTCTGAGGCCTGTTGTCCAGCCCAATGATTATCACTGGATGTCAGAATCAAGCAATTCTACATTTGTTCAACAGAACGAAATGGGGAGATGTGTAATAAGTGATGGTAACCACCTGAGCGATCAATGTATATACCTTTCAGAGTGGCAGAATTATTGGAATCATTCAAGGTACAAAGAACCATCATATTATCCATCTTATCCACCATCCAACTACGATCTTCATCAAAAAACAGAACCATCAGAAAAAGATCAGATGATTGACATGCTCAAAGATGTGTTCAAGAAATGAGATGAAAAGATGGATACAATGCTTGAAACATTCCAGAATCAACTCAAAAGTATTCAGAGTCAAACAGAATCCATACAGAGGATGACAGATCAATTGAGACAATTCACAGAAAACCAGAACTACATACCTCAAGAACCAGTTTCAGATGACACTAATGAAGCCTTCGAGTACCAATCATTGCACAATGACACTTCAACAGAGGAGGAGGCTGAGCAGTATCAACAACCAGAGGTATCAGTTCAGGAGTCTGAACCGGCAAAGTCTCAATTTGACTTTTATTATTCAGATTCTGACGAGGATGAAGCTGATCTATTTTTACCAACTGCACCAACAACGGAGGATCAAACTTTCAATCCTCAAAATGAAGATCTTGGAGCATGCTTTACCATGATGTTTGAAGAAGATCTAACTGAACCATCCATTCCAGTCGTATCAGAGGATGAAAACCTAATGTCAGAAACATCTTTGCATCCCCAGGTTGACAATTTTGAAGCATGTATTTCACAGATGACAGATAAAGAGCTGAATACAAAAATTTTACAATACATCTGTGAAGAAAATGTGGAACAAGAAGCAGAGCAAATGGAGGAGCAAATGTCTGACCTTAATAAAGATCCAGAGCATTCAGGAGAAACATCGATGTTTTTGGGAGTACAAATCAAAGATATCGCCCAAAAGCTTGACAGAATGGAACTTCCATTCCAAGTCAAGCACCATATGAGACCTCCTGATTTTCTTTCTTTCTTTTCAGGAATCACTGTAACAACAAGGAGCAAAAAGGTGGCACGAGCACTGAATGAGACAAAACTATTTTTGCCACTTTACCTTTGGAAGAGACCCTTCAAAAGCAACGCTCACGGGATTATCTTTAATCGGACATCCAAAACGACATTGAAACCTCCTTAACAGATGAATTTTAGTCACGTCTGGCTGAAGATGAAAAATTTAGCGCTAGCAGGGAGGCAACCCATGCAATTTGTTGTAATTTGTTTTCATATTTTGTGTGAACTTTTTAATTTTGTGTGTTAGTTTTACAGGAAAAATAAAAACGGAATTTTTCAGGACAAAGCAAGCCAGTGCGAGCGGGATTTTCACAAAATAAAAATTTGAAAAAATCATGAAGATATAAAGTCAATCCAGTAGAGACGGCTGAGTAAGGAGTCAGCTCTCGAGACGCGTCCCAGTGGATGTATCTGTCAAAAGATTTGGTTTTGCCAAAAAAAAAAAAAAAACCCGCGTCGCGACGCTGGTTGGATTTCTGCACTAAAATGCCGAGACTGGTTCTATCCCCTACACTCACACTCCATTTTCTTTCAACCAAAACCTCACAAAACCAAGCAATCACCATTTTCTCTCAAACTTCCACCATTACCGAAACCGTGAGCCTCCACAATTGGAATATCCACCTTCGACATCGACCACAGCCACCAACCTCCACTCAAACCGAGAGCCATCGCCGAGATCTACCAAACCGAGACCAAGCCGAGACAAACGCAGACCGACCGTGAGCTACCTGAATCGAGACAAACCGGTCCATTGCTGAGCCGAACTGCCACTGTCCCGCCGAGTATTAGCCACCACCGTCGAGACAGAAACCATCTTCATCCTTGCCGAGACCTTCATCACCATAACTGAGCCCTTCCTTCACCGAGTCACAGCCGAGACACTCACCACCGAGAACCAACAGAGCCGAGACCACCAGTCGCCGAGCCTTTGATCGAGATCTACCAGCTGCAACCTTTGCCGATCCACTACCTTGTCCAGAAACTGAGCCACTGTCAATAGCCTTGCACAGTCAAACCGAGAGCAGCCTTCGCCGAGTCACAACCACCCCTTACCGAGACCACACTGAACCACAGAAACCACCCAACCCTAATCCTTTGAGCCTAGACAAAACAGAACCTCACTGGAAAGGTCACTGCCAAAGCCACATTGAACCTGAACATTGAACGGTAAATCTGCAAATTAAAAATTAATTGACATTGGTGACTGATTCGGATTTGAAATTGTGGAATTGAGGAAGTGTTGATTGGATTGACTCGTAGTTTTGGAGGCGAAGGGAGGTGATTTGGTGATAGAATTAGGTTGTGTTTTTTTGGGTGAAATTTGCGATTTTTAGCTGAAACTCTGCCGAATTTTTGAAAATGTCGCTGAAAAGATCCAGGGCATCGACTTCTGCCGCATCTACTTTCGATGATTTTAAATTTGTATCAACCGCTGCGGAGAAGAGATATGAGGACGGAATAACCCGGAAACACCACATTATGGAGAGGGGATTTGATATCAACCCAGGGTTATTTCCAGATATTGACAGGATTATCGCAGATCGGCACTGGCGAAAGCTTTGTCAGCAGCCTCACCCAGCCTATACAGCTATTGTGCGGGAGTTTTACGCAAATTCTTATGAGCATCGTGCGTGTGTGGTAATGGTGAGAGGTCGACAGATATTATTTGATTCCTCAACGATTAACAGATTTTATGACATTCCTGAGATGGAGGAAGATGAGTATTCTGCGGTAATGGAGAACATTGATATCACTCATCTCACAGAAACTTTATGTGTTCCAAATGCTGCTTGGATCATGAGTAGCACTGGAGAATATATGGAGATGAGTTCAAAGATGCTGAAGCCTGAGACAAAAGTTTGGTTCCATTTCGTGACTAGGACCTTGTTACCAGGATCACATATCACATATGTCACGAAGGAACGTATGATTTTGTTATACTGCATTCTGAAGGGATTTACGATTAATGTTGGCCAGCTGATATCAACCAACATTGCTTGGGCTGCCAGATCGACACAGGCTGGCCCGTTCTACTGCTATCTGATATCATCCTTATGCACACAGGCCATGGTTCCTGTTGAACCAATGGAGGAATTAATGCAACCCACATCAGCAATTACCTCCAGAATCATCCAGCAGTTACGTACAGAGAGACAAGCTCAAGCTGGAGCATCTTCTTCCACACAGCAGCAACAACAACCACCTCAGCCACCACCAAGATCATCAAGGCCTCGCACTATTTCTCAGGAAGTTCTTCGTTTGGGATCTCGTGTGGATTATATGCTTCAATATAACAGAGCAATCGGCCATGCACTACAACAAATGGCAAATGATTTGCACATTACTGTTCCAGAGTTCCCTGACCCACCATCTGACGACAGCGATGAGGAGGAGACTGACGCATAAACTCGGTACCATTGTTCCTATCTTTTGTTTATGTTTTGAACGCATTGGGGACAATGCTTAATTTAGGTTTGGGGGTGCAAAACTTTTGTGTTAAAACTTTCCGTTAAAATTTTACATTTATGCAACAAAATTCCGTTAAAATTTTTTCGTTTTTGCATGATTTCCGTTTAATTTTAGTAATTTTATTTCCATATTTCGTTTATTTGTGTGTTTTCAAAATCAAAAATCCAAAAAAAAAATCAAAAATTTTAAAAACCATAAAAAGTCCGATGATTTGATTGTTTATTTAGTTAAAAAGTTTTAGGAAAAGATAAATGTTAATTACGCTTATATCCCTAATTTGAATTTCTTATCTAGATCAGACTCGCATGCACTATTAAAATAGCTTAATAAGTAGTTAGATAATAATGAGTTAACAAAGTGACTAGTTAAAATAATCGGTGGTTAATGAATGACCGTTTATCTGAGCATCTGTTTTTGTCTACAACAATTATTATTATGTGGGGTATGTAAAAAATAAAAAAAAAAAAAAATAAAAATAATAATAATATTTTCTGATGTACAAAAATAAAACATCTAAGATCTGGGTTATTAAGTCTGTAAGGGTGTTTTAACACCTAGTGCCCTAAAACCAACTGGTTTGGGAGTCACTGGCCCAAAGCTCGTTACATGGATCGAAGATGTTGCAAAAATATATATATCTGAAGTCTGAGTAATTAAGTCTGTAGGGGTATCTTAACACCTGGTGCCCTAAAGCCAACTGGTTTGGGAGTCACCGACCCAACACTCCCTACATAGACGGAAGATATTGTATATAAATAAAAAATAGAAAATAAAAAGAAAGAAAAAATTAAGAAAATCAAAAAAATTACATACCTCACCTGAGTTGATTATGGTAGACAGAACTATTTTAGATACTCAGATTGGTTTGACCCATTAACTATTGAGAATTGAGACAAATCACTAAGTTGATAACTTAGAATCGAAGCTATTTACTGGACTATTCACACACACACTTTGAGTCTGACTTAGGTATATATTGTTCAAATAAAGGATTTTAGTATAGATATGCATTTTGAAGGTTCCTCTAACTTTGATACTAAACATTCTCTGAGGACAACTTTTATTCTCTTTCTTTCTCTTGTCATTTTGCTTTTGTGTGCATTAGTTTTAACTAACTTTTTTCTTTTGTAAAAACTTTTGTGGGTATCGTTGCTGTAAGCCCTCACGAGACTATAACTCGTCCACTAGGGACACCTAGGGGTTTAAAGGCTTGTTGCATACGCTAAATGCAACCGTGATCCCTACGAAAGTGGCTTAGTTAATTTTATTTTTGTTATTTTATTTTTTGTTTTACTCGAGGACTAGCAAAATGTTAGGTTTGGGGGTGTGATGAGTGGTATTTACATCACTAATTCCTACTCATTTAAGCTAATATTTTGTATAGTTTCTCGGGTTTTGTGAACATTTTGATGTGTTTTATGTCATTTTGCAGATAAATAAATTGGGAAAGCATTGGAAGCAATTTGGGGCCAAAATAGAGAAAAATTGACAGAATGGCAATTCAGTAAATTTCCCACGTCGCGACGACAAGACCTTCAGCGTCGCGACGCCTAACGTGCGCCGAACAGTGCTAACGTGCGCTGGGTCCCCAAATCAGAATCTGAGAAAAGTTTGACTTTGCTAACGTGCGCCGTGCCACGTGTCACCATCACAGCCGATCTGTTAACGTGCGCCGTGCCACGTGTCAGCATCCTACGGTGCCGACAGTCATCATCGCCACATGTTCCACGTGTCACTCCACGTCATTTCCACGTCATCAGCCACATCACCAGGTTGACCAAGTCAAACTGCCACCTCAACGTCACGTCATCATCAGCCAATCAGGAAGTGCCACGTGTCGCAATCCTACGGTGCCGACAGTCTCTTTCCCACGTGTCGCCACGTCACCGCCATGTCAGCGCCACGTCAGCATCAATCATTGAGTATATAATCCTTATCTGACACGTGGCGGATAAGAATCTCATCGACCAATCAGAAGCCGCCACGTGTCACAATAATTGAAGCCCAACCACCTCGCCACGTGTCACCTTATCCAGAATCTGCAAACAGACGAACCAGAGCTTGCCACGTCGACAGAAGCTGGCGTAGCGACGCCAGAGGCCTTGGCGTCGCGACGCTGGAAGCCTACCCACGCCTATAAATTCAGCTTCAGATTTCAGAATTTGTTGTACCACTCTCTCTCTTATATTCTATCTAAAGAGATTTTTTTAGTTTTTTAGTTTTTTAATTTTTAGTTTTGTAAATAATTTTAATTACGTTTTGTAATAATAGTAATTTAATTTTTACTTTTTACTATTTACAGTTTTTACTATTCACCATGAGGAGGTAACTTCCCCAGCTAGGGTGAAAGGTAATTCTTTTACTGTTACTATTTAGATTAATCTCCCTTAAAAATAATATATTCACTATTTAAAATATTGACTTAAAAAGGATACCGCCAGATTGGTCGGTTGGTAATTCATTTTAATTTGGTTTAAACCTGACTAAACAAGGATACCGTCAGATTGGTCGGTGGTAATTTAATTTTGTTTCCGCCTTTATGGCTGGTTGGACTTAATTTGACTTAATCAGATTACCGCCTATATGGCTGGTTGGAAAAAGAATCACAAGTTTATATATTATTTTATGGAGATATCTAAAATAGTAAATAGTAAAAGTAATTCGTTTTACCTTAGCATTTTATTTTATTTTACTTTTCAGCTTTTACTTTATGTCTTTTACTTTTCAGTATTTTTACTTTATGTCTTTTACTTTTAAGTTCTTACTAGCCCTAGTTATGTGTTAGTTATCTAGGGGTTGTGATGAATTCTAATATCACCAGTTTATAAGGGGTTATTTTATAGTTTGGGTAATTTAAAGGTTTACTTATTAAGTCTTAAGCTTAATGCTTCTTGTTGTCTGATCACTAATAAGATTGATGTGGTAAATCTAAAATGAACTAGACATAGGGATTTTAGGTTTCAGCCTTAGACTTAATAGCCCACGATCTTCCTTGAGGATAGATAACCCTTTAATAGATTTCCTTACAGGATAGACATATACCTGTCGGGCGGGGGTAGCCATAATTGGAACTTAAACTTAATGAATCCAGATAATTTGGTTGACATAGACATATGGTTCAATTGGGTTAAACTGGGTATTTGCGTCTGACCATCGACATAGGCTTTTGCATAATTTAGTGTTCCAGGTTAGTAAACTGATTTATTACACAAACATAAAATAATCACTTCATCTTTTAAAAGATATTAGAAGGAATCACAACCCTAGATCTTTGTGTCTTTTGTTATTTTCCTTAGTATTTTCTTTTGTCTTTTTATTTATTTATTTATTGTGCAAAACCACATTAAACCAATCAAACAATCATTCTCTTCTCCATTTAATTAGATATTTGTAAATAAATAGATTCAATAATTAATAACAACAGTAGGAATTAAGTCCTCGTGGGATCGATATTTTTATACTACTTGAACGATATGTGCGCTTGCGTTATACGTGTGTGTTTACGCCGGTCACTATACGAACGCGAAACTTCTATTTACCATTCGAACACATTTACTAACGTTACTCGAACGCGCACATATTTTCTTTGTTTTATCATGCATCAGGTCTTGTCCCGTTCGAACGCGTTCTCGAATGCTACACGAATGTGAACCTTTTGTTTACCGTTTGAACGTGTTTACTAACGCTACACGAACGCACATACACTGAACTGAGTCATTTTCATCACATTTCATGCATGATTGCCCCATTAGTTATCTCTTTGCATTATGTACCTAACTGCTTCTCTTTATTACGCATGATTGTGCAATTGCCATTTATTTGTGTTCCCACATGTATAAGTACAATGTGCTTATGAAATTATATGCTTTCCATTATCCCGATTCAATTTATGCCTATTTGTACAATTACCATTTCCTTGCGTTTCCGTATCCATGAATATGGTGCGCTTATAAAGTTGTATGTTTGCCGTGTTTCAATTTACCTTTATGCATGAAAATTTGGACATAGGTCACATGGAAATAGGTTGTATGCAAATTCAGACATAGGTTATATGCAAACTTAGTTATGAGCCTTGTAATTATGCATGTGAACTTAAAAGTAGAATATTCTTGGAAATACGTTGCGTAGATTCGATTAAATTATTGCACAAATCATTTCATTACAAGTGGCATAAGTAAGGGACCATTCCGAACCCAACGGTTTGAGGTCTTCCTTTGCGAGGGGTGAGTGCGACCTTAAATCATTTTCCCGGTTCGCACCGGGTGGCGACTCCATATTATTTCTCCGGTTTAGTTCCCCTGTGGGCTACTCCGTACTCCCGACCGGGCCGCGAGCCCAGAACAGCGTCGTCCAACATCTGTGTCCTACAGTCTGGCGACTCCACTGTGGATAGAGAATTAGCCCCAAAATAATGTCTTGTAATGTTTGGATTTGTGCTTTAATTAACCGTGTCTACCGTGGGTTGAAAGAGGTTTAATCAAAGGCATTTTTAAGGCTAGGTAATGGTTTGATGTCTTCCCTCATTCACTACCTTTCTATAAGGAAAAGCTGCGAAAAAACCTATATAATCATGTACTTGTAGCTTATTGTGATGGACTAATTTGAAGGACTCGTTGTTTATTCCTGTCTCCAAGAGATAAGAGCCTAAGAGGCTTGGGTTTTTAAGAGAGTTCGCTCCGCCCTCCCTCTGGGGAATCTACAACGGGAAATTCATTTGACAGTCAGTCACGCACCATAACTCATCGGCACGTACCGTAAGGTATAAAAAATATGAGCTCACTTGGTCGCTCGAACCCTTGAAAGGGGAGACCTAGTTGTGGGCAATCCTTCGCCAGCGAGAGTCTTTGTCCACACTCCCGTAAACCCGCACGTAGACCGCAGTCGTATGGCCTATAGCAACAATTTCCTTGTGCTTGTGGACCATCCTCATTTGGATGCAGTTGGACCTCTTGTCATAAATGCGAACTTGTTGGGCCATTTAAACTAGGACGAGTTCGTATCCTATGACAATTGGGCCAAAAGCTTCTGAAATGGCAATGGGCCGCTCTGTAGAAATTATTACTCTATGCTTGAATTATCTCTTTATGCTTGTATTTATGGACCATCCGCATTCGGATGCAGTTGGACTTCTTGTCAGAATTGCGAACTTGTTGGGCCATTTAAACTGGGACGAGTTCGTATCCTATGACGAGTGGGCCAAAATTTTCTAAAATGCTGATGGGCCATTTTATGTTTGAGCCTCTCATCATTTGAAGTCGTTTAGCCATGTTATCGCAAAGTGTAAACCTGTTGGGCCTTTTTCAACTGGGACAAGTTTGCACCGCGCAATGGCATGATTAAATGCTTTAAAATGATAATGGGCCAACCTATGCATTCTATACATCTCATGCATCATATGCACGCATACATGCTAATATATGGTTTTAAAAGACACCATAGATTCCTGTTGGGTAAGGAAAGATGGAAGACTCACCAAGAGACCGATAACAAACATGAGTGAATCAGAGAATGAGGTATCCCGTATGGATAAGTTTGAGAACAGTCTCACCAAGATTACTGAATAGTTACAAGCCTTGACTGCTACCGTGGCTAATATGGTTGTGCCCTGTGTTAGGGGGAATTCTGAGAATGTGAGGCGTGAGGAGCCTCCGAATGGGTTGGGGGATGATATCCCCACTTTTGATGATGACATGGCAGAATATGCGACAGGAAGAATGATTGGGTCTCATGCAGAATTTCAGAAGCTCCGGGATCAGGTAGAAATGGTTACTCGCAAAATGAGGGGTAAACATGAAGAATTTTTAGATTATGAAGCAATGAATTTTGAAGAACAGCTGCCAGCTCAGTTCAAGATGCCTGATATGGCCAAGTTCAATGGGAATGGGGACCCGAGGGTCCATCTTCGGTAATATGTTTCTGTTATGAGTTCAGTGGGCTTGTCACAGCGCCAGGTGCAGAAAATGTTTGGGATGTCATTTGAGGGGGCGCCGGTAGTATGGTATCATAGCCTGGAAAGAAAGGTCAAGGAATACTGGAGGGAACTGGCTAAAGCTTTTCTGAAGCAATATGTTACAGATTTAGAAATTGATTTTTCACTCCGTGATTTGGAGAACACTAAACAGAAGCCGGAAGAAAGCTTCAAGGAGTATGTAGTGTTGGACAGTTATGACCCATAACATCACTATTTGTACAGATCATGGTGTTGTTGTACGAATTAACTATGTGACAAATGAGATTGCTCTTTTATCATTTATGATTAGATCACCAAGATGTATAAATGATGAAAGGTCCTTATGATTAGTTCCTGGATTGAGATGATATGAAACAGTATCAATCCATGAAGGTTTAATCATTAAATATCCCTAGTCAGAGTATTATCGAGATTGGACATCGATAATGCGTAAAAGACTAGTATTACACTTGTGCGCGTTGTGAGGGCAGAACGACATAGTTCTCATATATATGGGTATAGGATACTCATGCAAGTGTAGTAGGAGGTTATGTTTTACCGATGGTACGGAAAACAGCTTCGCTCTGGATAGACCCCTCGGAATTCCATTGGTAGTATGACTATGTGTCTATGGAAGTCCGAAATCAGGGTAGGTGTATTTGGTCTTAACCTGAGACTTGCACCACTAATACTTGCGACAATCAATATGCTTTGGTTTTAAATCGTCCAGGGCTTTAACAGGTTCTTTGTACGCCTCTACTGGGTATATTGAGAATCGTAGTATGTTGGGTGTGATGTCAAGACCGAAGTATCACTCCAGTCATAGTGGAGATGATGGTCACGTAGGATACGAAACTCGTTCTATTATATACTGCAGCTATCAGGATATTATGACTACGTCATGTTTATCCGATTATAGAGACTAGTTACCAAAGATCCGATATGTGCTTCGTACGGGGCAGACACAATTCTAGCCCCAGGCCTAGCATGTGACATCTGATACTGGATCGAGATACGCAATACTACGTATACTACGCCTGATATAGATCACATATTCCTGTAAGGATATTTCAGGAGAATTAGGTAGGCATGACACTTTACTAGAAGCCAACCTTGTCTTGTAAATCGGTAAAAACGTAGTACGAGGTACTTACGTGCTCAGATAGTCCGACGACCGAATTTACTGCCAACATATCCGACGACCGATTAATTTGGAATTAATCGATAAAATAATATATTCGATATATTATACGAAATTAGATTTCGACGCGGAATTGAAATTAGATTTTAATTCGGGCGAATGAGTTAATTTAGAATTAATTCGTTAGCGATATGAATAGTGATTTTGCTAGGCATAATTATTTAATTACGTCGCAACAGAAAATTCGTTAATTTGGAATTAGCGAACCCGAGCCCGGGAGTGTTTGCGAGCGCATTCACATTTCAAATTCAAGTGCGGCACGCAAGTCACATCAAACGTCAAATCATTAATCACATCAAGCGTCAAATCACATGTCACTTTGAGTGATGTGACAATTTGATTGATTGATGGTAGTTGTTGGCAAAGCTTTAATGCTTTGACTTTTGGAAAACAAAAAAGGAAAATGAATTTTGGAAATTCATAAGTGTATTAGATACACTTTTTGCCAAACCAACCAACACCATTCTCTCTCTCTCCCTCTCTCTCTCTCTCACTCTCGGCCTTAGAGGCCTTTTTTTCTTCTCTTCACTGGTTCTGTAAAAACCATAAGCAAGGGAGAAGAAATGTGATGATTTTTGTGGCAAAAATCAAGAGTGCTAGCACACATCAGAGTGTAAAGGTTCGTTAATAAAGTGTAATATTTAATTTGGAATTAAATAGTGGATTAGTATTAAATACAAATTGAATTGGATTTAATTTTGTAGTTTAATATAATTCAAGAATTTTTACTTTGAGTACTTATTCGCAAAACGAGTTTGACTCGCGCAAAATCAAATCGTTGTTTGAACATTGGATGGTCATTAATTATCAGATTAATTAATTGGATTAGATTGATTGATAACATGCTTGTGTGAATACATGGTTGCGATGCATGAATAATGTATATCGGATGGATATTAGATGGGTGTGGCAATTTTGGAAATTGTTGTAATAAATTTAGAATTTATTAAATTGGACCTGCGTGTCCAGCCTATTACCTCTTTGACTCTGTGTATTTCTCTCTCTCACCTATTCCCCTCAATGTAAATGAGGTTTCTTTAGAACTGTTATGTAACAGTTAGAAGTAAATGCTTGTGCTAGTAGGAGAGAGGAAATGGAGAGATTTGATCTAGGATCAATGTGTAAAGTATCCATCCGCATATCATTATTATTTATTTATATGCGCCTTATTATGTGTTTAGAATGCATGTTTAAGGGTGTATGATGATGAGACCTTAACAAAGATAATAAATTGGTTGCCAATTTACACGCGAAAAACCGTCACAAAATATTAAGCGTTTTCCTTCCATTGAGTGACTCAAGATCTAAGACTGGCATTGGTTTGTTGGCCAAAGTCAAGGCCTTTGTCCGTCGAGGATGTGTTTGAATCACGAGAGCTTTGTTCCATATCGGTGTCTTGTCCAAGTCGTGATTTGTTAGCCAAAGTCAAGATCACTTCTTGTCCATCGACATTGATTACGAAGCTTTCCATGGTCAATGGGTTCCGCTTAACTGGGATCACTAAGTTTGTTGTGCCAAAGCCAAGGCTTAGTTGATTTAGAGGAAAAAGGTTAGGTAATATATTAGATATATTGGCATATATAAGATATATGTTTCGGACTTGGATGTCCCCCTACTGGATCTAGGAATTGGATGGGATCCAATTGATCTTAGAGATCTACCTAGTTAATTATCATACAATTTGTTGGCCAAAGTCAAGATTGTGTGTTATTTAACGGGATCCTAGCCCACTAGGAAACATGGTTTCCCGAGTACTCGACAGAGGGTTAGAGGCTCTCTGAAAAATAGTGGGAGGCAAGTATTAAATTTGCAATATTCGTTTAACAACTTGCCATACGCGCTCATTTCAAATATTACGTCAAATTAAATTATTTATTAGTTGGACTAATATTTAATTGTTGTTTTAATAAAAAGTTGGACTGTAATCAAACTATTCATTTATAGTTGATTATATAATTGGATTATAGTAATCAATATATTTGATTTAATTAATTATAGTTGATTTTATAATTGGCTTATAGAAATCAATATAATTGAATTTAACCTATTAAATTATAGTTGATTATATAGTTGGACTATAGTAATCATTATAATAAATAGTACCTAAAATCGTTGGTTAAATAGTTGGACTATTAGAATCAAGATAAAATTGAAAGATTAATGTTTAAAACATAATCATGGGTAAAAATGTATTTAAAAGACTTTAATTTTCAAATTGGGAATAAAATTTCAGGATGGTCCTGGAAACTAATAAGTTACATTATTTGATAAAATAACATATTAAACCTAAGCCCGGAGTTAAGCAAATAAGTGGAACATGATATTTGGAATATTCATATGATGATAACTTTAATGCTTAATCCATTATACTTTTCAAATAGACTCATTAATTTCTTAATCAGAACTAAGGATTAGATCCTTAAAGTATGATAATGAATTTGAAGGATCTTCATAAATCTATACTTAGATTTTAGAAGTACTAAAATTGCAATACATAACTCTTGGAGAGTTAATGGCCATTCTCAAGGAGTTAAAGCCAAAGTTTGCAATAAGGCAAGAAGAGCAAGGCGCATCTTATTTCGACATTCCAGAAAGCCAAGGCTAGGCCGAACGCTTCTGAGTGTAAAAAAAGGGCAAAGGCAAAATCATTATAGTCTTCTGGGAAGATAAATGACATATCCCAAAATGTCTGGCTAAATTGTAGCAAACGGGATCGCGGAAGAGTGACTGCCGTTTGGACAAAGCAGACATGAAGGAATTGAAGACGGGCAAGGCTCTGACTTCAAATATGTTTGTCATAAATATATTCACTACTAGTATTAAAATTGGATTTTAGATACTTAGTGTGATACATCAATATGTACTGATATGCAGAATCTTCTATGAGCAGGAACTGACTTCATTTGAGATTAATCTGTGAATTTGAAACGGGACGAAAGTCGCTGTTTTAACCGTAGAAACCTAAGTTTAGGAACTACCCTTCGGGTATGTACTTAAATTAGGAAACTATTATAATGTAACTAGTTTGACTAGAAACATTATCTCTATATCAGGGTTTGACCCGTTGCGGGTATACATTTATATCCTAGAACACTAAAGTGTTTTATTATATAAAGATGATATTGAGATAAACACATTAGATGTGAATAAAAGAATTTATATTTTGAATATAAATAAATCTCAAACATATAATATGACAAACAAATAGCTCAAACTGATTTGATCAGAATAGACTTAATTGTGGCATTGTTGTCTGGGACACAATTTAACAAGACTCGTATATCCACACTTTCGAAGAGTGGGTACTAGGAAAAATTTGATTCCAATCAAATAATGTCTACGAATCTAGTTTATTGGGCAAAGTGCCTAAAATACTATTTACTTGGTAAAAGTGTAAATGCCACCGATCTGTTAGCCCTGGTTCATAGTGATGTTGGTGGGCCCATATCTAGCAAGCCATTTGAAGACAAGCACAAGACTGCCTTTGTCACCAAGTGGGGCACATATTGTTACAAGGTAATGCCATTTGGGCTCAAGAATGCAAGAGCTACTTATCAGCAGATGGCCACTACGCTATTCCACGATTTGATGCACAAAGAGATTGAAGTGTATGTGGATGATATGATGGTAAAATCAGAGACAAGAATTGGGCATATATAAGCATTAGAGAATTTCCTTCAGAGAGTTGACAAATACAACTTGCGGTTGAATCCCAAGAAATGTGTGTTTGGGGTAACATCAGGAAAATTGTTGGGACATACAATTGGAATGGGAGGAATAGAGGTAGAGTCAGAGAAGATCAAAGCAATTACTGAGATGCCAGCACCGAAGGCAGAGAAAGAAGTCAGAGCATTCCTTGGGAAAATTCAGTATATCAGTCGGTTCATCGCAAGTTGACATAAGTGTGTGAGCCTATTTTCAAACTGCTGAGAAAAGACCAGCCGGTGAAATGGAATGAGCAGTGTCATCGGCATTTGACAAGATCAGACAGTACTTGGTAAAGCCTCTTGTATTGAAACCTCCGAGACCGGGCAGACCCTTGATATTGTATTTGGCCATAGAATCAGAAGCAGTGGGGGTAATGATGGTACAGGTAGATGAGACAGGGTTAGAGCATGCAGTCTACTATCTTAGTAAGAAGATGCTTCCGTACAAAGCTCGTTATCAAGAAGTAGAGAAGATCTATTTGGCAGTGGTATGAGCGTCCAGAAAACTGCGGTATTACTTCCAATCTTACAAGATCCATGTGGTAGCCAAAGAAAATCCCTTGAAGTATCTACATTCAGTGCCTTCGCTAGTGGGGAAGTTGGGCAGATGGTTAGTGTTGCTGACAGAGTTTGACATTGAGTACCTCACGTCCAAAGTAATCAAAGGACGAGTCGTAGCAGAGTTCCTGGCATTGCAACCTATTGAAGGGGATCAATACAAGTTTGAATTCCCAGATGAAGAGATCCAAACAATAACAGTTCAGAGATGGAAGATGTATTTCGATGGAGCAGTGAATTGTAAAGGAGCCGGAATTGGGATTGTGATAGTAACCCCTGAAGGAGAAACCTTGCATATGGCCAAGAGGTTGACATTTGGGGTAACCAACAATATGGCCGAGTATGAAGCATGTGTTTTCGGATTGACTGCACTGATAGCCTTGAAGGCTATGAGCGTGGAGGTCTACTGAGATTCAATGTTGGTAATCCGACAGATTCAGGGGGAATGGGAATTGAAGGAAGACCGGTTGAAACCTTATCTTTTTCACCTTAGAAAGTTGGCATAATCTATCCCCGATTGTTAGTTTCAGCACTTTCCGCGGGAAGAGAATCAGATGGCAGACGCATTAGCTACACTTGCAGCGACTTGGGAAAATCCAGAGAAGTTAGTAATGAGACCATTGATACTGACAATAACAAGCAGGCCTGTTTATGAGATAGAAAGTGTTTTGGAAGTAGAGATCGACAATGGTAAACCTTGGTATCATGACATTCAGAGGTATCTGGATCACAGAGAATTCCCAGAAGGCGCAAAGAGAAAAGACAAGGTAGCTATTCAGAAGTTAGCTTCTCAGTATGTGATTTTGAAAGGGGAATTGTACAAGAGGCAGGTAAATGGCGTTCAGTTGAAGTGTTTGAGAAAAGAAGAGGCTCAGAAGGCAATGGAAGAAATACATGCCGGGGTATATGGACCGCACATGAATGGGCTGAATTTGTCTCGTAAGATTGCAAGATAAGGTTTCTACTGGTTGACCATGGAGACAGACTGTGCGAAGCTGGTAAAACATTGTCATGATTGTCAAGCACATGGTAATATGAATCATCTGCCTCACACAGAGTTACACGGGTTGTCAGAACCATGGCCTTTCTCAGTATGGGGAATTGATATGATCGGAGAGATTCGACCGAATGCATCAAATGGACATCGCTTCATAGTAGTGGCAGTAGATTACTTCTCAAAGTGGGTGGAAGCCGAATAATTCCGTAATGTTACAGCAAAGCAGATGGCAAAGTTCATAGCTCGGAATCTCATATGTCGGTATGATATGTCGCATCATGTGGTTACAGACAATGGAGTTCAGTTCCAAGGGGAGACAAAGGCAATGCTACAGAAGTACGAGATAGGCCATCACAAGTCATCACCTTACAGAACACAGGCAAATGAGGCAGTTGAGGCAGCCAACAAGACAATAAAGAAAATGTTAGCCAAGATGATAGAGAACTAGAGAGACTGGGCCGATAAATTTCCGTATGCCTTGTGGGGGTACAAAACATCTGTGAGAACAGCAACGGGAGCCACACCTTACTCTTTGGTATATGGAATAGAAGTAGTACTGCCAGTTGAGGTTGAGATACAGTCAATGAGGGTATTAGCAGAAACAGAGTTACCTGAACATGAATGGGCCGCACAGAGATTTGAACAGTTAGCACTGCTAGATGAAAAGAGAATGAATTCCTTGCATCACATGCAGATATACCAGAAGAGGTTGGCTCGAGCATTAAACAAGAAGGTGCGTCATACTAAGATCAAAAAAGGTGATTTGGTACTTAAGCAGTCAAGACCATCGACGGCAGATCCGAGAGGAAAGTTCAGACCTAACTGGGAAGGACCTTACATAGTGCAGAAAATGATGGGAAATAGGGCAGTGAGACTGTCAGATTTGGAAGGGAACGAGTTCACTGAGCTGATCAACGTGGACAGATTGAAACAATATTTTTCCTGAGAAAAAGAAGACTTGGCAGAAGACATAACCCAATGGAATAGGAAATTCATTCATGCATGCATGCATACACATAACGTATATGTATTATTTTTTGTGTTTTGTTCTGTTTTATATTCACAGGTTTCGAAGAAGAAAAGAGGAAAACGGCAAATGCAAGCCAACCAGAAGCAGCAACACATCGATATCAGTTTCGGGGGTGAGCCCAGGTCGTGACCCACGTATCAGTATGAGTTTTGAGGATGCGTCCCAAGGTCGTGACCCACATCATTAGCATCAGTTTTGGATGAGTCCCGGGGGCGAGGCCCATATCAGCATCAGTTGGGGATGAGTCCCAGGGTCATGACCCATATCAGTATCAGCATCAGCATCAGTTTTGGGGATGAGTCCCAGGGTCGTGACCCACATCATCAGCAGTTTTGGGGATGAGTCCCAGGGTCGTGACCCAAGTCATCAGCAGTTTTGGGGATGAGTCCTAGGGTCGTGACCCACATCAGTATCGTCAGTGGTATTGGGATGCGTTCTAGGGTCGAGGCCCCCGTTGTCGGTTGCAGTTATCGGGATGCGTCCCAGGATCGAGGTCCACTGCGTCATCAACTCAACTAGGAGAATCAGGTAAGTCAGGTGGCAACTGGCGAGCCAAGTAAGTAAAAATGTATTCCACGACTTTGATAGGATTGTCATTGTCACACACTGCACAAGTCCCATCAAAGTGGGGGCGACTTTAGGCACTGCATTTTGCATGTAAGTCCCTATGATGAGTCTCATTTGGAGACATTACCTTTTAAGTCACGGAAGTCTCGGGAAACAGACGTCGGAAGGGGAAATTCAGAATAATTATGTCATCAGATTCAATTCACATGTTCACTGCTTTCATTCGTACTGTATTTGTTAACACGTTCAAACGTCAAGAAGATTACGGGCATTCGTGTAGCGTTCGAATCGGTGTTCGAACGATGTTGGCACTTCTGGTTTTGCTGCAGCCTCACACCCGGACAAAGGTTCCCTATTTGATGGAAGAAAAGTCTGAAAGACTACCTTTACGACAATGCGTAAAAGACTAGTATTACACTTGTGCGCGTTGTGAGGGCATAACGACATAGTTCTCATATATATGGGTATATGATACTCATGTAAGTGTAGTAGGAGGTTATGTTTTACCGATGGTATGGAAAACAGCTTCGCTCTGGATAGACCCCTCAGAATTCCATTGGTAGTATGACTATGTGTCTATGGAAGTCCGAAATCAGGGTAGGTGTATTTGGTCTTAACCTGAGACTTGCACCACTAATACTTGCGACAATCAATATGCTTTGGTTTTAAATCGTCCAGGGCTTTAACAGGTTCTTTGTACACCTCTGCTGGGTATATTGAGAATCGTAGTATGTTGGGTGTGATGTCAAGACCGAAGTATCACTCCAGTCATAGTGGAGATGATGGTCACATAGGATATGGAACTCGTTCTATTATATACTGCAGCTATCGGGATATTATGACTACGTCATGTTTATCCGATTATAGAGACTAGTTACCAAAGATCCGATATGTGCTTCGTACGGGGCAGACACAATTCTAGCCCCAGGCCTAGCATGTGACATCTGATACTGGATCGAGATACGCAATACTACGTATACTACGCCTGATATAGATCACATATTCCTGTAAGGATATTTCAGGAGAATTAGGTAGGCATGACACTTTACTAGAAGCCAACCTTGTCTTGTAAATCGGTAAAAAGTAGTACGAGGTACTTACGTGCTCAGATAGTCCGACGACCGAATTTACTGCCAACATATCCGACGACCGATTAATTTGGAATTAATCGATAAAAATATATTCGATATATTATACGAAATTAGATTTCGACGCGGAATTGAAATTAGATTTTAATTCGGGCGAATGAGTTAATTAGAATTAATTCGTTAGCGATATGAATAGTGATTTTGCTAGGCATAATTATTTAATTACGTCGCAACAGAAAATTCGTTAATTTGGAATTAGCGAACCCGAGCCCGGGAGTGTTTGCGAGCGCATTCACATTTCAAATTCAAGTGCGGCACGCAAGTCACATCAAACGTCAAATCATTAATCACATCAAGCGTCAAATCACATGTCACTTTGAGTGATGTGACAATTTGATTGATTGATGGTAGTTGTTGGCAAAGCTTTAATGCTTTGACTTTTGGAAAACAAAAATAAGGAAAATGAATTTTGGAAATTCATAAGTGTATTAGATACACTTTTTGCCAAACCAACCAACACCATTCTCTCTCTCTCCCTCTCTCTCACTCTCGGCCTTATAGGCCTTTTTTTCTTCTCTTCACTGGTTCTGTAAAAACCATAAGCAAGGGAGAAGAAATGTGATGATTTTTGTGGCAAAAATCAAGAGTGCTAGCACACATCAGAGTGTAAAGGTTCGTTAATAAAGTGTAATATTTAATTTGGAATTAAATAGTGGATTAGTATTAAATACAAATTGAATTGGATTTAATTTTGTAGTTTAATATAATTCAAGAATTTTTACTTTGAGTACTTATTCGCAAAATGAGTTTGACTCGCGCAAAATCAAATCGTTGTTTGAACATTGGATGGTCATTAATTATCAGATTAATTAATTGGATTAGATTGATTGATAACATGCTTGTGTGAATACATGGTTGCGATGCATGAATAATGTATATCGGATGGATATTAGATGGGTGTGGCAATTTTGGAAATTGTTGTAATAAATTTAGAATTTATTAAATTGGACCTGCGTGTCCAGCCTATTACCTCTTTGACTCTGTGTATTTCTCTTCTCACCTATTCCCCTCAATGTAAATGAGGTTTCTTTAGAACTGTTATGTAACAGTTAGAAGTAAATGCTTGTGCTAGTAGGAGAGAGGAAATGGAGAGATTTGATCTAGGATCAATGTGTAAAGTATCCATCCGCATATCATTATTATTTATTTATATGCGCCTTATTTGTGTTTAGAATGCATGTTTAAGGGTGTATGATGATGAGACCTTAACAAAGATAATAAATTGGTTGCCAATTTACACGCGAAAAAACCGTCACAAAATATTAAGCGTTTTCCTTCCATTGAGTGACTCAAGATCTAAGACTGGCATTGGTTGTTGGCCAAAGTCAAGGCCTTTGTCCGTCGAGGATGTGTTTGAATCACGAGAGCTTTGTTCCATATCGGTGTCTTGTCCAAGTCGTGATTTGTTAGCCAAAGTCAAGATCACTTCTTGTCCATCGACATTGATTACGAAGCTTTCCATGGTCAATGGGTTCCGCTTAACTGGGATCACTAAGTTTGTTGTGCCAAAGCCAAGGCTTAGTTGATTTAGAGGAAAAAGGTTAGGTAATATATTGGATATATTGGATATATTGGCATATATAAGATATATGTTTCGGACTTGGATGTCCCCCTACTGGATCTAGGAATTGGATGGGATCCAATTGATCTTAGAGATCTACCTAGTTAATTATCATACAATTTTTTGGCCAAAGTCAAGATTGTGTGTTATTTAACGGGATCCTAGCCCACTAGGAAACATGGTTTCCCGAGTACTCGACAGAGGGTTAGAGGCTCTCTGAAAAATAGTGGGAGGCAAGTATTAAATTTGCAATATTCATTTAACAACTTGCCATACGCGCTCATTTCAAATATTACGTCAAATTAAATTATTTATTAGTTGGACTAATATTTAATTGTTGTTTTAATAAAAAGTTGGACTGTATTCAAACTATTCATTTATAGTTGATTAAATAATTGGATTATAGTAATCAATATATTTGATTTAATTAATTATAGTTGATTTTATAATTGACTTATAGAAATCAATATAATTGAATTTAACCTATTAAATTATAGTTGATTATATAGTTGGACTATAGTAATCATTATAATAAATAGTACCTAAAATCGTTGGTTAAATAGTTGGACTATTAGAATCAAGATAAAATTGAAAGATTAATGTTTAAAATATAATCATGGGTAAAAATGTATTTAAAAGACTTTAATTTTCAAATTGGGAATAAAATTTCAGGATGGTCCTGGAAACTAATAAGTTACTTTATTTGATAAAATAACATATTAAACCTAAGCCCGGAGTTAAGCAAATAAGTGGAACATGATATTTGGAATATTCATATGATGATAACTTTAATGCTTAATCCATTATACTTGTCAAATAGACTCCTTAATTTCTTAATCAGAACTAAGGATTAGATCCTTAAAGTATGATAATGAAATTGAAGGATCTTCATAAATCTATACTTAGATTTTAGAAGTACTAAAATTGCAATACATAACTCTTGGAGAGTTAATGGCCATTCTCAAGGAGTTAAAGCCAAAGTTTACAATAAGGCAAGAAGAGCAAGGCGCATCTTATTTCGACATTCCAGAAAGCCAAGGCTAGGCCGAACGCTTCTGAGTGTAAAAAAAGGGCAAAGGCAAAATCATTATAGTCTTCTGGGAAGATAAATGACATATCCCAAAATGACTGGCTAAATTGTAGCAAACGGGATCGCGGAAGCGTGACTGCCGTTTGGACAAAGCAGACATGAAGGAATTGAAGACGGGCAAGGCTCTGACTTCAAATATGTTTTTCATAAATATATTCACTACTAGTATTAAAATTGGATTTTATATACTTAGTGTGATACATCAATATGTACTGATGTGCAGAATCTGCTATGAGCAGGAACTGACTTCATTTGAGATTAATCTGTGAATTTGAAACGGGACGAAAGTCACTGTTTTAACCATAGAAACCTAAGTTTAGGAACTACCCTTCGGGTATGTACTTAAATTAGGAAACTATTATAATGTAACTAGTTTGACTAGAAACATTATCTCTATATCAGGGTTTAACCCGTTGCGGGTATACATTTATATCCTAGAACACTAAAGTGTTTTATTATATTAAGATGATATTGAGATAAACACATTAGATGTGAATAACAGAATTTATATTTTGAATATAAATAAATCTCAAACATATAATATGACAAACAAATAGCTCAAACTGATTTGATCAGAATAGACTTAATTGTGGCATTGTTGTCTGGGACACAATTTAACAAGACTCGTATATCCACACTTTCGAAGAGTGGGTACTAGGAAAAATTGATTCCAATCAAATAATGTCTACGAATCTAGTTTATTGGGCAAAGTGCCTAAAATACTATTTACTTGGTAAAAGTGTAAATGCCAGCGATCTGTTAGCCCTGGTTCATAGTGACGTTGGTGGGCCCATATCTAGCAAGCCATTTGAAGACAAGCACAAGATTGCCTTTGTCACCGAGTGGGGCACATATTGTTACAAGGTAATGCCATTTGGGCTCAAGAATGCAAGAGCTACTTATCAGCAGATGGCCACTACGCTATTCCACGATTTGATGCACAAAGAGATTGAAGTGTATGTGGATGATATGATGGTAAAATCAGAGACAAGAATTGGGCATATATAAGCATTAGAGAATTTCCTTCAGAGAGTTGACAAATACAACTTGCGGTTGAATCCCAAGAAATGTGTGTTTGGGGTAACGTCAGGAAAATTGTTGGGACATACAATTGGAATGGGAGGAATAGAGGTAGAGTCAGAGAAGATCAAAGCAATTACTGAGATGCCAGCACCGAAGGCAGAGAAAGAAGTCAGAGCATTCCTTGGGAAAATTCAGTATATCAGTCGTTCAT